>WHSA01000116.1:0-316402 GCA_012931725.1 Litsea cubeba
TTGCTTCGTCGAAAGTATGGTTAGTGAAGCTGCCATTGTTAGTTTTTTTTTTCGAAAATTTCTGAAACAAGACCCACCTTAGTAATCACAAGAATATAATGATCATAAATGGGAAGTTCTATGGTTTCGTCTTTTCAAATTGCTCGAGGTAGATGACCCAAGCAATATGAGGAAGACAAAATGCCATAGAGGGTACAATTGTTCTGATCGCAGGTGTGGTAAGCCCGGAATGGCATCCCAGTGACTGCTAGAAGCAATTGTGAACTTAAATTCGACTTATCGAGAAGCAGAGCTTGCTCGAGGTAAGAAGAATATAAAGTTGGAGTTACAGATGTGCCGGTCGCAATACAGTAGACCCTGAAAGGGCGTACTAGTACCGCTAGACACAAATGTTTTGAGACCGCATCTATGAGATGAGATTCTCTGTTTTGAAAGGTCAAGATTTGGATTCATCAAAGAGAGCAGATGGTATTCCAATCTGAACACGGGCTCAGCGATTTCCGCGAGCGCCAGTGCTCAGAAAGAAATGAACCATGATTTCTCGGATCTGAATCTAAAAATGACGAGTTTTTTTTAAAGGCCAATATCGGGTTCATCAAAGAGAGCAAAGGCACTCCAATCTGAACACGGGCTCAGCGATTTCCGCGAGCGCCAGTGCTCAGAAAGAAGAAAACCAAGATTTCTCCAATCTAAACCCAAAATGACGAAGATTTTTTTGAAGTTTTTTTTTAAAAAATTTTTTTTTGAAGATTTTTTTTTTTTAAAAAAAATCTTTTTTTTTTTATTTTTTATTTTTTTTTTTTAAGATTTTTTTTTTGAAAATTTTTTTTTATTTTTATTTTTATTTTAAAATTTTTATATTATTATTTTTTTTTTATTTTTTATTTTAAAAAAAGACGAGAAGAGTACACATAGGCCTCTAACTCGGTCTTATGAAATCTTGATTGATAGAATTGCCCCAGGTAAGGGTAGGATTACTTAATGAACCCGTTTGGAGGACCCTGCCTAGAACAGTCAAGCTGTCTCCACACTCTGGACAAGGCTTTTCTTTGAATCAACCATGATCAAAGAACACAGTTGGTTTAACCTTAGTGGTCTATGTTTTTTTTTTATTTTTATATTTTTTTTTTATTTTTATTTTTATGAATTCATCGAAGAGAAACCATGGCCCAAAACCTTAGTCGAACAGGCTCAACATTTCTGCAAGCGCTGAACGATAGGAACGGATCAAGGTTTCTCAATTTGAATCCAAATTGAGAAATCTAAAAATTTTTTTTTATATATATATATATTTTTTTGATTTTTTAATGAACTCATCGAAGAGAAACCATGGCCCAAAACCTTAGTCGAACAGGCTCAACATTTCTGCAAGCGCGATGAACGATAGGAACGGATCAAGGTTCTCAATTTTGAATCCAAATTGAGAAATCTAAAAATTTTTTTTTTTTTTATATATATATATTTTTTTTTGATTTTTAATGAACTCATCGAAGAGAAACCATGGCCCAAAACCTTAGTCGAACAGGCTCAACATTTCTGCAGGCGCGAATGAACGATAGGAACGATCAAGGTTTCTCAATTTTGAATCCAAATTGAGAATCTAAAATTTTTTTTTATATATATATATATATTTATTTTTTTGATGAACTCATCGAAGAGAAACCATGGCCCAAACCTTAGTCGAACAGGCTCAACCTTTCTGCAAGCGCGTATGAACGATAGGAACGGATCAAGGTTTCTCAATTTTGAATCCAAAATGACAAATCTGATTTTTTTTTGAATTTTTTTTTTAAATTTTTTTTTTTGAAAAGAGAAAGAATGGAAATAAATTCAAAGAATTAGAAATTTCCAAACAAAAATCTCATCTTCATTTTTTTTTGCAGAATTCAACATAGGCCACCAATTATAAAGTAGCCAAGGAATCGAGAAAAGAAATATAAGCATAGAGCAGAATATATGATATGCAAATATTTCATTTCTAGCATCGTGTTCTCAAATAAACGAGTCCCACCGGGTGATGCCAGCTTGATGGACCGCGCTCCTGCTTGGGTTCCTACCGAGGTCGGCGGACGTGGGAGTCCGTCGGGTCCGACCCTTCGCAAACCGGGGGGGCAGGGCGTGCATCAACATTTCTTTTTTTTTTTTTGGGTGTGCCAGATTTTCTATTTTTACTTGGAATTTTCAAGTGGTGATCCGGAGATCAACCTTCGCAAGTAAAAAGGAAATCAACTTCTTTCAAGTTTTCCATTGCACATATATTTAAGAAAAGAGACATTTTCTTGATTTGCCGTGAAAGGCGATTTTTTTTGGCATTTATAGCCGATTTTGGCGTGTATTAGCCGATTTTTTGCGTTTATTAGCCGATTTTGGCGTTTATAGCCGATTTTGGCGTTTATAGCCGATTTACAATCCTTATCAACAATGAAAGACAAGAATTGTGATTTTTGTCTCTTTTGAAAAAATACAACTACAATGAAAAGCAAGAAAAGGAGGATCTAACTTCTCAGGAGATTGTGGAGGACTCGTTTAGATTGACGGTCGCAAGCCATATGTGGGCTTCGCCATCATCCATGCAGATGAGAACAGAGGATGCTATTTGATTCACTTGGCTTGGCTATAACCTCGGGTTTTTAGAAGACAAAGACCAAAGGAAGGTCCTATGTCCAATAAAAAACCGAGTAGACGGGCTGAAAAGCCACATCTAAGCCATTGGAGGCAGGAGGAGAAGGCAAGGACCTTGGGGGGGGGGGTACCCCCAAGGGACTTTTGTCACCTGTTGCGGTGGCTGGGTTAGAACTTCCGCAGAGTTTTCTCTCTTTTTCCTTTCTCTGGATTTCTGTGCTTCTCTCTGTCTGTGTGTCTGCCTCTTTTTTCCGATCTGGATTCCTTTGGAGTGCTCTCCTATTTATAGGCTCTTGGTAGCCATTTAGGAGAGTTTATGGGCTTTTAATGTCATTAAGCCACATAATGGGAGGAGTTACAAAAATTGAATTGTTTATTTTGTAACTCCTTTTTCTTGGCTTCTGATTGGCCGGAGGAGACTGAGGGCATTTAATCGCCTTTAATCGCCATGATGGGAGGAGTTTCATGGGTTAAATGCCATGAATCTCTTGACTTGTAACTCCCGAATGCTTGCTTCTGATTGGGCCGTCCAAAGAAATGGATTAATGACTGTAATAAAGCTAGTCAATTAATCGCATTAAGTGGTCGCCGAGCAGCTGAAGAGTCGCGGGCCGTGCCACGTCTTTGGAATTCTTCTGTCGATGATTATCGATGGATCTTCATGTAGATCGACATCAGATGACCATGTAATTTCAGGTGTTTGTTGCCAACAGCGGGTCGGTGCCATCTGTCCTGTCGATTTCTCGATCGGTCGGGTGGAAAGCACACTTTTTTTGGTTGACCGGGTGGCGATCAATACTGTCTTTGATACTCTTGATGATTTACCCCGTGTTTTGGACGGATATCAGAGGACTTGGTGTCTCAAAAGCATGAATTTTGGAAAGTACCAGAGGCTGGGCTCCTCGAATCGCGAAAAAACGGCGAAAACCGGGGTTTTCCGGGGCTTTCCCGGCGACCCCGGGGTCCATGGTCGCCGGCGACCCTGGCCCAGGGTCGCAGGGGCCTGCGACCCTGGCCCAGTGTCGCAGGGGTCTGCGACCCTGGGGGGGTTTTCCCCCCTTTTGGTCCCGTTTTGCGTCCGTTTTTTGCTCTTTTTTTGATTCTTTTTTCTTCTGTACTTTTCTTTGACATTTTGATCATTTATTGGCCTGATTTCTTTGTAGGAAACCTGATGAGAATCCTTGCATTTTATTTTGCAAAGTTTCCAATTTCCTGAGAAAGCCGAAGACTTTGTCGCGCAGAGTTGCCGATTTCCCGTCAGAAGCTGAAACTGGGTCAAACGATGTCAGAATGACCTGAAAATTTGGTGTGAAGCCTGCTGAGGCAATAAATAAGACCAACCATAGGCTTTTGTTTGAGTTTTGAAGCCGTTTGGGGTCCTATCACCTGCAGACTTGCTTTTTGTCGCGATGAAGATGTCGCGGTTTGATGTGCGGTCAACCGATGTTCCGATTGACTTGAAATTGACAGGGAACATATTGGAGTCATTTTAAGATGATCCATAGGTTCTGTCTTGGAAATCATGGTCCCGGAGAGCTTTACCGCCGAGAGGCTTGATTTTGGCTGTCGGAGAAGCGAAGTTAGGCCAAATGATCTTGAAATGGCTTGAAACTTCTTGTGTACTCCTCTTTTGGCTGTCTGGAAGAATCTTGCGTTTTTGTTTGATTCTGACAAGATTTTATTTTTGGAAGCAGCATTGCCTATTTATGGCAGGTTGCGACTTCATGTAGCTCTTTGGATCTTGAAAAGGCAAAGTGACATTTTTTGTGTCAACACTTTGGTCATCACAACTAAAGTGAAGAAGGCAAAACAAAAGCCTGGGGGCAAATTTGTTGTCTCTTTCGTGGTCTAGTCATGCAAGATACGGACGTCGGATTCAGAGCCAGAAGACGACACATCGTCAAGCCAAGCTGACACTCAGCAAGTTCCAGCCTGCTCTTACTCCAATGGAGACAACTTCTGACATAGAAGATCCTACGTCAGCTTCCTTCGTTGTTCCAGCAACTTCAGCAAAGGAAAAACCGATCTTCTTCCATAGATCGGATGCTTCTTCATCAAACTCCATGCTTGAACCTTTCCAAAATAAAGGTACGCCTCAACTATCCTTATACAGTTCTGTGGCACAAGCTATTTTGAAGAAAATGGGCTATGACGCTCAAAACCCAGTCAGTTTGGGAGAAGGACGCGGTATTCTCACACCATTGGGGCCCGTCTTGACCAAAAGCCAGCTGGAAGATTGGAGACTCTACGGCTATGTAGAAAAGTCTTCACACGGGTTAGGGTATGATCCTGACACTCTCTTGAGACAGTTGACACAAAGGCTTAAAAGTCAATATACTGACCAAGCCTCAACATCTCAAGTCCATGAAGACATCGATCTCCCTGGATATCTCTTTGATGAGTCACCTGACAAAGATCCAGGAAGCTCATCCAATTGGCACGATTTCTCCGAAAATGAAGAGGAGTTGTCCGATGGCACAGACGTGTGGACTTCTGACCCAGAAGAACCCTCATCTCCAAAAGAAGTAGCCTACTTCGACTCAGTTTCAACAGGCGATTGGGATCATCTCATAGCAAGCCTTGGGAAAATTACCGATCAAGAAGACCCGTGGAAAGGAACAAAACCTTGGTCTGGAAATGCCCTTAAAACCCAGAAGGTTTCGTTGAGCTGGAAGCCTCCGAAAATATTGTGGAGGAACCACCTTCGAACCTTCCAACAGAAGATCCTGTTCAAAAGATAGACTTGGGAACACCAGATAACCCACGTCCTGTATTCATAAGCAAGAATATAAAGGATGATGAGTTACCCGAGTATATCGCTTTTCTTCGTGAGTTCGTTGATTGCTTTGCATGGTCCTATGCTGAAATGCCAGGCTTAGACCCCAAAATAGCAGTTCACAAACTCAATCTTCAAGAAGACATCAAGCCTGTCAAGCAAGGCCAAAGAAGATTCCGTCCAGATGTGATGGATAAAATTGAACAGAAGTTCAAAAACTCAAAAGCGTCGGCTTCATCCGTGAGGAACAACATCCTGAATGGTTGGCCAACATTGTCCCCGTGACAAAGAAAATTGGGCAGATCAGGGTCTGTATTGACTATAGAGACCTGAATGGCGCATGCCCAAAAGATGAATTTCCACTCCCCATACCAGAGGTAATGATTGATAATACCTGTGGATTCGAGCGAATGACATTCATGGATGGTTTCTCTGGCTACAATCAGATAAAGATGCATCCTGAGGATGAAAAACATACATCCTTTCGAACCCCATTTGGCGTGTATTGTTACACTGTCATGCCATTTGGTCTGAAGAATGCTGGTGCCACATATCAGAGGGCTATGATGAAAATATTCCAAGATATGCAGCACAAGACGGTTGAATGTTACATTGATGACCTCGCCGTCAAAAGCAAAAGAAAAGAAGATCATCTCGAAAACCTTCGAGAAGTCTTCCTCCGGCTTCGCAAACACAAACTGCGAATGAATCCATTGAAATGCTTCTTCAGCGTTTCGTCGGGTAAGTTCCTCGGATTCTTAGTTCGGAAAGCTGGAATAGAGCTTGACCCCATAAAAGTCAAAGCCATTCTAGAAATGCCCTCTCCAAGAACCTTGAGAGAACTCAAAGGGCTTCAAGGGAGATTGGCCTACATCAGACGGTTCATCTCCAATCTTTCGGGGAAATGCCGTCCATTCTCCCGGTTGATGAAAAAAGGTGTAAACTTTGTCTGGGATGCTGACTGTGAAGCTGCTTTCCAAGACATCAAGTCATACCTGACAAAACCTCCAGTGTTAGCTGCTCCTACCACTGGAAAACCATTCATCTTGTACATAAGAGCCCTTGATCACTCTCTGGGAGCTCTGCTTGCGCAAGAAAATGATCAAAGAAAAGAAGCTGCTCTATATTACCTCAGCCGCATGCTAGTAGGTGCAGAGCATCGCTACTCCCCAGTCAAAAAAGAATGTCTTGCAGTGATGTTCGCCGTACAAAAGCTGCGTCACTACTTGCTTTCCAACACAGTCTACCTGGTCTCAAGGGTCAACCTCTTGAAGGTCCTTGTCACAAAGGCAGGTTCTCTCAATGCTCGACTGGCAAAATGGTCCATCCTCCTGTCACAATTTGATATTAGGTATGTACCACAAAAAGCAATCAAAGGGCAAGCTCTAGCAGACTTCCTCGCAGAGCATCCATTGCCTAAAGATTCTCCACTCAGAGATGATCTCCCAGACGAACCAGTCTACAATGTGGAGACTTTCTCACAAAGTGCCTCCTGGGACATGTACTTTGACGGTGCAACCAGGACAAATGAAAAAAGACAGCTGATCTCGGGAGTTGGCATCCTCTTTGTTAGCCCCGACAAATACATGATTCCACACGCTTTCTCGCTACTGGAACCATGCACAAACAATGCAGCTGAATATCAAGCTCTGATCTTAGGATTGGAACTCGCCATCGAATCCGGTATCACCATGCTGGAAGTCTTTGGAGACTCTCAACTGATCGTCAACCAGATGAATCAGAAATTTGAAGTCAGGAAGCCAGATTTGTTGCCCTACTACAACAAGGCACAATCACTTCTGCAAAAGTTTGACATCTGTAACATCACCCACATTCGTAGAGGTGAAAATATACGTGCAGATGCCCTAGCCGGACTTGCCGCATCCATGGCAATCCAGGAAGGGGAAAACATGCAAGTCACAGTGTGCGAAAGGAGAATCCTTCCTCCTCTTAACACACACCAAGCAGTTGCTGAATGCCACCAAGTTGTCGGAAGTCGGATTTCAATCCTTCAAACTTCAATTGGCGACTGGAGGGATCCGTTCATTGATTACATTATGTTCGGAATCCTACCTGAAGATCCAAAAGAACGGGTAAGCATCCAAAGGCGAACCCCAAGCTTCCATTTGGATATTCCATCAAAAATCCTTTACAGGAAATCCTTCAACGGAGTACTTCTACGCTGCTTGTCACAACAAGAGGCTGAAGAAAACACTCAAAGAAGTTCATGCTGGTCTTTGTGGAGCTCATCAGGCTGGACCTAAGCTCTATGATCAGATAAAAAGGTTAGGATATTACTGGCCTACCATGGTAGCTGATGCAATGCAATTTGCTAAGCACTGCCAACAATGCCAAGTTCATGGAGATTACATTCACATGCCTCCAGAATGGCTACATCCTACAGCGATCTCATGGCCTTTCGAAGCCTGGGGTATGGACATCATAGGTCCTATTTCTCCCCCTTCAAGCAAAGGTCATCGCTTCATCTTCGCCGCTACGGATTATTTCTCCAAGTGGTCAGAAGCATTTGCGTTTAACGAAATGAAGACCTCATCAGTCCTTCAGTTCCTGCGCACCAACATCATTTGTCGTTTCGGTATACCCAAAAGATTCGTCCATGATAACGGACCACAGTTCCGGGATCATCGATTCTACAGGTTCTGCGACAAATACAAAATTCAAAGCTGTCCTTCGACTCCATACAATCCGGGCAGCAAACGGGTTAGCAGAAGCTTTCAACAAGACACTCTGCAAAATCCTCAAAAAAATGGTCTCTAGTCACAAAAGAGACTGGAGCGACAAAATGTCCGAAGCTTTGTGGGCCTATCGAACCACCGTTCGAGGACCAACCCATAGCACACCATTCTCCTTGGTCTATGGATGCGAAGCTGTCGTGCCCTTGGAAGTACAAATTCCTTCCTTGAGGGTATCCTTGCAAAATGACATGACTCAAGAAAGCAATGTCAAATTACGACTCCATGAGCTGGACAATCTCGATGAGAGACGGCTCGAAGCTCAACAAAGCATTGAACTTTACCAAGCACGTATGGCAGGATCTTTCGATAAAAAGGTCAGGCAACGCGCCTACAAAAAGAATGACTTGGTTCTTGCGGTAAAAAGACCAATGGTCTTCGCTCACAAGTCCAAAGGCAAATTTGAGCCGAAATGGGAGGGACCCTACGTCATCGACAAAGTTTTCTCCAATGGCGCATACGCACTCCTAAACATGGAAGGTGACAGATGTATGCTGCCCATCAATGGCAAGTTCTTAAAGCGGTACTACCCTTGAAGACTTACCCAACTGGGTAAGAGCAATGCCTGTACGGCCAAAACCGGTTTCCAGGTACACGCTCGCTAAACCCACCCTTTTTTAGATTTTTCATGTCAAATATTGAAATTTCTAGAAATCTAAAACAATGCTTACTTTCATCGTTTCATTGTTCAAAAAAAAAAAATCCAAGTTTAGGAACCTTTCCCTAACTTGACCAAAATTTTCAACCCTTGAACCCAAAATTCATGGTTTGAAAGAAAATCCGGATTCAGGGATTTCCACCTTAGTCCACCCTGCCTTTTACCGCCAAAATGGTTTTAGGTCAAAATTTATGACCCTCGTGTCTTTAAACAAAAAAATGGTTTTTCAAAAACCGCGAGGAAGCGACGCTTAGTCGATACTTGCACAAATCGGAAGCAAGCGAACCACGTTCGACACTTCCAAAATCGCAGGGAAGCGACATTTCGTCGATACTTGCAAAATCCAAAACTGTGGAGACGCAACATTTCAGTTGATATCCACAACCCAAATTTCAAAGGTTCGAAAAAACCTAAAAAAAACTGTGGAGACGCAACATTTCAGTTGATATCCACAACCCAAATTTCAAAGGTTCGAAAAAACCTAAAAAACTGTGGAGACGCAACATTTCAGTTGATATCCATAACCCAAAGGTTCGAGAAAACCACAAATTTCAAAAATCGTGGGGAAACGACATCAAGTCAGTACCCGCAAAATCAAAATTTTTGAAAAGCAAGGATGCGACATTCCATCGATACTTGCACCCAAATCCGCGAGGATGCGACATTCCATCGATACTCGCAACCGAATGAGCAAGGATGCGACATTCCATTGATACTTGCAAGAACATTCAGCAGGGAGGCGACTTTTAGTCGATACTTGCATTTTTTTGAAAACCAAACCGGCTATAAATGCCACAAACCGGCTATAAATGCCATCAAAACAGGCTATAAATGCCACAAACCGGCTATCAATGCCACCAAAACAAAACCGGCTATCAATGCCACAAACAAAAAAAAACTTGGCTATCAATGCCACCAAAACAAAACAGGCTATAAATGCCACAAACAGGCTATCAATGCCACCAAAAACCGGCTATAGATGCCACAAAACAAACCGGCTATCAATGCCACCAAAAACCGGCTATAGATGCCACAAAACAAACCGGCTATCAATGCCACCAAAACTGGCTATAGATGCCACAAAAAAAACTCGGCTATCAATGCCACAAGAAAAGCTGGCTCTCATGCCAAAATTGGCTCCCATGCCACAAACAAAAAACCTGGCTTTCATGCCAAAACAATCACTTGACAAAAGATTTTCACAAAATGACAACCTTTTGATCAAATCCCATTTAGCAATTACTTTTATCACAAAAAGATTCAAGTGAGCGTAGGGATAACAAAAAAAAAAAAAAAGAGCATCCCATTTAGCAATTACTTTTATCACAAAAAGATTCAAGTGAGCGTAGGGATAACAAAAAAAAAAAAAGAAAGTGTTCACAAGCACTACAAAAAAAATAATAACAAAAAAAGAGTACCAAAAAATACATGTGGTACCAAAAAAAAGAAAGTGTTCACAAGCACTACAAAGAATAAGTACCAAAAAAATACAAGTGGTACCAAAAAAAAAAAGAGGAAAAGAAAGAAGGATGGTTTCTGTATACAGGAGCTCAATCAAAAATGGTCTCCAGCCAAGAGTTCAGCTCCCCAAGCAGACTTTTAGCCTCAGCCGTCAAGGATTCCAAGGCACGCTTCTTCAGGAACTTGCCATGAGATGCTGGAGTGGGCTGTACCCCTTCTCTCACACCAGGAAGCTTACCTCGAGCAGTTTGCCATTGTTCATCCTCATCAGACTTCCTTTTGAGAACCCGTTCGGCATCTGCAACCTGGTGAATCAGGGCACTCTCCCTGTCGCGAGCTTCTATTATGGCAGTCCACTTGGCAGCGACTTGTGCCTGCAAATGCTCAAGACGTTTCCTGGCCTCATCGACCTCCCTGTCAAGGATGTTGAGGTCATGTGTCAGCCTGATGATGGCTATCTCTTCTAAGTTCCTCTTTCGGACTGCCAGCTTCCT
Source organism: Litsea cubeba (assembly GCA_012931725.1). Classification (NCBI taxonomy): domain Eukaryota; kingdom Viridiplantae; phylum Streptophyta; class Magnoliopsida; order Laurales; family Lauraceae; genus Litsea; species Litsea cubeba. The sequence goes on from WHSA01000116.1 coordinate 10,765, forward strand.
GCTTTCTGTAGCCTCATCCAGGTCAGATTTAGCCTTATCAGCAGGGTCCAGGAACATCTCCTTGAAGAACTGGTCATCAGCCAAACTCACGGTCTCAAACCACTTGTCACCCAGTGCAATGATCCTATCAACGATCGCCCTGGCACCTGTGACATCCAGACCAGCCTCTTCAGCATCACTGAGAATCTCCTGCACATGCTGGATCATGCCAAATCCGACTTCCAAGTGCCCAGAAAAGAGAGTCTCAGTCCAAGAGCTCAGAACTCGCACCACCACCTTCTTCGCAAAAAGAAGAGATGGCCCAGCTGAAGATTCGCCCAACTCCGTTGGTCGGCTGCTCATGTCATCATCTGTTGAAAGAGTAACAAAAGAACTCTTTCCAGTTGAAGCTGCTCCTGCTCGGGAAGGAATCTCAGCGCGAGGAATCTCCTCAATATTGTCAGAGCTAGTCCCAGGAATCTCTACCTCTGGATCAACCTCTGGCATCTCTTGCTCTGGAAGCGACGGATCCTCCTCTGCCACTTCAAAACCTGCAAAGGAAACACAAAAAGGTATGAATATGACCCTGTTTGAAAATCATTATCAGAGTTATAACTACAAAATACCTTCTTCGACGACTGGCGGAACACTTTCTTCCTCCATGAACTCATCAAAAGCATCATCAACATTTGCGTCCATCGATGGTTCAAAGTCATCAGAACCCTGTGGCAAGTCAGCTGGCAACAAAAAAAATGTTAGCAAAACAAGTCACAAACTCAAAAAAAAAAAGAGCAAAAGAAGTCGTACCAATTGGAGATTCTGGATTTACTCCAGAGTCCCTTGGTTCTTCTTCAGGTGCCTCGACAGGATCCATCACCACCTCATCGGTTGGGACCTCCGGCATCACCAAGTCTTCCTCTGCCAAAAAAAAAGAAGAAGAAAAGCAGAAATAAGAAGCAAATCATAACATGGAAAAAATCCCATGAAAAGAAATGGAAAGAGAAAAAGGAAGAATCATACCTTCACAGATGGTCTCTTCTTCTCGGCTTCTCTTCTCTGGAGGCTCGTCAGCATCCACTGGCACATCCTCATTGATAGTAAGAGGAACTTCCAAGTTAGGAGAGTCCTCATGCTGCCCCTTGCTGCGATGATGACTCCTCCTCCTCTTACTTCTGCGGGCTCGCTTCTTAGAGGAACCTGCCCCGCCGTCAGAGTCAGGCTTCCCACTTGACTCATCACTGGATGGTCTGCTCTTGCCAGTAGACTCCACGGAAGCTTGCCTCTGTGCCGCCTGCATCCAAGCACCAAGTTCGGCTTCCTCCTGTTCTAGCTGCTCCAAAGCCTCGTCAGGTATTTCTCGAACAGCTTCAGAACCGATGACGCCCTGGTCACCGAGAAAGCCTATCTTGTGCTTCTCTCCAGAAAGGAAGGCCCAAACTTCCTCTCGCCGGATGCCATCCGACTTTCCAAGGCCCTTTCCAGATGCCAGCTTCACATCAAGCTCCTTCCTGGAAAGTCCCCGATATGCCGAGAAGCTCTCCGCGAACCACTTCGCAAAGCCGGCAGTCCGGGAAGTCAGCAACACAGGATAAGAAATCATAGCTGTAGTGTCTTCAACACTATAGAAAGCCCATGCATTTCTCCCGTCCTGTAAGCCTCCAAAGCGCTTCACCATGCTTGAAGGCGCTCCAACAACGCCATGAGAAAAGCCAAGCTGCAAAGCAAAGCGAGAGGGTACATACGGCTGGATGTCGACGAAAAGATGTCTGCGGTACACCATCGTGCCGACACGTATGCTGAAAAGCCACTCTCTCTCTGCATTTGTCAAGGAATAATGCCTTCCCGACCCCGCCCTGGTAGAGTCTCGGGAGGCACCAAAATCAAAAGCCTTCTTCCGCAACTCCGGAGAAAGCTTTACTGAAGATTGCCCCATCTCGACGTCCCTGAACCGTCGGATCCTCATGCGGGCAAACAAAAGTGATTCGGACACGGCTTTGCCCTTAGCCAGTCGAATCATCAGAGGATCATCATCCTGTGCAGCACCCAGCCGATGGAAGCCAGGACAGTGGTATACATACCACGAATAAAAGATATGGGCTGAAAATACCCTATTCATGGGAAGCCCAAGCCGAACTAGAAAAGCAGCAGCCTGCAGTTCGGTACACAGGTAGGAATAAAGAGCTGGCACCAAAGCAACCTGCTCTCCAAACGCCATCTGACAAGCCGGGAAAATACAATGCGGCCTGATGTGCGTTCCATCTCCTCCAGCAAATACAGCCTCACCAAGCCAATAAGTGAGGTAACAGCGAGATCTCTCCGCAGTGCAATGTCAGGACATATGGCGTTTGTACTTGCACAGAAATCTCTCAACTCTTCTTGCATGGCCAAGATCTTCTTTGAACTTGGATCCTGAGCTCCGGCTTCCTGGGTCACGCTATCAGAAGACTCCCTACTATCAAAAAAGTTGGGGAATGAAGAGCAAAAACTCTTCCAACTGCTGGATCTAACTTTCGAACCCCCCTTCTCCTTCAAAAAATCATAGAAGGCGACGAGCTGAAAGTATAAAAGCCTGAACTCCTCAGACTGCCCCTCGAGGACGCTGTCAATCGGCATAAACTCCTCATAAAGTTTGCCGAGGATGGGCAATCCGGTAATAGCGCTCAGCTCCTTCAAAGAAAAACCAATCTCACCATTCGTCACAACGAAGGTATTGGTTTGAGGGAGGAACGACTCCAGCATAGCCATGAAGGCCTCGTCGGAAAAGATCACGGTCTCCCTAAAGGCGCGGACCGCATCAAAAATCCCGGCTTCCTTCAAAACGGCGCCACCAATCAGCAGGACGCGATCAGTCCACGACTTCCACTCGGAGTCAGCATTGAAACGACCTCGAAGTCGAAAAGGCTTGATCCAATTGCTGCCGTCACCGCTGAAAAACCAAGGCCCACCGGTCTCAAATCGACCGACGGATAATCAGAGCCCTGGTAGCCGCTGGATGGCATCAACAGGTCCATATCAACAGGCGACCTCTCCGTATATCCAGGAGAACCGCCAACAAAAACCCCGGTCTTGATTACATTTGTCCTTCTCACCCAACTTGGAGGATCTTCCCTCTTAGGGCACGTGGGGGCAAGGCTCAGAATCGAGACGGTGCGATCAAACATCGACCGGGTAGTAACAGTCTTCTTCTCACCATCTGCTGTGAAGGAAAACTGAAAACATCTCCTCTGGTATGGAATGTCATCAGGGACTGCATCACCAAAGAAGAAGGTAGGCTTGGGCAAAACGCTCTGATCTTCCATCACCCATGGACGACTGCTTACCATGATCTTATAGAATTCCTCTCCCTTGAGAGTGATCAGTCGCTGCCCTCATCTCATCTCTGTTGAGGGAGTCGCACTCTTCCAGATTTCTCTCAACATACTGGACCTTCTCGAAAGCCTGCTGAACGGCCGGATTAGAAGATCTAGAAGATCGACGAGGTACGCTTTGTAGCAGGCTCTTTACCCTTGTTCGCTCTGGAGGAACCACCTGAAAAGGATGGAAAAGAAAAAGATCAAACATCAAAATGACAGAATCTCGCTAAAAAAAAAATCTGGCGAAATTTTGACATGATGACGGGGCAATTCCGAAGAAAAGGAACTATCCCGAAAGAAATAAGAAAGCTTGAAGATGGGCTCAACATCGCTGCGAGCTCCGAAACTCCAAACTTTCGAAACCTAAAAGTCTCCGCAAAATCAGGAAGGGCTCAACATCACCGCGAGCTCCAAGTTCCCAAATTTGCGAAAACTTTCAGGTATGCTATCACATTATGCTACAAATTTAATTTACAAATTAAAGGCATGCATGAACATCTAGATTTGCGAAAAAAAATGCATTATCATGATGAGCAAAAAAAAAAAAAAAAAGAGAAGAAAAGAAACTTTCTCTAAAAAAAAAAAGAGAGGGGAAAGAAAACAAAAAAAAAAAAGAAAAGAAAAGAAAAGAAACTTTCTCAAAAAAAAAAGAGGGGAAAGAAAACAAAAAGAAAAGAAAAGAAAAGAAACTCTCTCAGAAAAAAGGGGAGGGAAAGAAAAAAAAAAGAAGAAAAAAAAGAGGACTGGCCCACAGGCCGTGGCCCACAGGCCACGTGGCCGTACGGCCAGATCCGTACGGATCTGTCCGTACGGCCCACACAAAGAAAAAAAAAACAAACAAAAAAAAAAAGAAAAGAAAGCAAAAAAAAAAAAAACGTGTAAAAAAAAAAGGAGGCAAACACGTGAAAAAGAAAAAAAAAAGAAGAAAAGAAAAGAAAGAAACAAAAAAAAAAGAAGAAGAAAGAACTTTATTTTTTTCCTACAATGGAGTTTTCTTGAAAAAGAAGAACTTACTTGAAGCCATTGATGGAGAAGAAGAAGAAAACTCTTGAAGATCTTGAAGAAGAAAAGCTCTTGGTCTTGAAGCCCTCTTGAGATTATTGCAAAAGAAAGTAATAAGAGCAAGAGATCCAACCTTCTCCTTGCTTTTATAGAGGAGAGCAAGCCAAAGAAGGAAAGAAGAAAGAGGTAAGTGTTACTAATTAGTAACCTTACCAAAAGAAAGAAATTAGAAAGATTCTTTCCCAAAAGAAAGATATCTTGAGGGATTCTCTCCCAAAAAGAAATCAATGAGAGATTTTCTCCTAAAAGATATAATCTATGACGGATTCTTTCCCAAAAGAAAGATATCTTGAGATATTCTATCCCAAAAATAAAGGGATCATGAGAGATTCTCTCCAAGTAAAGATATTCTTAGATATTCTCTATCCAAATGAGATATTTTTGGATATTCTTTACAAAAATGACACCATATGAGATCTAAGCCATTTCAAAAGCTTAAGGTCCCATGGGTTAGCCCATATGAGCCAGGTTTGACTTCCTAGGCACAAAAAAAAAAAAAAAAAATGAAAAAGAAAAATTTTGGGCTTTTAGTCAAAGAGAAATCCCTCTTACCAAGAGCATACAAAAATGGTTCCATGCCTCTTTTGAGTTGATTGGACCATACAAAAGAAAATTCCAAGCCCCATGAGCTTCCAAAAATCAAACCATCCAGCCTCATCTACCAAATTGAGCCAAATTCTTGAAATTGACATTCCACAAAAATCAAACCAAATCCTGGTCCCCTAACTTGCCACATACAGCCTGTTAGGTCACAAGACCAAAACCAAAAACCAAAACCTGATCCCCTAACATTCCACATACAGCCTGTTAGGTCACAAGATCAAAACCAAAATTGATCCCCCAACATTCCACATACAGCTTGTTGGGTCACACGATCAAAACCAAACCCGACCCCCTAACCTGCCATATATAGCCTGTTAGGTCACAAGGTCAAAACCCAAATCCACATCCCTGATGTCATCTTCAAAACTTTGCCTCGAGATGGTACGTGATCCCTTTCACTACCATAAAATTCCCCTGGAAGCTCAAAAGGCTACAAATACCAAAAAGAAAGATTGCTCAAAGACTCTTGGTCAAGTCACAGGCTCTCCTTCAAAAATCTCTTCGAGGCACATCGACTACAAAAGTTAAGCAGCTCGCCGCTGTACCTCGAGGGGGCATTTGTTGACACCAAAAATGTCACTTTGCCTCTTCAAGATCCAAAGAGCTACATGAAGTCGCAACCTGCCATAAATAGGCAATGCTGCTTCCAAAAATAAAATCTTGTCAGAATCAAACAAAAACTGCAAGATTCTTCCAGACAGCCAAAAGAGGAGTACACAAGAAGTTTCGGGCCATTTCAAAATCATTTGGCCTAACTTCGCTTCTCCGACAGCCGAAAAGGAGCTCTCGGCGACAAAAGCTCTCCGGGACCATGGTTTCCAAGACAGAACCTATGGATCATCTTAAAATGACTCCAATAGGTTCCCTGTCAAATTTCAAGTCAATCGGACATAGGTTGACCACACATCAAACCGCGACATCTTCATCGCGATAAAAAGCAAGTCTGCAGGTGATAGGACCCCAAACGGCTTCGAAACTCAAACAAAAGCCTATGGTTGGTCTTATTTATTGGTCAGGAGGCTTCACACCAAATTTCAGGTCATTCCGACATCGTTTGACCCAGTTTCAGCTTCTGACGGAAAATCGGCAGCTCTGCGCGACAAAGTCTTCGGCTTTCTCAGGAAATTGGAAACTTTGCAAAATAAAATGCAAGGATTCTCATCAGGTTTCCTACAAAGAAATCAGGCCAATAAATGGTCAAAATGTCAAGGAAAAGTACAGAAGAAAAAAGAATCAGAAAAAAGCAAAAACGGACGCAAAACGGGACACGAAAGGGGGAAAACCCCCCCAGGGTCGCAGCCCCCTGCGACCCTGGGCCAGGGTCGCCGGCGACCTTGGACCCCGGGGTCGCCGGGAAAGCCCCGGAAACCCCGGTTTTCGTCGTTTTTTCCCAATTCGAGGAGCCCAGCCTCTGGTACTTTCCAAAATTCATGCTTTTGAGACACCAAGTCCTCTGACATCCGTCCAAAACACGGGTAAATCATCAAGAGTATCGAAGACAGTATTGATCGCCACCCGGTCAACCAAAAAAAGTGTGCTTTCCACCCGACCGATCGAGAAATCGACAGGACAGATGGCACCGACCCGCTGTTGGCAACAAACACCTGAAATTACATGATCATCTGATGTCGATCTACATGAAGATCCATCGATGATCATCAACAGAAGAATCTCAAAAGACGTGGCACGGCCCGCGACTCTTCAGCTGCTCGGCGACCACTTAATGCGATTAATTGACTAGCTTTATTACAGTCATTAATCCATTTCTTTGGACGGCCCAATCAGAAGCAAGCATTCGGGAGTTACAAGTCAAGAGATTCATGGCATTTAACCCATGAAACTCCTCCCATCATGGCGATTAAAGGCGATTAAATGCCCTCAATCTCCTCCGGCCAATCAGAAGCCAAGAAAAAGGAGTTACAAAATAAACAATTCAATTTTGTAACTCCTCCCATTATGCGGCTTAATGACAATAAAAGCCCATAAACCCACCTAAAAGGCTACCTAAAAGCCTATAAATAGGAGGGCTCTCCAAGAAGAAACAGACACAGACACACAACGAACATCAACAGACAGCAGTCAGAAATCCAGAGAAAAGAAAAAGAGAGAAAACTCTGCGGAAGTTCTACACCGGCCACCGCAACAAAGTGACAAAAGTCCCTTGGGGGGTACCCCCCCAAGGTCCTTGCCTTCTCCTCCTGCCTCCAATGGTTTAGATATGGCTTTTCAGCCCGTCTACTCGGCTTTTTATTGGACATAGGACCTCCTTTTGGTCTTTGTCCTCTAAAAACCTGAGGTTATAGCCAAGCCAAGCGAATCAATAGCATCCTCTGTTCTCATCTGCATGGATGATGGCGAAGCCCACATATGGCTTGCGACCGTCAATCTAAACGAGTCCCCCACAATCTCCTGAGAAGTTAGATCCTCCTTTTCTTGCTTTTCATTGTAGTTTGTATTTTTTTAAAAGAGACAAAAATCACAATTCTTGTCTTTCATTGTTGATAAGGATTGTAAATCGGCTATAAATGCCAAAATCGGCTATAAACGCCAAAAATCGGCTATAAACGCCAAAATCGGCTATAAACGCCAAAAAAATCGCCTTTCACGGCAAACCAAGAAAAATGTCTCTTTTCTTAAATATATGTGCAATGGAAAACTTGAAAGAAGTTGATTTCCTTTTTACTTGCGAAGGTTGATCTCCGGATCACCACTTGCAATTCCAAGTAAAAATAGAAAATCTGGCACACCCACAAAAAAAAGAAATGTTGATGCACGCCCTTGCCCCCCGGTTACGAAAGGGTCGGACCCGACGGACTCCCACGTCCGCCGACCTCGGTAGAACCGAGCAGGAGCGCGGTCCATCAATCAACTCGTCCATGGTCAGTTTCCAAAGCCAGCCATTTCGGCCAAGGTCAGTGTCTCACAAAGAAAGAGCTAGGCCAACACTCAAACACAGAAAAGCAGCACAAAAACACAAGTGTTCCAGAACAGTACAAGGAAAGTAAACGAGAACGCAAAAGCGGTGTACACAGTATGAGTGATCACAAAGTTTTTCCTTTTTATTCATTGTAAACTGCTTTATTACAAGAGTTATAGAACAGAAAAGAAAAATACAGAAAGGAGGATCACAGTCCTCTAAAAACAGAAAATAAAGAAAAACTGGGAGACTCTGATCTTCACCGACTCTTCGGGCTGCAGACTCCAAGATGCCGGATCATAGACTGGAGGTTCTGAGTGATCCTGAATTTCACAGAGCTCTATAATACACTTTGGTTGGTCAGACCAAAGCATTCAGGACCCCCTCCAGTTCGGAGGCCCTGGACCTCGCCGAGCTCTTCAACACCCTCCGGTCAGTGAGACCAAAGTTTGGAGAGCCCCCAGGTCCAGCAGGCCTCAACTCCACCCTTAGTCTTACGATCCTGACACGGTGCAAGGGGCTCGCAGGGAGCTCGATGCCACACAAGACCCTGCAGGATCGCCAGACGCCCAGGACCCGACCATCCCGCAGTTGCAGAGGATTCCCCTGCAACCTGACCAGGGACGGTCGGCCATGAACCTGCGTTCAGAGAGCGCGTGGTCCACGGGAAGTTCCTTCAGAGAGCGCGCAGACCACGACAGGCTTCCCCCCTTGAAGAAAGCCATCCACAGGTGCAGGGGTTCCCCCCGGATCAATTGCTTCTGAACACCCACTGGGCATGGCGCCTACGTCTATGTGATTTAAACTGTCCTAAGTTCTGTTCTTTTCATCGCCCATGGCGAGTCCATCGCCCCTACTTATAGGAGGAAGAAGGGCTCATTCTCCGAAGGAAGTTAAGGGGCGAAGTCTCCCACGCGTTGCATGGGATGCGCGCCTTCCTGCCTGTTGGCCAGCGATTCCTGTGGCGCCACGTGGAGGCGTCCGCCCGTTTCCCTCATCGACAGTAACACCATGTTTACTGCTAGTTATGATCCCCAGAATACGGGGAATCGGCACAGACAGCTATGCGGACCGTGTGACTCTCTCTACCTCGATGGTCATGCGTCGCAGTAAAGACATTCAATGCTATTCAATGTCACATCCAAAAACAAAAGAGAGGAAACATTCAAGTAAAGGAGCTCGTTTTTCGTTGATAGTGGAAAGTATTACAAGGCAGAAAGCAAAAATATTACAAGCTACTGTGGTTTCGGCGACTCCACCAGGTCGATCACCATATCTGCTGAATCAGTGGCTTCGGCCGAAACCATGACCTTGCTTGGAGCGTCACCGGCAGAAGGGGCTTCAACTGGTACCTCGGCCGAAGCGTCGCTGGCGACCGGGGCATCGCTCGGGACCGGGGCAGCTGGAGCGTCGTCAGCAGCAGGAGTGACTGTAGGAGCTTCGTCAGGGGCACTTTCAGCTGCAGGAGTGGAGCTCGGCTCAGGTGCCGGGTCTGAGTACTTCGGCAGGTCCCGGTAGACAGGGTGATCTTCAGGGACCCCCGCACGTCTCAGTGCGGCCAGGCATCCTTCCTCGAACAGGATGGCGGTGATCTCCTCCACCTGCTTCTCATATAGCTCAGTGGCGTGATCCACCCCATCCTGGAAGGCGGACTGGGCCTCGGACAGAAGAGAGACCTTCTTTTTCTCCAGCTCGGCGTTCGCCGTCTTCAATTTCGCTGTTTCGGCTCGCCCAGCCAGCACTTCCCCGCGCAGCCTCGTCCCCTCGGCCGTCGATTCAGCCTTTAATCTGGCCAGCTCCGACTCCAGCTCGACGGTCTTCTTGTTTCTCGCCCAGACCTCGCCCTTCAACTGATTGGCCCTTGACGTGAGCTCGGCGACATCAGTCAGGACCGATGCCAGCCGAACAGACTCTTCAGCGCTGGCCTTCTTCAGCCCCTCCATTCCCTTCCGCTGCTCTTCCAGCTCCCTCTTCAGCTTATCCCTCTCGGACTCCAGCTGAGTGACCCGTGCAGCGTTCCTATCACTCCGCCCCACCACGGTCAGGAGCCTCTGCATGTTCTGTAAATGGAGAAAAATGGGTCAAGCTGGGGCAGTCGAGCCAAATCACTTGGAAGGAAAACACTGAAAGCACTTACCAGGAGGTTAGCCTGAATCGCTGAGACTATCAGGCTCTCGTTATCGAACCTCTCGTGCGTCTCCATATCCCGCGGCAGAGCGCAAACCTTGGCGAGAGCCCCGATGACATCGGCGTTCCCCAGCAGCCGATCCTCGACGTTCAGAGGCTTACCGGGCTGCGTTTCCATCCTCGGCCTCCATGGCGCTGGGGCAGTTCGGGGTCCGGAGGACGACCCGGATCCTTGCCCCGCCGAGATGGTGGGCTCGCGAGTCGTCCCGCCGGACGGCCTGCCGGCCGGCACGCTCTTCTCAGCTGGTGCACTCTTCTCAGCCGGTGCACTCTTTTCAGTTGGAGCCTTGACTCCGGGGGCCCGCGCAGGGGTTTTGCACTTCGGAGGCTGTTCGGCCCCCAAGTCCTTTTCCCCCGCCTTGGACTTCTTCCTGGGCGGGGACCCCTCCCTCGGGCGCTCCGGCGAGCGTCGCCGAACTCCCGCATTCGAAGCAGGAACCGGAGCAGAAGCAGGAGCTGGAGCAGAAGCAGGAGCGGAAGTGGCGCCAGCACCTCCCGAGCTCGAAGCTGCTCGGGTGCTGGCAGAAGATGGCGTCGCAGAGGAAGAAGACCCCCGCCTGAACTTGGCCGCTATGTCCTTGATGATTGGCTCCCTCGACCTTCCCGCCATATCTTCTTCCTGATCAGAAGAGTAAGCGTCCACTATCTGCCTCAGGTTCGGCGGCTCCGAACTGGAAGTGGATGCCTCGGACCCAGACGCAGCTCGTCTCGCGGAAGGATCGTTCAAGGGGATCCCAGCAGGTACAGCAAGGGAGACGGTTGGACGATCAGGGTGCGCTTCGTCCACCTCGGGTACCCCGGTCCTCTGGTAATGGCCGCGGTATCTCGGCGTGTATCCGAGCAGCTTCCAAGCTGACCTGGTCTCGTGCCCCTTGTACCTCTCAACCTTGTTGATGTCGTCGGGGCTCCTCCTCCAGCCTTCACTCGCAGCTCGGCGTCGTCTCGCACCTGCCTCTGCATAACAAATAATAGAGGAGTCAGCTCGGCATCGACGAAATCAAGCAAAGAAGATGAGTGAAAAGGAGCGATGTTTACTTGGGACTGTCCCGGGGCGGCGCGGGACCGTTAGCCTCCTACTTTCGCCAGCGCCGAACTCCCAGTCCCCCGAAACGCAGAAGAAGGCTTCTTCGGCATTCTTACTTGAATCTTCCAAGGCCAGGACGAAGCCTCTTCGCTGCGGCTTCACCCGGAGATAATATTTCCCTTCCCCAGCCTTGCAGATATCGTAGGTGTCCTCGATATCGTGGACACCTAGGTCGGTCCCCAGAATCTCATTCAGCTTCGCCGTGCCCATGATGACCTTATAGCCATTGGGCATCAGCTGGAACGGGGTAAGGGACCAGGTACTGAGGCAAGCTCTAAGTAGAGGGTGCAGGGGAAATCTGACCCCGCCCTCGATCACGGAGATCAGAGGGAACGGCATCCAGCCGCCGGACCAGCGCATCGTGGCGTAGTCGACGGAGTCCGCCGGCTTAAGTAGGACTCGCTCCGGAATATCAAAAGCGGCCCTAAATCTAGCTATTCCCTCTTCGGTATCTAGATTGAACCTAGGGGTGCCCATGTCTAAAGAAGGGGACAGCAAAAGATGAACCCTAGAGGTTGCGAAACCCTAAGAAAAAGCTACACAGAGGCGCGAAGCAACTTACAGAGACAGAAGGGGCGACTCGAGTACAGATCCAGACACGCCCTATGGTCGTCCTCGCTAGAAGAAATCTCGAGCAGCAGAGCAGAAATCACAGATGAAGGCGAAGGCGAAGAGAAATCAGAAACAAGAAGGGAAGGAAACGACCCTCTTTATGGAAAACAAACCCTCGGCGCGCGCTGCTTTCGAAATTCGAAAGGGCGGATTTCGCGATCTGCGCCCATTCCCTCAATAAGACAGCGCAATCAGTGAAAAGGCGACGCGTGTAGCCGTCGACTCGCTTCCCAGTACAGACAGGACAAAGCATTCATTGCTTCAGGACAGTTGAAGCGACACTAGGCAATGACCGTCGTATCCCCAGACGAGTCTTCTAGCTTTCGACCGCTAAAAGCCAGGGCGCTTAAGAGGTCAAAAGCTAGGGGGCAATTGTGTGGGGAGATTTCCAGAGCCATAGGATTACGCTAATCACAGCCATCAGATGAGGCTAAGCACTCTCACGTGCCATCCGCGTGCCATCCACGTGGCACCAGGCTCACCCCGGCTGCCAGAACAGGAGGTCCGGCCGAAATCAAGCAGCTCCGGGCCACTAGCGCCGAGCTCGGCCACCACGAGCGCCCATCTCGGCAGAGAGCTCCACTTCGGCTGAAAGAGCCGAGACGGAAGCCGAAGTGAGAAAGAGCCTCCATTTGCGCCCCTCATCCCCCCACGTCATCGCGCACGTGGAGGAATAGGGGCGCGAGCTAGTAAGACAGATGCGACATCCAGCCGCTCACAATCTTCGCCAGATCCCTGACAGAACGGCATCCAGCGGCTGAGGCCACATCAGGGCAGGGCCCGAGGGCAGATCCGATGGTACCCCTACCGCCAAAGGCGTCTAACACGATCTGGCCCAACAAGACGCGCATTAAATGCGACGTGGGCTGATCCGACGCGCATTTAATGCAGAGTGGGCTGGATTGGACCGCATTTATTGCTTCGTGGGCTGATCATGACTTCCCAGTCGAATCATGAGACCCATGCCAAGATATCGTCCAAGATATCTTCCAAATCGTCTATAAAAAGGACTGCATTTCACATGCAAGGTACGCACAACCCAACTAAAAGAGCTGTTACTCTGCCTCCCTTCTTCCTCTCCTTCCATTGTTCCAGTTCCATCACTGACTTTGGCATCGAAGGGCCTTGCGCCGCCCAGGCCAGGGTCCTCTGACCGTGTGTTCTTCTCTTTCAGGCTTTCGGACGGTACCCAGTCATCACTATTGTTGGATAAGTCCTCTAAGGCTCCCCAGTTATTGTGGGTCAATATTTTCTGCACCTACAATCACGATTTTGCATCAACATTTACTATGCTATTTCATTATACTACATAACGATGTCAGACAACTCATGACATTAGAGATTATATTATTAAAGATATGATGATTGCAAAGTGGACATTTGTGCATGTGTTCATGGAGGTGCAAAGTAAACCATCGAAACACTTCCTTGCTTTCATCCACTCACATGTCTAAAGAGATTTTTTTTCCAATGCTATTAAAAACTCTGTAGTACTTGTCAGACCCCAATCCAGGTTTGATGTGTTTAGCGCCGTTTAAGTCAAATATTAGTCTCCAAGTGGGATTAGAGGACGTCTAGCTTATATTTTGAGTTTGACTAGATTTTTCATAGCTTCGGAAAATTTTAAGAACTGTTGAGCTTGGTCTGACACTACTTGGGGTGGCTTGTGTGACTCGTGTGCATATGGGAGATTTATTCTTGATTTTGAAAAAAAATTTGATTTCTACTTCTCTTGATTTGTTATACTGGACCCTACAGCTTTTATGTTCTTTCCGTTCGTGTTCGAAACCTAGAAACTTCGTTTTTTCAGTAAAAAGGGCAAAACAGACTTTTCACACCTAAATCTGTGCATGATTTTCAACATTTTCGAATCATGTGAAGAATATACTTTTTGAAAATTAGATTTTTCGACGAACGATTTTCTCTTCTTCGTTGATCTCATTCGGGATGCACAAATGGGGTTTCCAAGCCCTTGAAGTTTTGGAGCCAGTGGGGCCCAAAACCCCTTTGAAATCAAAACAGAGCCCACGTAGGCTCTTCCTCCTTCATTCTCTGTTTCAGAAACAGTAAGTCTACAAAAAGTCTAGGGAGCCCGAACTGCAGGCACGAATTGCAGCCCGATCCGAGCTGGAATCCAGCTGGATCGGTGACTGGACCAAGTGGGTTTTCAAGCCCGCCCGAAATTTTAGAATCCCGCGTAAGAGGTCCTCGTTTTTGTTTATTTTCCTCTGTTCCAGGCTTCCACTCTTCCAGGTCCCCTCCCAAACGATCTCATCTCTCTCTCTCTCTCTGCGACAGCACGTAGCACCCCCTTGAATCAGCACCCCCTCGTAGAAGCCCCCAAACGTGTTCCTCCACATCGCCTTCCTCCTCCACATTGCCTCCCCATCAGCGCAGTACCCCCTCGCATCAGCAGCCCTTCGGAGCAGATAACTTGAGAAGAAAAACATAGTGCCCTAGACTACCTGAACCCACCAGAGGAAATCGTTCTTGAGAAGAAAAAATGGAATGCCCTAGACTACCTGAACCCATTTGGTCTCTCGCCTCTCCCTATCTCGCCTCTCTCCCTCTTGCAAATCAGGTGCGTTTGGATCTATGATGATTCAATCTTCCATTTTCTTTGACAGAATCCCTACTTTCTTTATTTTCATTTTTCTCATGTTACCTGATACAATAGTTACCTGATTTGCAATTCCACCAAATTCGTGTTTGAGTTTTCCATGAACCAAGATTTTGTCTTTTTCATCTTTCTTGATTGTTTGAACTATCTCAAGCTGTGGGGTGTATTTCTATTTATTTTTTTCAGCTTTCTTGATTGTTCTAACTATTTCGAACTAAGGGATGGCATCATATATGCTGGCCGACGAGCAGTAGGATCTTTTCATTCAGGTCTCAGGTTCTTGTTATTATGTTTCATTGCCCTTGAAACAGTTGTTTCGCCTGAAAGCATCCCGAATGGATCCAGGTTCACTCAACAATTCCTATAAGATTTGGGTGGAAGAAAGGTATCCACCCATGGATTCCCAATAAGATAAAAAAGATATCCGCCATCTATCTTTGACAAAGTCCACATCAAGTTCTGTTTCTCTAACTGCATTTGGGTGACAGCCAAGAACCATATTGGGTGCGCTACCATTTTCCATGGGCAAGCTCCACCACTAAATGCTTCGTCCTGAAACAAAATGGATATCAATTATGATGGGAAAGCATCCAAATTCCAACCTGTCTGCCTTTATTAGACACCCAAAATTCACTAAAGCTTCCAACTGAAGCTACAAATGCTAGCCAATTGTCCCTCCAATGGCGTTTTCCAGTTGTGCATGGCAGCTTGAATCTCTCCAATCAAGAAAAATGCTGTAGGTGCAGAAAATAATGACCCACAATAAGGTGGTGCCTTAAAGGACTTATCCGAGAAGATGATGGTGCCTGGGAATGACTGGATGCCGTCCGGAAGCCTGAAAGGGAATAGCAAACAGTCAGAGGACCCTGGCCTGGGCGGCGCAAGGCTCTCCGATGCCAAAGTCAGTGTGGGAACTGGAACAATGGAAGGAGAGGGAGAAGAGAGACAGAGTAAGGGCTCTTTGGATGAGATTGTGCATACCTTGCATGGTGCATGGAGTTCTATTTATAGAGGTCTGGATCGTATCTTTCAGAGAATATCTTGGTGTGGGTCCATGATTCGACTGGGAAGTCATGATCAGCCCACAAAGTAATAAATGCAGTCTAATCCGGCCCACTCAGCATTTAATGCTAGTCGGGTCAGCCCACATTACATTAAATGCGTGTCTTGTTGGGCCAGATTGTGTTGGGCGCCTTTGGCGGTTGGAGTACCAGCGGATCTGCCCTCGGGCCTTGCCCTGATGTGGCCTCTGCCGCTGGATGCCGCCATGTCAGCGATCTGGTGAAGATAGTGGACGGCTGGATGTCGTGTCTGTCCCACTAGCTCGTGACCCTATCCCTCCACGTGCCTGATGACGTGGGGGATGATGGGCGCAAGTGAAGGTCCTTTCATGCTTCGGCTACTGTCCTGGCTTCTTCAGCCGAGGTGGCTTCAGCCGAGGTAGAGTTTTCTGCCGAGATGGCACCGGGGTGGCCCAATTCGGCGCTTGTGGCCCGGAGATGCTTGATTTCGGCCAAGGCCTCTGTCCTGGTAGCCGGGGTGAGATTGGTGACACGTAGATGGCACGCGGATGGCACGTGAGAATGCTTAGCCCCATCTGATGGCTGTGATTAGCTTAATCCTGTAGCTCTGGAAATCTCCCCACACAATTGCCCCCTAGCTTCTGATCTCGCGTAGAACGTCAGTGTCGTGAGGTCGGGAGCTATGTGCCGGGTCTATCTGGAGGAGAAAGCCCCTTTCGGCCCTGACTCGCTGTCGCTTTGGATGTTCGAGGTAATAAATGGCGTCCCCTATTCAATGCTGAGGACAGGTCGACGGCTCCACGCGTCATCTCCTGGTTAGTTGTCTGTCTCCTCGAGGTCGTACGCGCCGTCTCGTCAGGGGCGTAATCAATTTTTGAAATGATTCGCGCGAAATCCCAGGGGGCGCCCCCTAGCGCGCCCAATTAGGGTTTCTGGAAAGGGGGCCTCTCTGCTATATATAGGGCAGTCGAGGTCCGCTTTACCCTTCGTTTGCTATTCTGAATCAGAGGCGAGCGTCAGAGGTGGGCAAGCTACTGTGAGGGAGCTTCATCTGAGAAGTGGTGTGCTGCTGAAGTTGAGTCTCTTTGCTGCCCAGCATCTTCGTTCTGCTTCCGTAAGTTCCTTCTGCCCTGCCTCTTCTTCTGCGGGTTTCTCTGTTTTTAGACTGGGATAGGAATGGGGATTTATAGCCACTGGTTAGAGGGCGAGGCAGCGATCGAGGGTTTCAGGTCGGCCTTTAGGATCCCTGCTGATGTCCAAGTCAGGGGTGCTGAACCCCGTGGCTACAACCCTCGTGACTTTTCGGGAGGCTGGATGCCTTTTCCGCTAGTGGCCGTGATAGAAGGCGGGGTCCGATTCCCCCTTCACCCACTTCTCAGGAGGTGCCTTAGTCAGTGGCGTCTCTGCCCCTGCCAACTGCTGCCGAATGCCTTCAAGATCGTGATGGGCACGGTCAAGTTGAATGAGGTCCTGGGCATCGACTTCGGCGTCTTCGACCTTGAGGACGTCTACGACATATGCAAGTCCGGAGATTCTTATTATCTCCGGGCTAAGCCAGGCCGGGACGGCTTCGTCCGATACTTGGAGGATTCAAGCAAGTATGCCGGAGACGATCTTCTGTACGTCTCGGGGAACTGGGAGTTTGGGGAGGCCGACACCGATAGAGGCTACCAGGTCCCTCGCCACTTTCGGTACCATTCCAAGTAAACACCCTTCGTTTCTTTTCTTTTTCATAAGTTTCTTTTTGTTCTGCCGCGCTTATGCTTCTGATTGTTGCAGCTTTGAAGGAGAGAAAACGGGCTGCCAGATACATTTGGAAGAGGAACGAGGTCTGGCTCCGCCTGGTGAAGCGATACAGCGGTCATGACGGCAGGGCGGCCTGGTCGCTGCTAGGGTATCGGCCGAAGTACCGCGGGTACTTGAGGGGCACCGTAGAGCCGATCCAGGGTGAAGGGGCCGGACTCGAGCTCGGTCAGGAGCAGGCCGGTCCGGAGGTCGCAGAGCCCTCGCGGGCGTCGTCTGACGTTAGGGCCACGTCTGGAGCCCTAACTTCCACATCGGGATCGAGACTTCTCCAGGTCTCAGGAAGGGGATCGAGTCAACCCGCCCGATCTCCCTCGCCAAGCTCCGAGATGAGGCACACCAGGCGCTTGTCCTTCGAGGACCTTGAGGCCTTGGTGCTTGGAGTGGAGGACGCCCGAGCCCCCCAGGAGCCGGTGAATTCCCCGGAGCATCCATCTCTGAGGGCTCGGGTAGTTTCTGTTGGGATTGGTGTATGCCCTAAAGCCCACTAGCTGCATTCTCATCTTTTGTTACTGGATATTTACTGGTTATTTAATTGAAAGACTCTTTTATGCTTAAACATGTATATATGTATGGTTGTGTAAGGCCCATTGTTTCTAGTAAATGAATTAGGTGTGTAGTGTCTACACACAGATATGTCTTATTCATGGACAACTGGAAACATCATATTTGTTCATAACTGAAAGATGGAGCTGGGCACTTCATCTTGGTAGAAGTTATAATGAGATACTCTCCTATATAGGATGACATACCTAAGTCATGGGAGGCCTTTCCCGGATCTATCTCATTAGTGCATGTGTCATGCATTGAACAGGACCGTTGTAGGTGTGATCTCTAAAATAGTACTATCACAGAAAAGAGATCAAGTCACCTCATGCTACTAAGTAACCGGTGCTCTTAATCTTGAGCATTTGTGGATGAACTGACGAAGTCAAGTTCTTGTGCTTTAATTCACTATGGGTGAGATTCTATTCATGGGTCAACAGCTCTATGTTTTGGGTACTCGGACTTGATCAGTTGGGACGTGCAGATGCAATATAGAATCTATGCCATCTGATGATGGAATAATCGTCCCCTTAGAATTATCCGATTAATCATCAAAATCTAAGATCTTAGTATATGGATGTTCCATATGAATATTGAACTTGTGGGTCGCTCCCTGGATCAAGAGAATGATATTCGAATGATGATTATGTTTAAGGATATGAAGTTCTAAGGTTTAGATGTAATCGGGAAGGTTGATAGTACAATTGATAACCTGACTCGATTATGGATGTTACATAGAGGGGCATTCAGGTCATTACACTTAGTAGGTCGAAGACAACCGTCATTTTATGACGAGCTTATTATATTATATATTTGTCCTTGGAGTTCAACCATAACTCTTTAGTGGAATGAGTTAAGGTTAAAATGGTCTTTATGTTGCTATGGGTTTAGCATGGACATTTTGGTCATTTTGGGAGCCAATGGCAAATATGTCTTTTGGTCCCTTCTCTAGTCACTTACCAAGATTGGCATGGTTTCCTAAGATGTTTAGATAACATAAGGATGAATTATTTTAGTGGAAAAATAATTTTGAGTTTAAATTCAAATAGGCCTTTGATGGCATACATGAATTTAACTCTAGATAAATTGTATGTGGGCCATGGTGTGCATTGATATGTGGGATGTCCATAATAGGATTTCCATGGGTAAGGTTTCCAACTTTGAGTAGGACTCTACTTGGAAAGTTGGACTCCTCTTTGGATTAGTATTCCTATGAGTTAGTTTCCTTTTTGGATTAGGAACTTAAAATTAGTAAGTGTTCTACAACTAGTATTACTAATTGTATGGAAAGTTCTTTTTGGTTTCCTTTTCTAATTAGAGTGTTTCTTAAAGGAAATAAGTCTTTCCTTTTTGGACATAAATTAGAATAAGGAGAGATAACTAAATAGGAAAGGCTTCCCATAGTTTCTATAAAAGGAGAACCATCCCCTTTGGACGTCCATAACAAGGAAGCTAAGAAGAATGCCTTTGCAAGTTTCACAACACACTTTGTGAAACAATTTGTGAGCACAAGGAGAGCCCCACACGTCCAGCCTTGGAAAGGTTCTCTTCTTGAGAGAAGAAAGCTTAAGGTCTGAGATTTTCCCTTGGAGAAATAGTTCTTAATTCCTAGATTAAGATCCCACCATCTTAGCCAATCAGATTTGGAAGTGAGATAGAGGAGAAGATCAAAGGCAATACTAGTGCAAGAAAATTCCAGCAACTTGTTTGCAAATTGCAAGTCTGAGTTCGCGCCTTTGGATCTATTTTTTCAGAGATTTGAAGTCTACAAATCTTCGAGGTAATAGTCTTCTATCATCTCTTTTAATTATACACTTGTTGGTCATGATTTAATGGAGTTTCTATGCTATTCTTTATGGCTGATTTCCGCTGCATAGTGCAGAAATCAGATTTTTTAAAATCTGTCATGCTTTGCATCAGCCATAGTAGTCTCTTTATGAGAAGTTTCAGATCTGAATCGCAATTTCCTTCAGTGGTATCAGAGCCACTCCATGTGAAATCATGATCCCATGTTGTGTGTAATTAATCCTAGATTGATTATGGGTATGGTGGCACCCTATTAAAGTTATGTTGTGATGCATGTTGTGTGCAACTTTCATTAACATTGTTCCAGATTTGTTTAATGATGCACATAGTGAGTTTGCATGCACTAACCTCTTTGTTTGCAGCCATGTATTGCATCCTTGATGGTTCGCATGATTGTTATGTGGATTTGGATGTTTTTTAGTTAGTTGGAAAGTGTACGATTGCGCGGTTAGCAATCATAGGAAGTTGTAAAGTTTCCTTAATTTATTCCAACTAGTCTTGATGCAAGCTTTCTTGAAAAGCATAGGAATCTCCAATGTAATTTTGGTTTTGTTTTTCATGGGTTTGCTTGTATAAATCAATTTATGAAAACGAGCAAGAAAAGGAAAGTTTCAAGACAAGAAGGTTGCAAGAAATTGGAGTCCTTGGAGATGAAGGAGTCAAGACTTCTAGATGCATGAGGAGTCCTAATTCGATTAGGATTTGAAATCCTAAGAGCAAGGAGCCATCAAGGATTGCATACTTTTATTTGCTTTTATATATGGAATGCATGGATGAATGCTTTATATAATTGCTATAATTGTCACCTAGAAACATGGCCACCCTTAGGCTCTAAAATTGGCATCTTTATTGTATTAGATTGTTTTTAGTTTGGCAAATTATTTTAAACGGAACTTAGACCAGCACCTTCTATTTGTCTAAGGTTTAAAATTGCATAGGGTTTAGTTTATCTTGGTACCCTTGGTTTCCAAAGGAGGCTAAACTAAAATCTAATTAGATGCTACCTATGGGTTTTCATAACCCAAGATAGGTTTTTGACTCTTTGAAGGGATTTGCTCAAATGTTTTAAAGCAAAGGTTATTTAATTTTAAGATGACTTAAGTCATGAATTTAATTAACCAAGTTTGCTAGATTTAAAAAGAGCTTTTGAGTAAAACAATGTAAAGGTCAAAAAGTATAAACCCTAGCGATAAATAATCAAGTGGGAGAGGGGTTTTAGGAAAGACCCCACGGCCTTCCATTTTCGGTTCATGTTACCTCATTAAAGTGTTAGTGGGAACGGCCATCCCTTCGGTGGAGTTCTTTAACTAAAGAACGCTTTGATGAGTTAATGGGTGAACTAATGTGAATATTCATAATGAGGTGTTAGTAGGAGCGGCCATCCCTTCGGTGGAGTTCTTTACTAAAGATCACTTCTATAGAATGTCAATGAAGTGTTGGTGGGAGCGGCCATCCCTTCGGTGGAGCTCTTTACTAAAGTCACTTCTAGGAAGGATAAAAGTCTCTTCCCTTCGGAAGACTTAATCATGGACATTCTGGGAATTTCATAAGAGATGGTTATACACTTGACATAAGACGGTGATGACCTCTCCTTAGGAGTTAAGGGTTATTAGTCATATGAGGCCAAACCAATCAGTGATTGGACTACCACTGGATGTGTGTCCAGATAGTGATAATCCAAATAAGTCTGCCTTAATTCAACGTGACTGTAGGCTCGGCCATCCCTTCGATGGAGGGTCTATGAGGAGGTTGAAACACTGATACATTATAATTGGGGTTGAATAATGTAAAAAGTTATTTGTGCTTTGTTTTTCCTTTTGTAACAAGCACCATATGCATATTACATATATACTGCATGTCTAATTATAAACCGTTTTATATCCAGAAAGAGATGGGAAAAGACTCTTTTAGTCCGTTGATGTGCATTCTTCGTGAGAATAAACTGACTGGCCCTAACTACGTAGACTGGAAAAGAAATCTTGACATAGTACTCACAGCTGAGGAGTACAAGTATGTCTTGCTGGAAAACTGTCCCGAAATTGATGCTAATTCTACTGATGACCAGCGAGAGGCTGAGAAGAAATGGAAGAAAGCGAATAGCATGGCTAAATGCTACATGCTCGCTTCCATGTCCAACGTGTTGCAAACACAGCACGAGCAAATGGACACAGCCTATGAAATCATGATGTCCTTGTCTGAGATGTTCGCAGACAAGAGCAGGCCAGCTAGGCAAGTTGCTATGAGGACCATCATGAATGCTAGGATGGCTGAGGGAACACCTGTCAGAGAGCATATGCTCAAGATGATAGATTGTTTCAATGAAGCTGAGATTCTAGGGGCTGAGATTGATGCAGGGAGTCAGACTGACATGATTCTCGAAACTCTGCCGGAATCTTTCAATCAGTTCAAGCTCAATTTCAATATGAGCAAGATGGACATGACTCTACCTGAGTTAATGAAAGAACTCCAGGCGGCAGAGGCTATCATGAAGCCCAAAGCCCAAGCTCATTTTTTCCAGTCTTCCTCTAAACTGAACCCGAAAAGGAAGAAGTCCAAGAAGAAGCAGAATAAGGGAAAAGGGCAGAAAAAGGACAATGCTGGTAATAAGAAGGACAAGGGTACAGATGGAAAGCCCAAAGGGAAATGCTTCAAGTGTGGCCTGAAAGGTCATTGGAAGAAAGATTGTCCCAAGTTCCTAGCCTCAGTTAAAAAAGGTACATCTTTTTCATACTACATTGAAACTTGTCTAGTGGTTGATTCTACTGACTCATGGATAGTAGACTCAGGAGCCACTAATCATATCTGTAATTCATTGCAGGGGTTTCAGATAATGCAGAGAATTGAGAAAGGAGAATTTGCCTTTAGAGTCGGAACTGGAGCTAAAGTTTGGGCAGTTGCAGTAGGAGTTGTTACCTTACATTTTCCATGTAATAGGATATTAGTTTTAAATAATGTTTTCTATGTTCCGGACATGAGGAAGAATTTAATTTCAGTTTCCAGATTAATTGAATTTAATTATTCAGTTTCTTTCCATTCTGGTATTGATATCAGTAGAGATGGAAATATTATATGTTCCGGTAGAATACATGACAACTTATTTTATATATATCCTGTTGCTCCTACATTGCATAATGTACAACAAGAAAGCTCAACTTCCCTTAAGAGGAAGGTATCTTCAATCAATGACACATATCTTTGGCACTTACGTTTGGGTCACATTAACCCAAAACGGATTCAGAGGTTGGTAGAAGATGGGCCCTTGAGCTCATTAGAATTCGAACCGTTTCCTCAGTGCGAATCTTGTCTCAAGGGAAAGATGACCAAACGGTCATTCTCTGGAAAGGGACTAAGGTCAAAGGAGTTGTTAGAATTGATTCACACTGATGTGTGTGGTCCTATGAACAAACCAGCTCGAGGAGGGTATGAGTATTACATCACCTTCACCGATGATTACTCTAGATATGGATATGTATACCTAATGCGACGCAAGTCTGAGGCGTTTGATAAGTTCAAACAATTCAAGGCTGAGGCGGAGCTACAACTAGGAAAACATATCAAAGCCCTTCGATCTGATCGAGGTGGCGAGTACCTCCTGGGTGAGTTCAAGGAGTACCTCACACAACATGGGATTGTGTCTCAGTTGTCTGCACCGAGTACACCCCAGCAAAATGGTGTAGCGGAGAGAAGAAACCGTACCCTTCTTGATATGGTAAGGTCCATGATGAGTCATGCAACCCTACCGATATTTTTTTGGGGATATGCCTTAGAAGCAGCAGCATACATTTTAAATCTGGTACCATCTAAGTCAGTACCTAGGACACCACAAGAAATATGGACAGGTCGAAAACCTAGTTTAAATCATATCCACATTTGGGGTTGTCCAGCCTATGTACTGAATGATAAAGCTACCCAGCTAGAACCCAGATCGGAAATGTGCTACTTCATTGGGTATCCTAAGGGAACGAGAGGTGGCATCTTTTATCATCCAAAGGAGCAAAAAGTGCTCATCAGCACTCATGCTAGGTACTTGGAGGATGATTGTATGATGCACCAAGAGCTTAGTTGTAAAGAAACCCTTGAGGAGATTCTTCCGGGATCTCCTATAACATCTGTACCAGATCCTGAAACAGTAGATGAACAAGATATTCCTTTAAACACTCCGGAGCCTCGTCGTAGTGGGAGAATTTCTAGACAGCCAGAAAGATAT
Organism: Litsea cubeba; assembly: GCA_012931725.1. Lineage (NCBI taxonomy): Eukaryota > Viridiplantae > Streptophyta > Magnoliopsida > Laurales > Lauraceae > Litsea > Litsea cubeba. The sequence goes on from WHSA01000116.1 coordinate 34,566, forward strand.
CTAGGAGTGTCTTTTAAGACAGACTCTGGAGATCTGGTTGAGGATCCTACTAGTTATGATGAAGCAGTAACGGATATAGATGCTGACATGTGGCAGCAAGCGATGAAATCTGAAATGGATTCTTTGTATTCCAATCAAGTCTGGGAACTTGTAGATGCACCTGAAGGGATCAAACCCATAGGGTGCAAGTGGATCTACAAGAGAAAGAGAGGAGTGGATGGGAAGGTGGAAACCTTCAAAGCAAGACTGGTGGCGAAAGGATATACTCAGAAAGAGGGTATCGATTATGAGGAAACCTTTTCACCAGTGGCTATGCTTAAGTCCATAAGGATTCTCTTGGCCATCGCATGTCATTATGACTACGAGATATGGCAGATGGATGTCAAGACAGCTTTTCTTAATGGAAGTCTTGACGAATGCATCTATATGATGCAACCAGAGGGCTTCATTGCTAGTGGCCAAGATAACATGGTTTGTAAACTTAAGAAGTCCATCTATGGACTTAAGCAAGCATCTAGAGCATGGAACATCAAGTTTAATCAGGCAGTCAAATCCTTTGGCTTTGATCAAAACATTGATGAACCATGTGTGTATAAGAAAGGAAATGGGAAAGCAGTTGCATTTTTGGTTCTATATGTAGATGACATATTACTCATAGGAAATGATGTAGGTTTATTGTCATCCACAAAGTTTTGGTTATCCTCTCAATTTCAGATGAAGGATTTGGGTGAGGCCAGCTATATCTTAGGGATCAAGCTTTTGCGTGATCGCAAGAATAAGATGTTAGCCCTATCCCAATCTTCTTATATTGAGAAGATATTGGTCAAGTTTAACATGCATGACTCCAAGAAGGGCCTCCTGCCTTCTAGACATGGAGTACCACTGTCCCGAGATCAATGTCCAAAGACATCTGAAGAGATAGAGACCATGAGGAGAGTTCCATATGCATCCGCTGTTGGAAGCCTCATGTATGCTATGTTATGTACTAGACCAGATATTTGCTTTGCCGTTGGCATGGTTAGCAGATATCAGTCAAACCCCGGACCTATGCATTGGACAGCAGTTAAGCATATATTCAAGTATCTTCGGAGAACGAAAGATTATATGCTAACCTTTCAATCAGAGTATGTGGCGGCATCGGAAGCTGCGAAGGAAGCAGTATAGCTCAGAAAATTCCTATTGGAATTAGGAGTTGTTCCTGCAGTGCAAAAACCGATTGTCATAACACTGGTGCTGTAGCACAGTGCAAAGAGCCTAGGAATCACAAGAAAGACAAGCACATTCGGATAAAGTACCACTTGATCCGGGAATTCATTCAGGATGGAGAGATAGTGGTGGAGCATATTGCTTCAGCAAATAACTTAGCTGACCCATTCACTAAGACTCTTACTGAGAAAGTCTTCACTTCTCATGTTGAGTCTATGGGTGTTAGGTTAGGAAGCAGTGATCTTTAGTGCAAGTGGGAGTTTGTTGGGATTGGTGTATGCCCTAAAGCCCACTAGCTGCATTCTCATCTTTTGTTACTGGATATTTACTGGTTATTTAATTGAAAGACTCTTTTATGCTTAAACATGTATATATGTATGGTTGTGTAAGGCCCATTGTTTCTAGTAAATGAATTAGGTGTGTAGTGTCTACACACAGATAGGTCTTATTCATGGACAACTGGAAACATCATATTTGTTCATAACTGAAAGATGGAGCTGGGCACTTCATCTTGGTAGAAGTTATAATGAGATACTCTCCTATATAGGATGACATACCTAAGTCATGGGAGGCCTTTCCCGGATCTATCTCATTAGTGCATGTGTCATGCATTGAACAGGACCGTTGTAGGTGTGATCTCTAAAATAGTACTATCACAGAAAAGAGATCAAGTCACCTCATGCTACTAAGTAACCGGTGCTCTTAATCTTGAGCATTTGTGGATGAACTGACGAAGTCAAGTTCTTGTGCTTTAATTCACTATGGGTGAGATTCTATTCATGGGTCAACAGCTCTATGTTTTGGGTACTCGGACTTGATCAGTTGGGACGTGCAGATGCAATATAGAATCTATGCCATCTGATGATGGAATAATCGTCCCCTTAGAATTATCCGATTAATCATCAAAATCTAAGATCTTAGTATATGGATGTTCCATATGAATATTGAACTTGTGGGTCGCTCCCTAGATCAAGAGAATGATATTCGAATGATGATTATGTTTAAGGATATGAAGTTCTAAGGTTTAGATGTAATCGGGAAGGTTGATAGTACAATTGATAACCTGACTCGATTATGGATGTTACATAGAGGGGCATTCAGGTCATTACACTTAGTAGGTCGAAGACAACCGTCATTTTATGACGAGCTTATTATATTATATATTTGTCCTTGGAGTTCAACCATAACTCTTTAGTGGAATGAGTTAAGGTTAAAATGGTCTTTATGTTGCTATGGGTTTAGCATGGACATTTTGGTCATTTTGGGAGCCAATGGCAAATATGTCTTTTGGTCCCTTCTCTAGTCACTTACCAAGATTGGCATGGTTTCCTAAGATGTTTAGATAACATAAGGATGAATTATTTTAGTGGAAAAATAATTTTGAGTTTAAATTCAAATAGGCCTTTGATGGCATACATGAATTTAACTCTAGATAAATTGTATGTGGGCCATGGTGTGCATTGATATGTGGGATGTCCATAATAGGATTTCCATGGGTAAGGTTTCCAACTTTGAGTAGGACTCTACTTGGAAAGTTGGACTCCTCTTTGGATTAGTATTCCTATGAGTTAGTTTCCTTTTTGGATTAGGAACTTAAAATTAGTAAGTGTTCTACAACTAGTATTACTAATTGTATGGAAAGTTCTTTTTGGTTTCCTTTTCTAATTAGAGTGTTTCTTAAAGGAAATAAGTCTTTCCTTTTTGGACATAAATTAGAATAAGGAGAGATAACTAAATAGGAAAGGCTTCCCATAGTTTCTATAAAAGGAGAACCATCCCCTTTGGACGTCCATAACAAGGAAGCTAAGAAGAATGCCTTTGCAAGTTTCACAACACACTTTGTGAAACAATTTGTGAGCACAAGGAGAGCCCCACACGTCCAGCCTTGGAAAGGTTCTCTTCTTGAGAGAAGAAAGCTTAAGGTCTGAGATTTTCCCTTGGAGAAATAGTTCTTAATTCCTAGATTAAGATCCCACCATCTTAGCCAATCAGATTTGGAAGTGAGATAGAGGAGAAGATCAAAGGCAATACTAGTGCAAGAAAATTCCAGCAACTTGTTTGCAAATTGCAAGTCTGAGTTCGCGCCTTTGGATCTATTTTTTCAGAGATTTGAAGTCTACAAATCTTCGAGGTAATAGTCTTCTATCATCTCTTTTAATTATACACTTGTTGGTCATGATTTAATGGAGTTTCTATGCGATTCTTTATGGCTGATTTCCGCTGCATAGTGCAGAAATCAGATTTTTTAAAATCTGTCATGCTTTGCATCAGCCATAGTAGTCTCTTTATGAGAAGTTTCAGATCTGAATCGCAATTTCCTTCAGTTTCCCTTGCAGAGGTGGCGGAGGTTCCCGCACCCCCTAGCCCTGTTGATCCAGAGGTACGCCTGCCCCCGGCCGAGGTCGAGCAGGAGGAAACTCGGCCGCTGAAGATGCCGAGGACCGACACGGGCCCTAGCTCGGCTGCTGCCTCGTTGCCGCAGGGGCCGCCGTTATGGGAGCCGAGCTTCATGCTTGGGCCGGGGAGGCCGATGACGATGGAGGATTGCATTCTTCACAAGATCGATCTCCCGGTCCTCGAGGCCCTTGGGCGAGCCTGTGCCCTTCCCCGGGACATGGAGCGGCTGGACAAGTACAGCGATCAGAAGCTGATCCTGTCGATGTTGCAGTCCAACTTCGCGGTAAATCTTCATTTCCCTTCGTCAAACCGGCGATTTAGTGTCTAATGCTCTTTGGATCTAACACGTACATCTCGTTTCTTTGACAGGCGGCACAGAAGTCCATGGCCGTTGCTGACAGGATCCGCAGGTACAGCATGGACGTTGCCGAGCTGACCGTGGAGAAGAACGGCCTGCAGGAATCCCTGGACGCTGTTAGCCAGAAGTTAGCCAGGGTGGAAGAGGAATACGCGGCGAAGCTCGAGCAGGCGAGGGAAGAAGCCGAGGCGGAGAGGACTAGAGCGGCCGAGCTCGAGGTCTCCATCTCGAAGATGGGAGACGATTACGCGGCCCTGCTTCAAGCCGAGTCCAAGAGGGCGGATGAAGCCGAGGCGAAGCTCGAGTCCGAGTGCGACGCTGCGTTCGAGGACGCCAGAGCGCAGGTCACCGCCCACTACAAGGAAAGGGTTCTTGTAGTGAGGGATAAGACCTGGGCGAAAGGGTGGCGTGCCGGCCTGAAGGAGGCCGGGGTCTCGGAGGACCACCCCTCCTTTCGGGAGCCTCCTCCATACCCGCTTCCGGTGCCGACCTCTGCCCGCCCATCCGGCGAAGCCTCTGGCGCCGCAGCCCGTGCAACTGACCGGTCATGACCTCGGGACCTCGGGATATTCGCTTTCTTGCTTTATGCTCCGTAATTTTCTTCAATTTGTATTTGCTGAACACTGTAACGAGTGAGATTTTAATACAATTGAAAAGTTTCTTCAAATACTCGTGCTTCTGTCTCTTTTAAGCCTGGTACTTCGATGCTTGAGTTCGGCAGAGTGCTCCTTGTGACGGAACGTTAGAACTGAGTGTCGAGTGGTCTTCTTGGGTATTCGCGCTGATCCTCCGTATTTTAGGTGATCTTCATTGGTATTTGCGCTGATCTTCCGTATCTTGGGCGATCTTGAATAGCGATAGACATGGTGGCGCGGCTGACGAGGGAATCGGACGGATGTCTCCACGTGGCGCCATAGGGATCGCTGGTCAACAGTCGTGCATCCCCAGTAACGCGTGGGAGACTTCGCCCTCATAACTCCTTTCGGAGACTGAGCCTTCCTCCACCCTATAAGTAGGGGGAGCAGGCTCGCCATGGGAGAAGGAAAGAACATAGTTGTAGGAACCATGTCCGGGAAGTGTCCGAAGTTATTTGATCCGGGGGGAACCCTGCGCCGTTGGACGGCTATCCCCGAGGGGGGAGGCTATCGTGGTCTGCGCACTCTCTGAAGGAACTCCCCGTGGACCACGCGCTCTCTGAACGCGGGTCCATGGCCATCCGTCCCTGGCCAGACAGAGCGAGGATGCGCTGCAACGCAACCGGGGGACGGTGGCGCCTTCTCGTCCGACACAGTCCTGTGTGACGGCCCTGTGCGCCCGTCGTACGGAAGGCGGGATTGAGGCCCCGCTACTCCGGGGGTTTCTTCGAGCTTGGCTGGTCCCACTGACCGCCGAGGGTGTTGAAGAGCTCAGCGAGGTCCAGGATCGCTCAGAACCTCCAGGCGGCGATCCGGCGTCCTCGAGCCTTCTGCCTGAAGAGTCGGTGAAGATCAGAGTCTCCTAGCCTTTCTCTATTTTCTGTTTTTAGAGGACTGTGATCCTCTTTTCTGTACTTTGCTTTCTGTTCTGTATTTCTTGTAATGAAGCAGTTTGCAATGGATAAAAAGGAATTCTGTGATTACCCAAACTGTGTACAGTGCTTTTGAGTTCTTTTTCTCATTTCTTTGCGCTGTTCCGGAATGCTTGGATTTTTGTGTTTGAATGCTGGCACTGACCTCGGCCGAAAGGGCTGGCTATGGCCGAGACGAGCTGCATTGTGCCGAAGTGGACCCATTCCGTTGGCCTCGGCTCGGCGAAAGTGAGTTCGGCAATGGCCTTCTGAGGGGTGTATGAACCCGGACTTCAGGAAACTGTCCTTGGCCGAACTGCCGTGCGCCGAGGTGTGAGGGTTTTATGAACCCAGACTTTAGGAAACGGCTGAGTGTAGGAACGCCAGGCCATTTCCAGGGCGTATGTACCCGAAGTGTGTCCGAGACACGGGGGCTTTAGGAAAGGCTGAGTGTAGGAACTGCAGGCCATTTCCAAGGCGTAGAGCCTCGAGTGTGTCCAAGACACGGGGCTTTAGGAAAGGCTGAGTGTAGGAACTCCAGGCCGTTTCCAGGGCGTAGAGCCTTGAGTGTGTCCAAGACACGGGGCTTTAGGAAAGGCTGAGAGTAGGAACTCCAGGCCGTTTCCAGGGCGTAGAGCCTTGAGTGTGTCCAAGACACGGGGCTTTAGGAAAGGCTGAGAGTAGGAACTCCAGGCCGTTTCCAGGGCGTAGAGCCTTGAGTGTGTCCAAGACACGGGGCTTTAGGAAAGGCTGAGTGTAGGAACTCCAGGCCGTTTCCAGGGCGTAGAGCCTTGAGTGTGTCCAAGACACGGGGCTTTAGGAAAGGCTGAGTGTAGGAACTCCAGGCCGTTTCCAGGGCGTAGAGCCTTGAGTGTGTCCAAGACACGGGGCTTTAGGAAAGGCTGAGTGTAGGGACTCCAAGCCATTTCCAGGGCGTAGAGCCTATGCTGCCGAAGTCGACCAGAGAGAAGACAGATTGATGACAAGGCAAAAGCTGCTTTTATTGATTGAGATTCATTACATCTTTAGAAATAGAATTTCTTCAAATGGGATGCGTTCCATGGTCTCGGTAGCGGCTTGCCTTCCAAGTCTTCGAGCTTGTAGGCTGACTTTCCCGCCAGTGAGACTACTCTGAACGGGCCATGCCAGTTCGGGGCAAGCTTCCCCTCGTTTGGTTCTCTGTCAGCTGGCAGGGTCTTCTTTAAAACGAGCTCTCCCGCGGTGAACCTTCTTTCTTTGACATTTTGATTGTACGCCCTGGCTAACCGCTGCTGATAGTCGGTCAGTCTCAGGGCTGCTGCTTCTCGTCGCTCGTCTGCCAGCTCCAGCTCCATCGCCAGGTTCGTCTCATTTCGGCCTTGGTCGACCAGCTCTGTCCTCAGGGTAGGAAGGCCGATTTCCAAGGGAATGACCGCCTCCATCCCGTAGGCCAGAGAAAAAGGTGTTGCCGAGGTGGACCTCCTTGGAGTTGTTCTGTATGCCCACAGCACGCTCGGAAGCTCTTCTGTCCATCTGCCCTTTGCCTTGTCCAGTCGCTTCTTCAGGCCGTCCAGGATCACTTTGTTGGAGATTTCTGCCTGGCCATTACTCTGTGGATATGCCGGGGTGGAGTAATGGTTTCTGATGACGTGCTCTTGGCAGAAGTCTCTGAAGGATTTGGAATCGAACTGAGTCCCGTTATCCGAAATCAGGGTCCGGGGGATGCCGAACCTCGTAAGGATGTTTTTCCAAACGAAGTTCCTGGAGTCCCTGTCCGTGATGGAAGACAACGGTTCAGCCTCTATCCACTTTGTGAAGTAGTCCGTAGCCACTATCAGCCATCTCTTGTTCCCTGGAGCTTGGTGAAGAGGCCCCACAATGTCCAGGCCCCATTGAGCGAAGGGCCATGGGCTAGAGAGGGGACTCCGATCCTGTGCTGGCTGATGGAGGGAGTGGGAGAACTTCTGGCATTTCTCGCATTTCCTGGCGTAGACCTGGGCGTCCTTTTGCATGTAGGGCCACCAGTAACCCTGGCTGATTGCTCTGTAGGCCAATGACCGACCTCCTATATGGCTGCCGCAGATTCCTTCATGGATCTCGTACAGGAAGTCGTCCACCTTGGTCGGGTGGACGCATTGGAGGTATGGACCTGTGAAGGACTTCCTGTAGAGTTTGCCTTCTGGAGAGAGCCAGAACCGAGCTGCCTTGAGCCTGATCTTGTGGGCTTCGGTCTTGTCTTCGGGGAGCTGGTCGTCCTTCAAGTAGGCGACGATTGGATCCATCCAGCTGGGGCCGAGGTCAGCACAGAGGACAAGCCGAGATGAATGGAGTTCTAGACTTGACCTCGATACTGACCCGACCTCGATGGTCCTCTTCTTTCCTGCTTCGACGGCGGAGGCCAGGTTTGCAAGCGCATCTGCATGCGTGTTGGTGTCTCTGGATATTTGTCTGACCTCGGCTTTCTGGAATTGGGAGAGTAGTTTTTTCGCAAGGGCCAAGTAGGCCGCCATCCTGTCGTCCCTGGCCTGGTAGTCCCCAGCGAGCTGGCTAGTTACCAGTTGAGAATCGCTGAAGATCTCCAGATGCTGGGCTCCGAGGATTCGGGCGCTGTTCAACCCTGCAATCATTGCTTCGTACTCTGCCTCATTATTCGTCGCTTTGAAGTCCAAGGTGAAGGCTTGCTCTATGACCAGTCCCTCTGGCGATTGGAGAACTATGCCGGTGCCAGCTCTCTTGGAGGTGGACGACCCGTCGACAAAGATCTTCCATGCCGAGGTGGGAGACTGCTGGACCTCTGTTTCTACTGGCTCTTGCCCTGTGCCCCCCCGTGCTGTGCCGAGCTGGGTCGGAGCTGGGTTGGGGGAGGCGAATTCGACAATGAAGTCTGCCAGGATCTGGGCTTTGATCGCAGTTCGGGGACGGTATTGTATGTCATACTGCCCCTGTTCAACTGCCCACTTTGATATGCGCCCTGAAAAGTCAGCTTTCTTGAACAATGAACGGAGTGGGTGCTCCGTGATCACCACAATAGTGTGGGATTGAAAATAATGGGAGAGCTTGCGGGAGGCGGTGACGAGAGCCAACGCAAGCTTCTCCAACAGGAGGTACCTGGTCTCGGCATCGAGCAGGGTCTTGCTCGTATAATAGATTGGCTTTTGAACTCCCTCGTCCTCCCTGATGAGGACGGAGCTCACTGCGTGATCCGAGACCGCAAGGTACAAATACAGGATTTCCCCCAAAGTTGGGGTGGAGAGTAATGGTGGTGACATCAAATAAGTTTTGAGTGCGGCCAATGCCTGGTCGCATTCAGGGGTCCATTGGAAATTCAAATTTTTCCTTAAAAGCTGAAAGAAAGGCCTGCACTTATCTGATGAGCGGCTGATGAAGCGATTGAGTGCGGCGGCCATTCCTGTGAGCCTCTGAACTTCCTTTGTGGTAGAGGGACTCTGGATGCCCTGGATGGCAGTGATCTATTCCGGATTGGCCTCTATCCCCCTCCGCGTCACCAAGCTGCCGAGGAACTTGCCAGAGGCTACGCCGAAGGCGCACTTGGAAGCGTTTAACTTGAGCTTGTAGGCGCGAAGGATGGCGAAGACTTGGCCGAGATCCGTCAGATGGTCGCTGGAGCGCACAGATTTGACGACCATGTCGTCGATGTACACCTCTACCGATCGGCCGAGCTGGGCCTGGAACATCTTTGTGACGAGGCGCTGATAGGTCGCCCCCGCGTTCTTCAGCCCGAAGGGCATCACCTTATAGCAGTAAGTGCCGCGGGGGGTGATGAACGATGTTTTCTCCTCGTCGGGCTCGTAGAGCGGGATCTGATGATAGCCTCGGTAGGCGTCAAGGAAGCTCATTCGGTCGTGACCAGCGGTGGCGTCGATCAGTTGGTCAATCTTTGGGAGGGAAAACTGTCCTTAGGGCAAGCCCTGTTCAGGTCGGTGAAGTCCACGCACACCCTCCACTTCCCAGTTTTCTTCTTGACCACCACCGTGTTGGCCAGCCATACCGGGTACTGGACTTCCCGGATGGCTCCTGCTTTCAGCAGGTTGTCGATCTCTTCGACGACCGCATCTGTCTGCTGCAGCCCGGTCCTTCGGGCCCTCTGCACTACTGGTTTGTGGTCGGGGTTGACATTGAGCTTGTGGCACATAACCTCAGGGTCGACCCCGGGCATTTCGCTTGGGCTCCAAGCGAAGACGTCCACATTCTGCATCAAGAACCGAGAGAGTTCGGCCCTTTCTTCGTCCGACAGCTGGGTGCCAATCAGGAAGAACCTGTCTGGGTCTGCCGGGTCTAGTCTGACCTCGGCCAGGTCCTCGATGCTCTTCTTCTCAGGGTCTCGGCCGATCTCATCGAGGCCTTTCTCGAACTCGGCCAGGTTGACGCGCTCTGGCTCCTTCACTGCTGGGACTGCGGCCAGCATGCACTGCCTGGCCTGTTGCTGGTCCCCCTTCACTGTGACTACTTCCATCTTGCCTTCCTCGTTCTCATGGACGAACTTCAGCTTTTGGTGGAGGGAAGATGGAACTGCCTCTAGCTTGTGGAGCCACGTTCTGCCCAGAATGACATTGTAGGGAGAAGGGGCGTCCACAACCAGGAAGTCGGCCGACACGGAGGCTCCGCCAACTCGGGTCTCCAAGGTGATTCTACCCTTGGGGTAGACTGGTGTGGCGGACAACCCTAGCAGGGGTGCACGGACCTCCGTGAGGTCTGCTTCGGAGAGTTTCATCCTTCTGAAGCAGTCGTAGTAGAGGACTTCGGAGGAGCTGCCGGAGTCGACGAGGATCCTCTTCACAGTGAAGTCTCTCAGTTTCATGGTGAGGAGCAGGGGGTCGTTGTGAGGGACCTGGACTCCCTCTAGATCTCGATCCGAGAACGAGATGGCTGGTCGGTCGCGGCGGGCTTTCTTGGACGCCGGAGCGAGTTCGGCTTTCATTACTTCTTTCCCGTGCGAAGCCCGCCTGGCTTCGGCACGGGCCTGAGAGCTTCCCCGGGATGAGGAAGCGGGAGCCGAGGACGCCAGATGGATCACGTTGATGATCTTCTCTGAGTCCTCGCTGTCTGGAGCCTGGGCCGTGCTCTGGTGAACCCGGCCCTCGCTGCCGCCGGCATCACCTGCCTTGACGAACTCTGGGATGTGGCCCTCTTCGGCCAGCTTCTCCAGATACCCCTGCAAAGTCCTGCATTCTTCGGTCCTGTGCCCGTTGCCCTTATGGAAGGAGCAGTAGAGCTTGCTTCGGGGGCCTTCGGTGGGTTCATTCTTCATGGGCGGAGGGTACTTGAAGAACGGCTTGGATTTGATCTTAGTCAGGATGCGGTAGATCGGCTCCTTGAAGACGACGTTGACGCTCTGACTGGCGCTGGAGGGAGGTCTGGGCTTATAAGTGCCCCCAGACCTGGACGACGAAGGCTTCGCCGAACTGGAGACCCAGGCCCGCTTGGGCTCCTGCTTCTGGGAGGGCCTCCCGCCTCTCTGCCGAGGTTGGTCATTCTTCTGTTCGGGCTCCGGACGCCCGTCCTGATCCTTAGCTCGGATCTCGTCTTCCTCCCGGGCGATGAAGCGCTTCACCCGGGACATCAAGTCTGACATGGACTCTGGGGTGTCCCCGGCCAAGTCCTTTCGCAAGTCGATGCCGGGGATCAGGGCATGCTGGAAGGCGTAGATGGCTATCCCCTCCCTCGCGCCCTCGATCTGGCTGTAGACCGCCCAGAATCGGTGGGTGAACTTGGCGAGAGTTTCGCCCTGCTTCATTCTCAGGGCGATGAGGTCCCCTTCCTTCTTGGGGACGACGGTGTAGGCTTGGAACTTCTTCAGGAAGGAGAGCTGGAGCTCCTTCCAACTGGAAACCGACTGCTCCGGGAGAGAGCAGAACCACTTCAGGGGCAGGTCACCCAAACTGGAGGAGAAGATTTTGCAGTTTAGGTGACCCTCGTTTCCCCAGATGGACATCTTCTGGGAGAAGTGTCGGAGGTGTGCGGATGGGTCGGACAGTCCGTCATAGGGGAGGAACCGCGGGACGGAGAACTTCCTGGGCAAGGGGGTGCGCTCGATCTCTTTTGTGAAGGGCGAGCCCCCCAGATCAATGTGACCACAGATCTGCTTCTGGTCCCGCATGTCCAAGTTGTGCTGGAGAGCCAATCTGACACGTTTGTCAAATCGCTCTTGCTCGTCGTCCTTCTCCGGAGTCTGAGCTCGGTGCTTTCGCTTGGGATGGCTCGGGCTACGATGGCTATGAGTTCGGCCATCGCGGCTATGGTGACTTCGGCTGTTGCTCGAGCCTTCGTCACGGATCTGGCTCCGTTTCTGGTCCAGATGATTTCTGAGGTCCTCGCGGGGAGGCTGGGCTGCCCTGCTGGGGGCGTCCCTCTTTTTCCCTTGAGGCTCAGAGACCTGCCTCAAGGAGGCAGTTTGCACTGCCCTCAACTGCTGCTGGAGCTCGCGAATCAGCCGCTCTTGCTTCTGGAGGAGAGCAGCTTCGGGAACCTCTCCAGTGGCAGGGGGTCGAACGTGGCGCGTCTCTCCTACGGCCACGGCTTTGTCCTTCCGGGGATGCTCATGCTGATGCTCAGCGCGTCTGGGTGGCGCGACTTCTTCTGACGAGGTCGAGGCCTCGTGCCCCTCTTGGAGTGGGAACTCGATAAAGAGCTGAGAGCCTAAGCGGCCCCCGCCTGCAGTCGTGCCATGCACCGTACGGGAGCGTCCTTGAGGAGGGACGTCTGTTGGCGGTGGTGGCAGCTCGAGCGCTGCTCTTGAGGATTCTACGCCCTTCTTAGCTTTCGGAGGCATGGCTTCTGAGAGGTTGAGGTTAAGAAGGTTGGGAAGGTTTTGAGAGGTTGGGATATTACTTTCCCACAGACGGCGCCAATTGTAGGTGCAGAAAATAATGACCCACAATAAGGTGGTGCCTTAAAGGACTTATCCGAGAAGATGATGGTGTCTGGGAATGACTGGATGCCGTCCGGAAGCCTGAAAGGGAATAGCAAACGGTCAGAGGACCCTGGCCTGGGCGGCGCAAGGCTCTCCGATGCCAAATTCAGTGTGGGAACTGGAACAATGGAAGGAGAGGGAGAAGAGAGACAGAGTAAGGGCTCTTTGGATGAGATTGTGCATACCTTGCATGGTGCATGGAGTTCTATTTATAGAGGTCTGGATCGTATCTTTCAGAGAATATCTTGGTGTGGGTCCATGATTCGACTGGGAAGTCATGATCAGCCCACAAAGTAATAAATGCAGTCTAATCCGGCCCACTCAGCATTTAATGCTAGTCGGGTCAGCCCACATTGCATTAAATGCGTGTCTTGTTGGGCCAGATTGTGTTGGGCGCCTTTGGCGGTTGGAGTACCAGCGGATCTGCCCTCGGGCCTTGCCCTGATGTGGCCTCTGCCGCTGGATGCCGCCATGTCAGCGATTTGGTGAAGATAGTGGACGGCTGGATGTCGTGTCTGTCCCACTAGCTCGTGACCCTATCCCTCCACGTGCCTGATGACGTGGGGGATGATGGGTGCAAGTGAAGGTTCTTTCATGCTTCGGCTACTGTCCTGGCTTCTTCAGCCGAGGTGGCTTCAGCCGAGGTAGAGTTTTCTGCCGAGATGGCACCGGGGTGGCCCAATTCGGCGCTTGTGGCCCGGAGATGCTTGATTTCGGCCAAGGCCTCTGTCCTGGTAGCCGGGGTGAGATTGGTGCCACGTAGATGGCACGCGGATGGCACGTGAGAATGCTTAGCCCCATCTGATGGCTGTGATTAGCTTAATCCTGTAGCTCTGGAAATCTCCCCACACAAATGCCTTTGGGGAATATCTTTGTCAGAGTTCTTGGCTGTCACCGACATTATTTGTATATCATTACTATTATTAAAAGTTGTTACATAGATGAAACTGACCTGAGAAGTGAAAAACACAGTACTGTCAAACCCAGATTTTGTGCAATTCCATGCTTCTGTCAAGTATGCTCCAATGTTTACAAACAAAAGGGAAATCCACATGGGGAATGCCTTCCCTCACTAACTATTTCGAACTGTGGGGTGTTTTTGTTTGTGAAGATCTTGACGTAAATGACTTCATATTCCTCTTTTGAAAATTCAAATTGGCCTCAACGTTTATGTCGATGTGGTGTTGGCAACTGTGTCGTAAAAGTTTCGTGATCAACAAATTATTATGGTAGACAGTATTATTCTTGTCCACGACCGTCGGTAAGAATGTAATATACTTTGGCCTTTTCCTTATTTTCAATTTTTATTTATTTTTGCATATCGACAAATATGTACCAACTAACGACATATATTTGCCATTATTTGTCAGAGGAAAAAACAAGCTTGCAACAACTTCATTGGATGGTGTGATGAATATGTGAGATCAACGGTCAGTGTCCCATACCCTTGCCAAAGTACTCCGCACTATGGCCCCCCGAAGCTGAGAGCCGTGTGGGAAATGTTGTTACAAGATTGGATAAAGCTTGAACAAATTTGTCGAGTCTTTACAATTACTATGATTGTTTACGGTGTCCTGCTTGTGATATTATTATGTCGAATGTAGCATCCATCATGTATTCTTCCTGATTGGAAGCTACTATTATGTAATGGTTGGTTGATAGGTGAAATGATAGACTCCAAATGTATTGTTTTTTGCTTTTTTAACTCTGATTAATGGAAGTTGTTGTATGAACCAATTGTATTTGGGGTGAATGAATGAACTTATTTTTCTATCTCTATATTTCATTTTGTCATCTCATCTTTGCGAGCACCTGAAAGTCTTATTTGGCATATTGAATGGAATTTCATAGTCTCGCTGGATAAGAAAACCTGCAGAAACTAAACATGGGTACCCCTGTTTAGGATAGTTTCCATCCCACTTTCCGAGGATTTTTTTGGCTGAGATTTGGGACTTTAAAAGTCCATATTGTGAACTTAATATCTGCTAATTAGAATGACGTTTGCCTGCGTTTCAAACCGCGCACTTTGCAACTCGGTTAAGAAAACCCGCAGAAACTAAACATGGGTACCCCTGTTTAGGACAGTTTTCATCCCACTTCCCGAGGGTTTTTTTGGCTGAAAACTAGTGCTTTAAAAGTCCATATTGTGAACTTAATATTTACTAATTTTCAGCTAATTAGAATGATGTTTGCCTGCGTTTCAAACTGCGCACTTTTGCAACTCGGTTAAGAAAACCTGTAGAAACTAAACATGGGTACCCCTGTTTAGGACAATTTCCAGCCCACTACGCAAGAGTTTTTTTGGCTGAGATTTGGGGCTTTAAAAGTCCATATTGTGAACTTAATATCTGCTAATTTTCAGCTAATTAGAATGACGTTTGCCTGCATTTTAAACCGCGCACTTTTGCAACTCGGTTAAGAAAATCTGTAAAAATTGAACATGGTACCCTTGTTTAGGACAGTTTTCATCCCACTTCCCAAGGGTTTTTCTGGCTGAGAATTGGGACTTTAAAAGTCCATATTGTGAACTTAATATCTGCTAATTTTCAGCTAATTATAATAATGTTTGACTGCGTTTCAAACCGCACACTTTTGCAACTCGGTTAAGAAAACCTGCAGAAACTGAACATGGGTCCCCATGTTTAGGACAATTTTCAGTCCACTACCCAAGAGTTTTTTTGGCTGAGATTTGGGGCTTTCCAAGACCATATTACAGGTTAAAATCTGCTATTTTTCAGCCTGTTCATGCAAAACTGATCATACAATTTGCTATTTTTCAGCCTGTTAATGCAAACTGATCATGCAATCTGCTATTTTTCAGCCTGTTCATGCAAACTGGTCGTTTTCAAGACCATATTTCCAAGACAAATCTGTTGTATTTTCAAGACCATATTAGCTTGACAAGTCAGCCTAATTTTCAGGACATATGGCCAAACTTCCAACCTGATCATGCAAACCTGAAAATCAAACAGTACATATATAAATAAAATCCCATGTGCACACTATAACAGCTAAAATAGAGACATTCAAATCCATATCAAACAGATTCATGACAACATCATTAACATTTCCAACATCTGCCATAGTCCAAATCCAACAGATTCATGACAACATTCAAGTCCAAATTTGAACAATACCACAAATAAAATACCAAGTCCAAAATTGATGTAGCCAAAATTCCTAATATTCCTCAACCACAAATAAAATTCGAACACCACAACCCATTAAATTCCAACAACTGCCAACTCATTAAAATCCACATTCGAATACCACAAATAAAATTCCAAGGTGGTGTTTCATTTTGACGGGTCTTCTTAAAGGTTCAATTCAAGATCTACCTCTGAAACCTGCACATGTAACAAAAGTATATAAGGCTATATGCAATAAAGTTAAGCACAACATATAGTAAATTGGGGGCATTCCTATGGTTAAATTCAGTCTCTTGTGTGATGATCTCGTCTAATCCCACAGGATGTGTTATAATGTCTCCATGATCGACCACCGTCGTAACCTACACATGCACGAAGTTGATATCAATTAGATTGTGAATAATTGAATGTTGTGTTTATTTGATTTCAAAAATAAAACGCTTAGTTTAACCTTCTTTGTCATCTTTTTGCTTGTTTTCCGACACTTCCTAATAATTGTCTCAATCTTAGACTGTCTTCTTTTCTCTGGCGATTGTAAAGCTTTTGTCCTTTTCTACTCAACAAAGGATCTTAGCCCACTTCCCGAAGG
Source organism: Litsea cubeba (assembly GCA_012931725.1). Taxonomy (NCBI): domain Eukaryota; kingdom Viridiplantae; phylum Streptophyta; class Magnoliopsida; order Laurales; family Lauraceae; genus Litsea; species Litsea cubeba. Next base: position 50,721 of record WHSA01000116.1, read on the forward strand.
TTTTTTCTTCCGAAATTCGGGGCTTTCCAAGTCCATATGATGAACTAAAAATCTGCTAATTTTTCGTTAATTACGATCGCGTTTCCAATGTTTTCAACTCGGGCACCTTTTCAACTTGGTTAAGGAAATCCGCACACTTAGTGATGGATACCCCAGTTTAGGACAGTTTTTAGCCCACTTGCCGAGGGTTTTTTCTTCCAAAATTCGGGGCTTCCCTGTTGGAATTTGGATGCTTTCCCATCATAATTGATATCCATTTTGTTTCGGGACGAAGCATTTAGTGGTGGAGCTTGCCCATGGAAAATGGTAGCGCACCCAATATGGTTCTTGGCTGTCACCCAAATGCAGTTAGAGAAACAAAACTTGATGTGGACTTTGTCAAAGATAGATGGCGGATATCTTTTTTATCTTATTGGGAATCCATGGGTGGATACCTTTCTTCCACCCAAATCTTATAGGAATTGTTGAGTGAACCTGGATCCATTCGGGATGCTTTCAGGAGAAACAACTGTTTCAAGGGCAATGAAACATAATAACCAGAACCTGAGACCTGAATGAAAAGATCCTACTGCTCGTCGGCCAGCATATATGATGCCATCCCTTAGTTCAAAATAGTTAGAACAATCAAGAAAACTGAAAAAAATAAATAGAAATACACCCCACAGCTTGAGATAGTTCAAACAATCAAGAAAGATGAAAAAGACAAAATCTTGGTTCATGGAAAACTCAAACACGAATTTGGTGGAATTGCAAATCAGGTAACTATTGTATCAGGTAACATGAGAAAAATGAAAATAAAGAAAGTAGGGATTCTGTCAAAGAAAATGGGAGATTGAATCATAGATCCAAACGCACCTGATTTGCAAGAGGGAGAGAGGCGAGATAGGGAGAGGCGAGAGACCAAATGGGTTCAGGTAGTCTAGGGCATTCCCCTTTTTCTTCTCAAGAACGATTTCCTCTGGTGGGTTCAGGTAGTCTAGGGCACTATGTTTTTCTTCTCAAGTTATCTGCTCCGAAGGGCTGCTGATGCGAGGGGGTACTGCGCTGGATCCGAGCGAGAAAGAGAGAGATTACAGATGGGGAGTCTCACGACCCGGTCCCGAGATTTGATTAGCTCGGATAAACCCCGAGTTGCGAACACATACTTACTCCCGTAAATTCCGAATTAACAAAAGCTAAAACGAAACTCACAAGGGATATCAAATACAATACCTGTCAACTGTATACAATGGCGGAAATTATACATTGACAAAATACAATACACAAGTTTAATCTACGTTCTAGAAAGTCAATCACCGTATATTTAATACAATACGGGGACTTTACTTATATTCAAAATTATATACATTCCAACAATTTATTCTCTCGCTCTCAGCGATCATATCCACTCGATCAAACCTCCTGGAGGTATCGGGCGGGCATCCTCCGCTGGCGGCACGGCCTCGGCAGGACCGGCACGGGCATCTGGGCCTGTGACATTCATCAATAGTACCATGAACACGACGGTTCAACAAATACATACATGTTATGATAGTTCTAGCTATCATATAATCCAGTGAAACAATTCATTAACAATAATAACGGATCCAGTAATATCTGGACACTCTTAATTCATTTAATAATAATAACGGATCCAGTAATATCAGTAAGTTGATATCTACATGGACACACTTTATTTAAGGGTTGTCAAATGGTATGGAATACGTCAGTGTCTTGATCAGAGATCACTAACTTCCACGAGGTTCCGGAACACCTCAAACATCTGCTACAGCATAAATAGTTCATTATGCAATTCATATTCAATGTACTTCATTCAATGAGTTAAGATGTGAAAACTAATCAACTTCTAAGCCAAGCAAATGAGTGAAACATTCATTTTCCAATGCATGTACTATTTTTGATGAATATCATTTGAATTATGTATTCGGAAAATTGAGTTTACACCTATGAAGGCTTATACATTAACAATATTCAGCCTGTATACATTAGGCTTCAAAACAGACAATTTTCACGCTTTCCTGCACAGCGTCGGTTCGCCTATCGGTCAGCCCATCGGTCGACCGACGGCTTCATGACGGTTGACCGACGGTGCGTCGGTCAGAATTCCAGCGAGCTGAAATTCTCTGAATCCTGAACCATTTTTACGTTATCGGTCGACCTATCAGTTGACCGACCTCATCCTATCGGCTGACCGACATTGCGTCGGTCAGAAGTCCAGAGAGCTGGATTTTCACTGAAGACGTATTGGAAACCCATCGGTCAGCTCGTCGGTTCATCGGTCGACCCCAAAAGCTCAGTTCGAGCTTTTGATTTCTGAAGCCAAATCTCTGGCTTCTTGGTTCAATTGAGTTCTAACTACTCAAAAACATTACAGATGATAAAAACATGTAAGTACTTGCCTTGTTTGAAGATCAAATGGAAGAAAACCCTTTGCTAGCTTGAATTTGAGATAAAAACACTTGAATCCTTCTTGAATCCAAGCTTTACAATTCCACAATTGGAATTAGACTTGGGGAAGATGAAGAGGTTGATGAAGTGACTTACAAATTCACTTGCAAAATCACTACAAGACTTCACTCTCAATGTTTGATGGAGAGAAATGAAAGGAAGAAGAGAAAAGAGGGAAGATGGGGGCTAGGGTTTTGGAACAAGAGTTCCAAAGACCTCTCTTATCTTATATAAGCAAACGAATTGCATTTAGCCCCCATAATTCTTCATTAATTACAATTCAAGTCAAATGAATGGTCATTTGAATCAATATTCGTCAAACGACTTCAAGTCTTTGACGGAAGTGAACGTACTCCTCGAGATACGCGCGTTGGCATCGAGAGTTTCCGTATTCGATGAAATACGTATAAAACCATATTTACACAAAAGTTCCTATATTCCTAATTTAAGTTCAAAACTTCATCCAATCCATTTACAATCCATTTTACAAGCTTGTTAAGCTTAATTCATTCTCTTAAGGCTAAACCAAGTCAATTTGGTACTAAGCCTTCACTAATTCAACTAAACATGTTTGATTAGCCATAAGTGAGATTAATAAGAGTTAATCATGATTAACTCGGGACGGGGTCTCACAGGGAGGCAATGTGGAGGAGGGAGGCGATGTGGAGGAACACGTTTGGGGGCTTCTACGAGGGGGTGCTGATTCAAGGGGGTGCTGCGTGCTGTCGCAGAGAGAGAGATGAGATCGTTTGGGAGGGGACCTGGAAGAGTGGAAGCCTGGAACAGAGGAAAGAAAATAAAAACGAGGACCTCTTGCGTGGGATTCTAAAATTTCGGGCGGGCTTGAAAACCCACTTGGTCCAGTCACCGATCCAGCTGGATTCCAGCTCGGATCGGGCTGCAATTCGTGCCTGCAGTTCGGGCTCCCTAGACTTTTTGATAAGTCTATATGGACCGAAATGATGGCCCGAAAACATGACCGATCTGACGTGGTGTGTCGACTCAGCGCTGAGTGGACCCAACATTTGTTTGGGCGCGGTTTGGAGATTTTGGGAGCCCGCTAGGAATTATAGATGCTACTCGCCTACTCTTTAGAAGGAAAGAAATGAAAAAGCCAAAGTGGAGCTGCCCTGCCCTAGAACCAACGACGCCGATCACCACCCTCACATCTGCATCTTCTCGGCGACGCATCCCCCTCGCATCTGCATCTCCCTCCCTCTCGATCCCTCTCACATCCTCGCGCAAACCCCTATCAAAGCACGCAGATCCCACTCTTTTCAGTTGGAAGTGGGGGTTTTTTGCTTCTCCATCTCAGGCCATCAGCGAACGCAGGCTTTTGGCTGCATCCTCTCTCTCTATATATCTCTACATTGTTTGTAGAGATTCGACCTTTTCTTTGGTCAAAGGTATTCTTCTTCTCTTTCTACTCTACTTCTTCTTCTTCTTATGATGCAATAAACATATGTTGGGTTTTTTTATTAAATCTTCTCGTGATTTGGGTGGTCTTTTTTTGGTTGGAATTTGCAAAAAAAACTTGATTTTTATTACAGTTCTATCGATTTCTCTTTCTAGGTATTGATCCATTTAGCATAGTTTGTTTCCATCTCTCTCTCTTTATGTTATGTTTTTGTGATTGGTGAGCGTTAGTTTCAGTGGGTTTGTTGTTTTCGGATCTGGGTTTCTGGTTTGCATCTTATAATCATCTGCTTCGGTAGTGGATTATATCATCAGTGTGGATCAAAAGATGATTTGTGATGTGGGTTTTTCTTAATATAATTTTTTTTTCTTTTGGTATAGTTTTTAGGTTTTTTTTGTGGAAAGGATATGGTTTTTGGAGTCATTGATTTCTTGGGGTTTTCTAGTTCTTTTTCTATGTAATCTCTCATGTGTATAGAAAGGTCTCTCAGTTCTCCAGGCCTGAAAGTTTATTTAAAAAAAAAAAACTATGGGGTTGTGGGTGGTGTCACTGGCGTGGTTTTGTTCTGGGTTTTTTGGATTAAAAAAAAACAGTCTGGGATTGTGGGTGGTTTTCTTCTGGGCTTTTAGGATTATGCTCATCCCTTCTATTTTGGAACTTTGGGTGCCAGCGGCTCCCAGTTCTAGAGACGTTGTGGTTAGTGCGTCTTCTTGCATATGTTTAATTGGTCTTTGATCTTTTGTGGTTTTTATTTAGCAATTGATCTTGTAGCTGAGGGGCCTGTGCAGACATTTTAAAATGGGTTTTTGGGTTTGTTCCATGTTTCAGATCACACTTCTTGCGGTGGGCAAAGGTTTCATTGAATTCATTATCCTCAAAAACTCATTTTGAAAAAAAAAATTCTAACTATGCTAACCCAAATATAACAAAGCAAAAACCATGAAACCTACTAAGGAACTGTAAGCAAGAAGTAGGCCCCTCTCTCTCTTTCTCTCACACACACTCACACAAAAACAAACACACACACAGACATGCACTTGTGCACTTAAAGTATCAGAAATCTTATATATTTTCACCCCCTGACTAGGTAAGGATATAGCCATCTCCAGCATTACAGAATCCATCTACATAGGTTAATGTTTTTAGGTTTTCTTCCCCCACTCAACCATATTCAATGCATACTCTCAGTTGCTCTACAAAATGACATGTTAAGATGCAAGGCTTTGATGTGCTATTCGGTAATTATGATAGTGTCGAATAGTCAAAATGTAGCTAATGAAACTAAAGATCCACTCCACTTAAATGGTTTTTTTGGGTTTTGAATTCTGAATGTTATTCTTATCTATAACTGTTCTGCAAGGGAATTCTCAAATGGGTTTGATATGTATTGATTAAAAAAAACTTGCTTGGTCCTAATATGTTCCTTGTTTTTAGATTTTTTTTAGGTTTGTCTATTTATTGTAATTTATGACAAGGAGATTGTGATTTATACAGAGAAGGGATTGCTTCAGGACCATGTTTGTTAGGTTTGTTTGATATTTACTTGCTGAAGAAATCTTTTTCTAAAAATTTGGTAGAATTGTCTTTCCCTCTTTCATTTTCCTGTATTGTGGGGTACTTGAATGATCTTACAAGTTTAAAACTTGTACTTCATTTATTTAATATTCTAGTTTTGAATGATCTTATTTTTTTTGGTAATGATCTTTAATATTATTTTATCGAATTATTCTCAACAACTGAATGCTTTATTTGTTTTTAGAAGTATGGAAGAAGATGAATTATCACGTTCATTTGATGGAGACGACAATGCAATTGAATTACGGATGGTTTGTCAGGAAATAAACAGTGTTGAGATGGAGAAGCCCTTGGAGGAAGGTGATCAAAACATAGAAGAGGTAGTAATGGAGCCTCAGAGGGGAATGATATTTGGTTCAATTGAAGAAGTACATGAATTTTATGCAAGATATGCCAGGCATATCGGGTTTGCTGTCGCCCAAAAACCATCTAAAAAAGGAACGAATGGAAAAAAGAGCTATGTTACAATTGCTTGCACTAAGGGTAGAAAGCCAAAACCAAGTGCAAGCAATCCAGTTCAACCCCATCCACAATCAAGAACAAATTGCAAAGCAACGTTAAATCTTTCTCTGCAATTTGATGGGAAGTGGCTTCTGAACTCATTTGCACTTGAGCATAATCATGATATGAGTCCGAACGAAGCTCGATATCACATGAGTAACAGGGTAATCCCACCACATGTGAAGAGGCAGCTTGAATTGAATGACAAAATAGGAATTAGATTGAACAAGACTGTTAGCTCATGTGTGGTAGAGGCAGGGGGTCATGGGAATTTGCATGGTTAGCAAAGGATACAAGAAACTACCTGGATAAACTCAGGCGCTTAGAACTCAAGGAAGGGGATGCCGAGGCAATGCTAAGCTATTTTAAAAAAAAATGCAACAAGACAACGAATCCTTTTTTTTATGTCATGGATCTTGATATAGAGCATCAAGTAAGGAACATATTTTGGGCTGACGCGAGGAGTAGAGCAGCATTCACTGAATTTGGTGATGTGGTCACGTTTGACACCACTTATTTGGTTAACAAATATGATATGCGTTCCGCTCCTTTTGTGGGTGTGAATCAGCATGGACAGTTGGTACTTTTAGGTTGTGGTTTGATATCACGAGAGGACACAGATACATTTGTATGGTTGTTTCAGTCTTGGCTTGATTGCATGTCTGGGTGTCCTCCTATTGCCATAATCACCGACCAGGATAAGGCCATGCAAAATGCAATAGGAATAGTATATCCTAAAGCACGGTATCGGTGGTGTTTGTGGCATATCTTGAAAAAAGTGCCTGAAAAATTGAGGGGGTATAATGACTACGATTCAATTAAATTTCATCTTCTTAATGTTGTCTATGATTCGATGAAAAAAGAAGAGTTTGAAGAGAATTGGGCCAAGTTTGTTAGGGTATATTAGCTGGAGGATAACGAATGGCTAGCTGGATTGTATGATGAGAGGTGCCGATGGGTGCCAGCATTTGTGAAAGATATTTTTTGGGCAGGGATGTCAACAACCTAGCGTAGTGAGAGTATGCATGCTTTTTTTTTATGGCTACATCAATTCTAAGACCACACTAAAGCAGTTTGTTGAGCAATATGATAATGCTTTGTCTAAGAAGGTGTAACTGAAAGTTGAGGAAGATGCCCGTTGTTTCAATGTATACATTCCATGTGTGACCCCTTACGAGTTTGAGAGGCAATTTCAAGAAGTGTATACTATTGCTAAATTTAAGGAGATTCAGAATGAAATTGCCGGCAAGATCCGTTCCAATATTTCCTCGGTTAAGGCAGGAGCTAAAATTTCAAAATTTGATGTGGAGGAAGATGTGATAATAGGAGAAAATAGTATCCGACCTTCTACATTCCTTGTTTATTTTAATGAGTTATCAAGAGAAACTAGTTGTACTTACCGGTTGTTTGAGTTTAGAGGTATTCTCTGCAAGCATATAATCATTGTTTATTTGAAGAAGAAGGTTTATCATATACCGGGGAAATACATTTTAGAAAGGTGGAGTAAAAACGAGAGAAGAAGCCACACAAAAATCAAGATCATGTATGATAATTGGGAACGCAGACCTGAAGGCAAACGCTACGACAAAATGTTGACTATTTTCAATCGGGTCAGCGATAAGGCCATGGATTCCGATGAAAAGAGTCAGATGGTAATGTCCTTGTTGCTAGAAGCGGAAGTTGAGCTAGATATTTATAAAGAGGTTACTGTATGCAATAGACCTATGTCTATAGTTGTACATAAAGCCTCAACTTCATGTCCTGATGTGATTCCTTCTTGGCAAGAGAGTAATAACCCCATGTGTGATCCAATCAAACGCCGCCAGAAAGGCCAACCGCCAGAAAAAAAGAAGATAGTTGAAGATTGAGACAATTATTAAGAAGTGTCAGAAAACAAACAAAAAGATGATGAAAAAGGTTACTTTAAGAGTTTTATTTTTTAAATCAAATAAACACAACATTCAATTATTCATAATCTAATTGAAATCAAATCATGCATGTGCAGGGTACGACGGTGGTCGATCATGGAGACATTATAACACATCCTATGGGATTAGACCCGATCATCATGCAAGAGACTGTGAATTTAACTGTATGTTGATTTGCCCCCAATTTACTATCTTTAATATGCTTGACTTTATTGCATATGGCCTCATATACTTTATGCATGTGCAGGTTTCGGCAGGAGATCTTGAATTGAACCTTTAAGAAGGTCTGTCATAATAATCTCTGCGAAGAAGATCACTTGGAAACTTTGTAGGCTCCACGTCTTTTTGTAATGGTGGAGTTGAAGTTGAAGTTCTGTTACTATTTTTTGTAAAGGAGGTTCACATCAAACTGTAAATGTGTAGATCATGTCTTTTTGTAACGGTGGAGTTGAAGTTGAAGTTTTGTTGCTACTTTTTTTGTAAAGGAGGGCCATTTGAAACTGTAAATGTGCCTCCATGTCTTTTTCTGATGGTGGAGCCTCATCTTATTTAGAAGTTTGTAAAGGAGCAAAATTGTTCTTATTTTGTAGTAAATCAATTTGGATACTAATTTTTCTTATTTTATGTTTTTGGTTGATCAATGATTACAAAAAGATATATCTGGTTGATGACCCCAAGTTTTAATTTAAAAGTGTATAAAATAGGTTAAACATTTATAAATAGGATTCAGTCAACACAAGATTCGTCGACGTCAACATAAACTTGTGTTGGCGTCGACAAAAACGCCCAATTAGCAATAGTAGCATGCCTGTGAATTTGTTGATGTCAACATAAACTTGTGTTGACGTCGATAAAAACGCCCAGTTAGTAATAATAGCATGCCTATGAATTTATTGACGTCAACACAAGATTCGTCAACATCAACATAAACTTGTGTTGACGTCAACAAAAACGCCCAGTTAGCACTAATAGCATGTCAAAAGAATTTGTTGAACATATAACACTAATAGCACAAAAGACATCAACGTCAACATAAACTAACCTGTTTGGGTATTTTCGTCTTGCAACATATACAACAAAAAATGCCCAATTAGCACTAATAGCATTCACATTGATTGTTCACCTTCCAATAACATTCACACCTGTATCAATATCAACATTTACAAGTAACTACCAATTAGATTCAACATTCGAAATCATTACTTTAACAAAAATCATCAATTAGATTCAGCATTCGAAATCATATACATTAACAAAAATCATATTATAAAAGAATCTAAGTCACATAAGAGTCCCCAATGTTTTAACAACGTCTTCTCCACTCAAAATACCATTGAATACACTTGACTCATACACAGAAGATCTCAGTATTTTCTCATACAATTCACTCTGCTTGATGTAGAGATCGACAACTAATTTGCAACTGTAGTACATCATGTCCAACATAAACTTGTGTTGACATCGACATAAATGCCAAACACAGCAATAAGAGCATCCCTGTGAATTTGTTGACGTCAACACAAGATTCGTCGACGTCAACATAAACTTGTGTTGACGTCGACAAAAATGCCCAGTTAGCAATAATAGCATGCCTGTGAATTTGTTGACGTCAACATAAGATTCGTCGACGTCAACATAAACTTGTGTTGATGTCGACAAAACGCCCAATTAACAATAATAGCATGCCTGTGAACTTGTTGACGCCAACACAAGATTCGTCGACGTCAACATAAACTTGTGTTGACGTCGACAAAAATGCTCCGTTAGCAATAATAGCATGCTTGTGAATTTGTTGACGTCGACAAAAATGCTCCGCTAGCAATAATAGCATGCTTGTGAATTTGTTGACGTCAACACAAGATTCGTTGACATCGACAAAAATGCCCAGTTAGCAATAAGAGCATGTCAAAAGAATTTGTTGACTTCTACACAAAAGGCATCGACATCAACATAAACTAACTTGTTCGGGTATTTTCATCTTGCAACATATACAATAAAAAAGTAACCTGTTGAGTGAAAGCATTTAGAAGGTCAAAAATACACATTCACCACCCACATTTACATCTAATTTAAAAAAACCCTATCACATTGATTGCTCACCTTCCATAAACATTCACATGTATCAACATCAACATTTTCAAGTAACTACCAATTAGATTCAGCATTCGAAATCATATACATTAACAAAAATGGTGAATCAGATTCAGCATTCGAAATCATGTACATTAACAAAAATCATCAATTAGATTCAACATTTGAAATCTAAGTCACATAAGATTCCTCAATGTTTTAACGTCGTCTTCTCCACTCAAAATACCACTCAATACACTTGGCTCACACATAGAAGATTTTAGCCTTTTCTCATACAATTCACACTGTTTGATGTAGAGGTCGACAACTAATTGCACCTATAGTACATCATGTCTTGTTGAGTGAAAGCAATCTTTCGATTGAGGACAACATGCTCTACAAATCCCATTACAAAAAATCCACAATCGTTTGAATTATCTTGTATTGGTGTGTCTTCAACATGGTGCCTTGTCCAACTTTTAGGGTCCTCCCATCCAAACTTGGTGAAGCAGTCATTCAGCCAAATAATCTACATGAAAAACAAGATACAATTAGAAAAGTCTTAAGGAGATACAAGTATTTAAACAATTTAGTTTTGAAGACTTACAAATTCTTCTGCTTTTGGCCATTGCCTTTCATCCATTGGCATGGAATTGAAGAACTCCCACTTTCCTTCTTTTGGATGTCCAATAATGACCGTGAAATGCTCAAGGTAGATTACCGGTATGACAATAACTTCTTGTTCCTCATTAGATCTACCCTCCAACCATGTTCACCAAAAATGTGTACATAGGACTCTTACCACATATCCTTCAAGGGGAGTGTAAAGAGTAAATGTTACATGTGCATACCATAAAAAAGTGATGTTGAATCATGCTTGCTACTGTGAATTTGTTTGTGAACTTACCGAAGCATTGGCGTCAATAAAATACGCATTCGGTGCCTTTGCCTTGAGATTCACATCAAACCAGTTTTGCAGTATACCCGTGTCCATCCACTCCCGCGATAGAAGTTTCTTTAGCTTTTTAGGAGGGGGGGTAGTACAGTAACTAGAGAGCTCATCCATCCTGGAAAAAAAGGGCCTATCAAAATCATGCAACATAGAAGAACCATAAGAAAGAGGTCATGGTTACTTACTTTTTATAATAATCATCCCAGAATTGGTTAAGTGCTGTAGTATCCTCGACGGTTAACTTGTATTTAGAATTTTGAGGCCACTTGAAGGTCGTACTAAATCCATCAAACTTAGCTGGTCTTTTTTTTTTCGGGTAGCATTCTTCACATTAATTATAATCGAGGGCACCTTCTCGATGGAAGGACCGGCAGAAATTACCTTTATCTAGATTTTGGGAATGCTATCAGAAACCATATGAACTAGGGTTGATTTTGATAATTTTGGACTCATTCTTTTTTAGAATACAGAAGACACATGAATGAGACCAAACTCTTAAGAGGATACAGGTGATGAATGCTCCTTTGAGCTAGTCATAGTTTGAGTTTGTTCCATTTTTTTCTTCAATATGGCTTTCATCTTTGGAATCAAAGCCTTCTCCACCGGTGTTTTCTTTTTTGAGGTCTCCCCATAACCAAATCCTGCAAATTGGTCTTTAACAACATCAATGAGGTGTTCAACCTTACTTCGAACTACACGCAATACTGCATCGGAGTTCATTTCATCTGCTCTCCTTTTGTTCCCCTCCATGAATGTCTTAAGGTCTTCTAATATATTTAAAACCTTCAAAATAAAACTGGAGTGAGTAACAGAACTTATAATGACATCAATTATAAACTTCAATCATGGGAAAATCCAACTTACTAGTTTTCGAGGGATGGGTATTTCATCATCTCCTTTGGTGGCATGTGTGGGAGTTAGCAGAGCTGTTACTTTTATGGACTCAATCCAGTAGATGATATAATAAATTGATTAATTTCTTTATTTATCAGTATATTCATGCTTTCCTTTCATGAGATGAATGGTGATTTATTATATACTTGCACATAACCAATACGAATGACATGATGGTTCATGAGATGAACCGGAGTCCACAAGTATATTAGATGTAGCACATGTGTATGGATGAGATCTACATACGGGAGACATGTGTGGCAAATCTTATACTTAAAATATCTTCACAACCAGTGATGAGACTGGACATCTCATACTGACAAGGTTGCAGCACTTTGATCACTATGAGATAGTGTGATTTGTCTCGATCATCAGAATGGAAGATTCTGGATCATAGTGCTGGTACATTGGATGTATTGAAGGACCATGAGAAGCACCTTATAAACACTGTCTTTATTTTAAGGTCTGCTCTCATAATTCCCTAGCAATAGGCTCTCAATCCTGAGATATTAATGAACTCAAGTTTCTATCTATTCATTTGCTTTGAGTCACCAATGAGTGAGGCCAACTGTAGGTCAACACCTCGGTGATTTGGGTACGTGGTAGTAGAGCTGTGGGAACATTCAATGGTCAAGATGGAATCTATCTCTAATATCCCCTTGTGCCAATTAATGGATTTATCATTGGTAAGTGCGCACCCATTCCAATTAAGGGTTAATTGGAAAGGTACCTATGATCATTATAATTAATTGGGGCTCAAGGATAATAAGATATGGATCTAGTTTGGAAGAGAGGTCCAATTGATCCATGTATATTGATAGAGGGGTCTACTTGTGGTAATGTGGAAGTTTAGGGTCTTCTATATAATATTCCTAAGACTGGAGTTCAATTGCATTTATATAGTGGATTTATTTGCAATTAACTGTGGGCCCGGATTACACATGAGATGTGGGGTCACGTGTTCCAGTTAGAGCCAGCTTTCTAAGGAATCCCTAGTGGTCCCCACGCTAGCCCAATTATTAGAAAGTATCTAATTCTAGTTGAACTCTAAAAGGAAAGTTACTATTTCTATTTGAAGTGAGACTTCTAATAGTGGTAATAGTAGACTTACTAATTTTAGTAGAAGTGAGACTTCTATTTTAATTAGAAAGGAATTGGAAAGTTACTAATCATATTTGAAGTGAGACTTCTAATTATGATATGGTAAGTTACTAATTAATTAATGGAAGTAAGACTTCTATTTTAATTAAGAAGAGATAGTTACTAATTTTTGGAAGTAAGACTTCTAATGGAAATTAGTAAGTGGGGCTTGCAAAAGCTATAAATAGAGGAGAGGAGGGCTGGACGTCCCATGCATGCTCCATACATAGGGATTCACGCCCAGCCCTCTCTAGTGCAAGTGTTGCACGAGTTTTTTCTTCTCTCCCTCTTCTAGTTCTCTTTCTAGTTCCTCCCTAGAGTTCCTAGTAGTTTTCTCTTGGAGATCCCACCATCTTCTTGAGAAAAAGGAGAATCTGATATGGGTCATAGCATGAAAGATCAAGAGGTCTTGGAGATCTATATTTGATTAGTGAAAGCGTTTCATCATCAAAGAAAGACGCAACTTCTCCATTAGAGCACAACCGAGCTCCAAAGGTATAATCCACTTCCTTGCATGTTGTAGATTATTATGGACGCTTGTTAGTTGCTGTTTCTATCTTCTAGATAGATTGTATTTACTAATCATGACGGCTGAGATTGAGGACTTGGATCTTGGATTGGGTTTTATGGCCTTCTGGATAGTTGATCTCTGCATCAAGTGGGTCAAAAGTTTTTGAAACCTATCCTAGAGGCCCACACTATTTCCAACAATTGGTTTTCATCTCCTTCGGTGGCATGTGTGGGAGTTAGCGGTTCATCATCGACTCTCTCTTTAAGGGGAGGAGCAATCCGTAACCGCGTCACCGAAGCATACCACGTCATATAACTATCCTCGTGCATTGGAGAAGCATGAGATTCCTCTCTTACCACTGTCTTCTCCCTAGTTTCCCAAATTGCGATGACTTCTTTCATGGATATCGAATAATCAGCTATAGACTTCTTCGCTTTATCGGCTCTATCGAAAGGCATATAGAAAGGGACGGGGACTATCTACCTTGAGCCAAATTGTCTCATTACCCTTTTTGAGTTATGCCGCTCGACTATCCAATAGAAAATCATTAATGTATTAGATGTGAAGAGATTCCTACCACTTTCATGAACCACCTTTGTCAACTTATCGATGATTTCTTCATATGGAGACCATATAAACTGCAAAGTAGAAACTGTTATTAGTCAATTGTTCATGATTTGAAAGTATTGAAACAAATAGATTTTTATTAAAGGAAAATATCAAATGTACGTCATAAAACTCAGCTCTTCATGTTTCATATTGTCTAGCTGATCCCGACACTCCTTAAGATTCGTGGGAGGCTTGAATTTCGAAATGCTTTTTATCCATGGTCTATATAGAGGGAATTCGAAATTCAGTCGAATATCTAAATGATGGTCATTCGGTCGCACGAAGGCCATTCTAGAATATGCCCAAATCTGTAGATAAACAGTACATGGAAGTCAAACTATTAGAAGTTCATATTTGTTAAAAAGAAAACAATGAGAACTAATTTGTTACCTGCAAAATTTGCACGGGACCGGTCAAAGTATTGGAAGAGTCAATCTTAATCTTTTTCTTGCCTTTCTTTCCCTTTTCATCTTCATTTTCACCGCCCAAGCTGGATAACATTGCTGCCTTGCTTAGCATTCTATACAAGTTAGCCAAGCATGCAGGGCCCCATGCATATCTCTTAAATTCCTTAAATAAGTTCAACAACCATGTCGGGGCTGATGTACCAGTTGAATTGCTCACAATTTGACCACAAACTAAGCAAAATAAATAGGCTCTTGCCTTACATTTATCCTCATTTTTTTCTTTTTCTTCTTCTCACCTTTACATATTTCCTTCATCCATGCAAATTTGATTCTTGTCCCTATGTTGTCTCTTTTTGGCACCGGGACCTTTTGGAGCAAATCTTTACATAGTTTTGCAGTGTTTCCTGTGTTGTACAGTGCCTTACCTGTCATTGCCGGACCATCTATGGGAAGCCCGTAGATATAAGCCACGTCCTCTAAGGCCTCTCCACAAGGTAGATGGAATGTGTTAGCTTCAAGCCTCCATCTCTCCACCAATGCAGTGATCAATGCATGGTCTATTGTCATTCTAGAGATGTTTGAGAGTTGTTCCAAACCACACATACGTATGTATTCATGCTGACTATGTGTGAGCTTCCAACTAGAAAAATTGTGTGGGGTTGCGATTATTCTTAAGTTGTCTCTTTCTTATAACACCAATTCATGAAAAGAATTTAGTTTCAGTTATGAAATGAAAATGAGATTATGATTTCACAAATAAAAAAAGATGGACACGCACCTCTCCATTCCATATTGCCTCTGAAATGTGTTGTGGTTGCTCAAATAGTAAAATGTCTTCTTTTGTTGACAAATCGGCAGCCATCTATATAGATTAAAAATTCACAAAACACATACATATTAAATCCCATTGAATAAGTTATATGTAAACTCATCTATGATGTAACCTTAACCTGTTTGTTTATATGTAAACATTCATTCCATGAAAAATGCACTTTGAACCGACAATGAGAAGCAATTGGTAACTATTATGTAGCAAGAAGCCTGAAAAGAGTCAAAACCTCCAACTATTTCAAGAAAAAAATATGCCTTCTCTTTAAAGCACTAGGACCAAGCAAGTTTTTTTTTTTTTAATCAATACATAACAAACCCATTTGAGAATTCCCTTGCAGAACAGTTATAGATAAGAATAACATTTAGAATTCAAAACCCAAAAAATTCATTTAAGTGGAGTGGATCTTTAGTTTCATTAGCTACATTTTGACTATTCAACACTATCATAATTACCAAATAGCACATCAAAGCCTTGCATCTGAACATGTCATTTTGTAGAGCAACTGAGAGTATGCATTGAATATGGTTGAGTGGGGGAAGAAAACTTTAAAACATTAACCTATGTAGATGGATTCTGCAATGCTGGAGATGGCTATATCCTTACCTAGTCAGGGGGTGAAAATATATAAGATTTCTGATACTTTAAGTGCACAAGTGCATGTCTCTGTGTGTGTTTATTTTTGTGTGAGTGTGTGTGAGAGAAATAGAGAGAGGGGCCTACTTCTTGCTTACAGTTCCTTAGTAGGTTTCATGGTTTTTGCTTTGTTATATTAGGGTTAGCATTGTTAGAATTTTTTTTTTCAAAATGGATTTTAGACTAGAACTCTTTTAGGTGGACCCATGCTGATGAGAAAAGGCTCTTATGATGATAATGAGGATAATGAATTTAATAAAACCTTTGCCCACCGCAAGAAGTGTGATCTGAAAAATGGAACAAACCCAAAAACCCATTTGAAAATGTGTGCACAGGCCCCTCAGCTACAAGATCAATTGCTAAATAAAAACCACAAAAGATCAAAGACCAATTAAACATATGCAAGAAGACGCACTAACCACAACATCTCTAGAACTGGGAGCTGTAGGCACCCAAAGTTCCAAAATAGAATGGATGAGCATAATCCTGATACCCCAAAAGAAAACCACCCACAATCCCAGAGTGTTTTTTTTCTTTTAATTCAAAAAACCCAGAACAAAACCACGCCAGTGACACCACCCACAACCCCATAGTTTTTTTTTTAAAATAAACTTTCAGGCCCGGAGAACTGAGAGACCTTTCTATACACATGAGAGATTACATAGAAAAAGAACTAGAAAACCCCAAGAAATCAATGACTCCAAAAACCATATCCTTTCCACAAAAAAACCCTAAAAACTATACCAAAAGAAAAAAAAAATTATATTAAGAAAAACCCACATCACAAATCATCTTTTGATCCACACTGATGATATAATCCACTACCGAAGCAGATGATTATAAGATGCAAACCAGAAACCCAGATCTGGAAACAACAAACCCACTGAAACTAACGCTCACCAATCACAAAAACATAACATAAAGAGAGAGAGATGGAAACAAACTATGCTAAATGGATCAATACCTAGAAAGAGAAATCGATAGAACTGTAATAAAAATCAAGTTTTTTTTGCAAATTCCAACCAAAAAAAGACCACCCAAATCACCAGAAGATTTAATAAAAAAACCCAACATTTGTGAAGATTATTGCATCATAAGAAGAAGAAGAAGCAGAGTAGAAAGAGAATAAGAATACCTTTGACCAAAGAAAAGGTCGAGCCTCTACAAACAATGTAGAGATATATAGAGAGAGGATGCAGCTAAAAGCCTGCGTTCACTCATGGCCTGAGATGGAGAAGCAAACAACCCCCACTTCCAACTGAAAAGAGTGGAATCTGCATGCTTTGAGAGGGGTTTTCACGAGGATGTGAGAGGGACTGAGAGGGAGGGAGATGCAGATGTGAGGGGGATGCAGTTAGTTTTATGGACTCAATCCAGTAGATGATATATTAAATTGATTAATTTCTTTATTTATTAGTATATTCATGCTTTCCTTTCATGAGATGAATGGTGATTTATTATATGCTTGCACATAACCAATACAAATGACATGATGGTTCATGAGATGAATCAGAGTCCACAAGTATATTAGATGTAACACATGTGTATGGATGAGACCCACATACGGGAGACATGTGTGACAAATCTTATACTTAAATATCTTCACAACCAGTGATGAGATTGGACATCTCATACTGACATGGTTGCAGTACTTTGATCACTATGAGATAGTGTGATTTGTCTCCATCATCAGAATGTAAGATTCTGGATCATAGTGCTGGTACGTTGGATGTATTGAAGGACCATGAGAAGCAACTTATAAACATTGTCTTTACTTTAAGGTCTGCTCTCATAATTTCCTAGCAGTAAGCTCTCAATCCTGAGATATTAATGAACTCAAGTTTCTGTCTATTCATTTGCTTTGAGTCACCAATGAGTGAGGCCAACTGTAGGTCAACACCTCGGTGATTTGGGTAAGTAGTAATAGAGCTGTGGGAACATTCAATGGTCAAGATGGAATCTATCTCTAATATCCCCTTGTGCCAATTAATGGATTTATCATTGGTAAGTGCGCACCCATTCTGATTAAGAGTTAATTGGAAAGGTACCATGATCATTATAATTAATTGGGGCTCAAGGATAATAAGATATGGATCTAAGTTTGGAAGACAGGTCCAATTGATCCATGGATATTGATAGAGGAGCATACTTGTGGTAATGTGGAAGTTTAGGGTCTTCTATGTAATATTCCTAAGACTGGAGTTCAATTGCATTTATATAGTAGAGTTATTTGCAATTAACTGTGGGCCCAGATTGCACATGAGATGTGGGGTCGCGTGTCCCAGTTGGAGCCAGCTTTCTAAGGAATCCCTATAGGTCCCCAAGCTAGCCCAATTATTAGAAAGTTTCTAATTTTAATTAAACTCTAAAAAGAAAGTTACTATTTCTATTTGAAGTGAGACTTCTAATAGTGGTAATAGTAAACTTACTAATTTTAGTAGAAGTGAGACTTCTATTTTAATTAGGAAGGAATTAGAAAGTTACTAATCATATTTGAAGTGAGACTTCTAAATGTGATATAAGTAAAGCTACTAATTATTAATGAAAGTGAGACTTCTATTTTAATTAGAAAAGAGAAAGTTACTAATTCTTAATTGAAGTAAGACTTCTATTTTAATTAGTAAAGAAGAGGTTGCTTTAGGCTATAAATATATGAGGAAAGAGAGGTGGGCAATAATTATGCCATTCCTAGGGATTCACGCCCAAGGCTTTTAGGTGCAAGTGTTGCACGTCCAGTCCTCTCTCTCTTAGGGCAAGTTGTTTCACACCCATGCTCTTTGTGCAAGAGTTGCACGCACTTTCTCTTCTAGTTCCTCCTTGAGTTTCCTAGTAGTTTTCTCTTGAAGATCCCACTATCTTCTTGAGAAAAAGAGAATCTGATACGGGTCATAGCGTGGAAGATCAAGAGGTCTTGGAGATCCCTATTTGATTAGTGAAAGTGTTTCATCATCAAAGAAAGACGCAACTTCTCCATTATAGCACAACCGAGCTCCAAAGGTATAATCTACTCCCTTGTATGTTGTAGATTTATTTGTAGCTTATATGTTGCTGGTTCTATCTTTTAGATAGATTGATTTACTGATCTTGATATGTGAGATTGAAGGTTTGCTTCCTGGATTGGTTTTTGTAGCCTTCTGGATAGTTGATCCGTGCATCAAGTGGGTCAAAAGTTTTTGAAACCTATCCTAGAGGCCCACCTATTTCCAACAGATGCGTCGCCGAGAAGATGCAGATGCGAGGGTGGTGATCGGCGTCGTTGGTTCTAGGGCAGGCAGCTCCTCTCTAGTTTTTTCATTTCTTTCCTTCTAATGTGTAGGCGAGTAGCATCTACAATTCCTGGCGGGCTCCCAAAATCTCTAAACCGCACCCAAACAAATGTTGGGTCCACTCAGTGCTGAGTGGACATACCACGTCGGATCGGTCATGTTTTCGGGCCATCATTTCAGTCCATATAGACTTATTGTTTCAGAAATTTCAAACCAGAAGCTCTGCCCTCTTCATCCCTTCTTCTCTCCTATGCATGCTTGGATTTCTTTGGCCCAAAGGGAGATCTAAGTACACCATTCTCTTCTCCATTCGTCCAGCTCCACTAGTACACCATTTCGAAGCTACTCTGCAGAAGTCACCTCTTCTTTCAAGCCTTTCTTTCTGGTTATTGCATTTCCATGTAAGGTCTTGACTTCTCCTCTTAGATTGGGGTTCTGAAAGTCCAAGGGATCCTAACTCTAGGAGGGGGGGGGTGTGAATAGGGTGAGCTACAACTTAATGACTAATTATGACCAATTTTAATTTCTTTAAAATTAACAATTCACAAGTGATGATTTAACAAATAAAATGCGGAAGCTTAACAAATACAATCACCACTGCACAAAGATTTATAGTGGTTCGGCCTCAATGCCTACATCTACTACCGGCTTGTGAATAAACACCCCATTGGATTTCCACTATTTATGCTTTTCCAAAAGGCTAAGCAATAACCTTAACAATATGCTTTCCAAGGATAAGCAATAACCTTCCAATGTTGTTTTTCTAGCCTAAACAACAACCTATACACAATGCTTTTCTTAGGCTAAGCAATAACCTTTATACAAGAGATTTCTCTAAAGAAAGTGTTTTCACAAAACACTCTAAGAGATTACAATATAAGCTCAATTAAAATTGCCTCTAAATAGGCGAATATGAAATTGTAAAACAACTCACACAAACACACTAAGAATTGCAAAGATGAATGCTTATGAAGTGTGTGTGTGAAAACTTCAATCTAGTTTAAAATTAAGCTCCTTCAAAATATGCTTCAAGCATATGAAAGTTTAAAGCACACAAAGATTGATTGAAGTCAAATACAAATCACTTGAACAACTACAAACTTGTTAATGATATGAAAATCAAAAGATCACAAGTTGTATGAAAATGTTTAAGACTAATCAAGTGATGCATGTGCAATGTTGTTTTCAAAAACTAATTTAACTAAAGTTTAAATAAATGAAAACAACAAAGAAAGATTCAACCAAGAAATAAAATCATGCTAAAAAGGAAATCAAGGATTTTCGTAAAACATGATTTATAAAGTCTTAAAACAAAACTTGGTTTGAATCTAAGTGAAGAATCCTATGACTTAAAATCAAAGATTAAAGGAAGTAGAGGATTCAACACAACATAGTTAATATACTTAAAATCATTTACCAATAATTTAGACAAAGCATAAAAACATATGATTAATAAAGGCAAAGCTTACTTGGTGGTTTAACTTCATTAATCCAAGCTTTAGCTTTCCTAAATGACCATTAGCCTTCCTTAGCTTGATCCCCTTTCTTTTACCTCAAAATACCTCAAGAAGGGCTTCAAAGATCATCAACAATGGCTAAGGAATGTACTCACTTTTATAGAAAAAGCGTTCAAACGGCCGACCCCTCAACGGTCAGACTCCAACGGTCAAAGAAATTTACCGTTGTATAGGTGTGGGTCAGCCGACATGAACCGACACCTGAACCGACACTTGAACCGACAGAGAAAATCTGAAAAATTGTAGCTATCTGGAAATGGGACCGACAGAGGTTCTCGGTTGGCCTCGGTTCCACTGTCGGTGGACCGACACCTTGACATGGTTGACCGATAGTCTGATACAAAAAAAATCCCAACTTTACATATTTTAAAGTATTTTCTTGAGGGGATTTTTGGGCCATCAAACCAAGCTTGGAAACATGATTTTAAATCATCTAAGTGCTTTTAAAATAATGAAATATAAAAAGCCAAATATAATTTGAAACTTTAAAACATGGGCTAGCTTAATTTATGAAAATTCTTTTCAAAAACAAATGCATCCAATATTTAAATCCAAAACATGCATAAACCATACGATTTGCAATATTTAAAACAATGCATGTATAAATCCAGATTTCAAGATTTTCTAAATCTAAATCATGTGTGAAAATTCAAGTGATGAATAAAATGAGTATGCATCATTCAAATTGCAATATACAAAATCCTAACAGGTTCTTCAGACCCTTATGAAACTTTCCATCATGCATGCAAGGAGGTTCTTGGAGAACTCCTTTCTTTTTAAAAAAATGTTGGGTTTTTGAGATGTCTTTCTTGGGGATTTTTGTAGATTGGAGTTCCCAGCCGTTGAGGAGAGTTATTAGAGTTCTTTTGGAACTCTTTGGGTCTAAGGCAAGTGAATAATATGATAATGAAATGCATGCAACCTAAATGTTTGTTTTCTTCTCAAAATTCTGAATTGGAATTCTCAAAATTCTGAATTGGAATTCTCATACACTAAGTTGTTTTCTCTACAATTGGATGGTTTTTTGCAGAAGTGTTTTAGTGTATGCTTATGTCTATGTTTCCTATAAGTTGTCTTTTATAACAACATGGATTTTTTTATTATCAATTGAGACACGCTTCCTAACTCACTTCAAAGGTGAGGATCATCCCGCTACTATGGCTCAGCTGTGCAGCCTAAAACAGGGGGAGAATGAGTCAACACATGACTTCATTCACAAGTGGAAAGCAATGGCATACAAATGCTCTGATGTACTGCCACAAGCGTCACTAGTCAACATCTGCCGAAACAACATCAGAGCTAGAATCCGCTCCATGATCATCGGCAACAAATCAAAAAACCTGGGACAACTCCTAGAAGCTTCCATGGAAGCTGAAACGGTGATTAAAGACCTCAACAGTCAGAAATCATCAAGAAAAGAGCCAACCGCCATTGCAACCTCTAAACCAAAGAAGAAAGAGGTCCTCAATGTGCAGACCAAGTCAGCTCCTCAGCCACCAAAGAAAGCTGAAAACAAAGCTGCTGGTAAGAGACCTAAACTCTCAGATGCCTTCAAAGAACGAGTAGAGAAGAAATACCCATTTGATGAAGATGTTGATGAAATCTTCGGGGCTCTTGTGGCAAATGGCAAGCTCACCTTGCCTGAACCAAAAAGACCGGGTGATGTTGGCAAAACCAACGATCCTCGGTACTGTCCATACCACCAGATGATCTCGCATCCTCTCAATCAATGCTTCGTTGTGAGGGAGAAAATAAACGAGATGTGGAAAAACGGAGTCATCACCTTTGACAAAAATGATGGGTCTGCCTCCGTCAACATGGTGACATGTGGACAAACATCAAAATCACCGAAGAAGAAGATCACTACTTCCTTCAGGGTGATAAACTCAATCCAAGCGTCCAAGGAACTGGTTCCTTACCCGACACCAGACGGACAACCCACATGGGTACATCCCGATCTCCTGGAAGATGAAAATTAGGAGGTCGTGAAAAAAAAGCCTACAACTCAACAGCAAAGGCAGGCTAGGAAACATCTCCTCAAGCTCAAACGGCAAGAGAAGACCCAACCAAAACAAGAAGTCCGAGAAAAGGCAGAGGCTTCCTCTACCGCTTCACTGGAGGCAACAAAAACATCCCTTCCAGAGACTTTAAAAGGGGTAAGAAAATTCACTCTCAGTGATTTCATGCCACCTCAATTCATAGAAGCCATGCAGGAGGCATCATACTCTTGCAATTCGGTAGTTGGATTCTCCATTGATGGATACGAGTCCAGCGACACCGATGATGGATTCCAATCCAACTACATAGACGAGTGGGAGGAGTCCCATGAAATAGGAGAATATCTATCCGATGAAGAATGGGTTCCTGAGACTCATCTTATGCCAGTAATCTGATATAACCCCCTACAGCCACAAGGATCTTGGTCTGATGATGAAGAAGACCAAGAGGCTGTACAAGAAAATGTTGTTGAACTAGCACCCCTCATTGCTCTAGTGGAAATCAACAATGTTGAGCCACAAAGAGTTGATGAAGAAGAAGATTTGGCTCCCATGCCTGATCTTGAAGAATATGTAAGGATTTTGCAGCGTCTCACTCTAGAACAAGAGCAAGACCGCGTCAACGAGCCTCCTCGCAATCCAGAGCCTGAAGTCCCTGAAGACCATCAGGTACATCCTCCCTTAACTCCTGAAAATGGAGAAAATTGCTGGATAGACGATCCTCTTACATCCGAGGATGAGTCTGACTCCGATCAGGCAACGTCTCCTGTCAGAGCTTCCTATAATGTGATAATTCGGGATTATAACTCTTCTGAAGCATCGTCTGATGAGAGCACTTACACTCCGGCGACGCCTAGCAATGTATTTTCTGGAGCCACCTCATCTCACGAGACTTTCACTGAGATGACACCCTCTTAGGTTTCTTCTCCTGAGACCGTGACTTCAAAGTTCACACCCTTCCTGACTGAAGAATTCCCAGCTATTGATGCTTGGGACGATGAATTGGTCAACGAAGAAGAAAGGTTGATGGATGCTGTTCAGGACTTGTTCCCAGAAAATGCTCCGTGCAACACAATTACTGAGGATGGCAACTCTGCTGCTGATACACCCTCGGCAAATGAAAAACGACAGCCTCTTGATCCTGAAGACATTCTTCCAAACGAAGACCCTTCTCAAGAAGCTCTCGAAGTTGGTAGAGGCACCCGCTCTGGCCGGGACTACCACAAAAATTACAACCAATCTTCCTTTACATATGTAAATCCTTCGGGAAAAGATGTTGTAAGCGCCCCTAGTGGCAACAATGATGAACATGCAGGCCCTAAGGAGGCTTTCAAGTATGACTTGATTGAACACTTCAAGCAAATACCTGAACGTCTGCACATCCTAGATTTGTTGCGAATGTCTACGCACACTCGTGATAATCTCATTTCAGAATTACAAAAGCTGAATGAGGATGTCGATAAACATGCCCCGCAAGTCCCCCAAATTGAAATGGATTACCGGGTCAAAAAATAAGAAGCTTCCTCAAAGGGAGAAAAGAAGAAAACCGAGGGATCATGCATTGAATGCCTCTCGGTTAAAAAAACAGCCAGTGCAACCATCGCCTTCACAAAGGACGACCTCCTACTTGGCGAAACCAGGCACAACCGACCCCTGTATTTTACAAGGTACATCAAGGAAATGCCTATGCATAGAGTTCAGATCGACCCAGGTTCTGCACTCAACCTCATCTCCACATCGGCTCTCGAAGAGTTGGGCATCCCACCCAACAAACTGAGCCACACATCTGTATCTATCTTTGGATACGATGGGAGTACTCAAAGGCCTATCGGCAAAATTAGGTTCAAGTTGCAGATCGGTGATCTTATCTCTGAGGTCACTGTGTATGCAATAAAAACCCCTTCATGCTACAACATCCTTCTCGGACGCCCTTGGATCCACGAGAATGGTGTTGTCCCTTCAACTCTACATCAATGCATCAAGTTTGTTGGCAACGACGGCATGATACATCGAGTCTTTGCAGACAGAAAACCGTTCAAAGGTAAAAAAGTCCACTTTGCAGACTCACAAATGTATGAAGGTGAAAAAGAAGAAGAGGAGAAGCACACAGCACCCTTTGCCGAAAATCCGCAGAAAAATAAAGGCAAGGCTCCTCAACAATCGCCGGAAGAAAACAAATCATCCGGTAAATCCGAAGAGAGCATTCAAACTCCCTTCATCATCTCCATCAAACCTTCAAAACCTTTGGTCATCACAACTAAAGTGAAGAAGGCAAAGCAAAGGCCTGGGGGCAAATTTGTTATATCTTTCGTGTCTATCATGCAAGACAAGGATTCGGATTCAGAGCCAGAAAACGACACATCATCAAGCCAAGCTGACACTCAGCAAGTTCAGCCTGCTCTTACTCCAATGGAGACAACTTCTGACATAGAAGATCCTACGTCAGCTTCCTTCGTTGTTCCAGCAACTTCAGCAAAGGAAAAGCCGATCTTCTTCCATAGATCGGATGCTTCTTCATCAAACTCCATGCTTGAACCTTTCCAAAATGAAGGTATGCCTCAACTATCCTTATATAGTTCTATGGCAAAAGCTATTATGAAGAAAATGGGCTATGACACTCAAAACCCAGTCGGTTTGGGAGAAGGACACTGTATTCTCACGCCATTGGGGCCCGTCTTGACCAAAAGCCAGCTGGAAGATTGGAGACTCTACAGCTATGTAGAAAAGTCTTCACACGGGTTAGGGTATGATCCTGACACTCCCCTGAGACAGTTGACACAAAGGCTTAAAAGTCAATATACTGACCAAGCCTCAACATCTCAAGTCCATGAAGACATCGATCTCCCTGGATATCTCTTCGATGAGTCACCTAACAAAGATCTAGGAAGCTCATCCAATTGGCACGATTTCTCTGAGAATGAAGAGGAGTTGTCCGATCGCACAGACGTGTGGTCTTCTGACCCAGAAGAACCCTCATCTCCAAAATAAGTAGCCTACTTCGACCTGGTTTCAACAGGCGATTGGGATCATCTCATAGCAAGCCTTGGGAAAGTTACCGATCAAGAAGACCCGTGGAAAAGAACAAAACCTTGGTCTAAAAATGCCCTTGAAACCCCAGAAGGTTTCGTTGAGCTGGAAGCCTCTGAAAATATTATGGAGGAACCACCTTCGAACCTTCCAACAGAAGATCATGTTCAAAAGATAGACTTGGGAACACCAGATAACCCACGTCCTGTATTCATAAGCAAGAATATAAAGGATGATGAGTTACCCGAGTATATCGCCTTTCTTCGTGAGTTCGTTGATTGCTTTGCATGGTCTTAAGCTGAAATGCCTGGCTTAGATCCCAAAATAGAGGTCCACAAACTCAATCTTCAAGAAGACATCAAGCCTGTCAAGCAAGGCCAAAGAAGATTCCGTCCAGATGTGATGGATAAAATTGAACAAGAAGTTTCAAAAACTCAAAAGCGTCGGCTTCATCCGTGAGGAACAACATCCTGAATGGTTGGCCAACATTGTCCCCGTGACAAAGAAAAACGGGCAGATCAGGGTCTGTATTGACTATAGAGACCTAAATGGCGCATGCCCAAAAGATGAATTTCCGCTCCCCATACCAGAGGTAATGATTGATAATACTTATGGATTCGAGTGAATGACATTCATGGATGGTTTCTCTAGCTACAATCAGATAAAGATGCATCCTGAAGATGAAAAACATACATATTTTCGGACCCCATTTGGCTTGTATTGTTACACTGTAATGCCATTTGGTCTGAAAAATGCTGGTGCCACATATCAGAGGGCTATGATGAAAATATTCCAAGATATGCAACACAAGACGGCTGAATGTTACATTGATGAGCTCGCCGTCAAAAGCAAAAGAAAATAAGATCATCTCGAAGACCTTCGAAAAGTCTTCCTCCGGCTTCGCAAACACAAACTGCGAATGAATCCTTTGAAATGCTTCTTCAGCAGCTCGTCGGGTAAGTTCCTCGGATTCTTAGTTCGGAAAGCTGGAATAGAGCTTGACCCCATAAAAGTCAAAGCCATTCTAGAAATGCCCTCTCCAAGAACTTGAGAGAACTCAAAGGGCTTCAAGGGAGATTGGCCTACATCAGACGGTTCATCTCCAATCTTTCGGGGAAATGCCGTCCATTCTCCCGGTTGATGAAAAAGGTGTAAACTTTGTCTGGGATGCTGACTGTGAAGCTGCTTTCCAAGACATCAAGTCATACCTGACAAAACCTCCAGTGTTACCTGCTCATACCACTGGAAAACCATTCATCTTGTACACAAGAGCCCTTGATCACTCTCTGGGAGCTCTGCTTGCACAAGAAAATGATCAAAGAAAAGAAGCTGCTCTATATTACCTCAGCCGCATGCTAGTAGTTGCAGAGCATCGATACTCTTGTTGACACCAAAAATGTCACTTTGCCTCATCAAGATCCAAAGAGCTACATGAAGTCGCAACCTGCCATAAATAGGCAATGCTGCTTCCAAAAAATAAAATCTTGTCAGAATCAAACAAAAATTGCAAGATTCTTCCAGACAGCCAAAAGAGGAGTACACAAGAAGTTTCGGGCCATTTCAAAATCATTTGGCCTAACTTCGCTTCTCTGACAGCCGAAAAGGAGCCCTCGGCGACAAAAGCTCTCCGGGACCATGATTTCCAAGACAGAGCCTATGGATCATCTTAAAATGACTCCAATAGGTTCCTTTTCAAATTTCAAGTCAATCGGACATCGATTGACCACACATCAAACCGCGACATCTTCATCGCGACAAAAAGCAAGTCTACAGGTGATAGGACCCCAAACGGCTTCAAAACTCAAACAAAAGCCTATGGTTGGTCTTATTTATTGCTCAGGAGGCTTCACACCAAATTTCAGGTCATTCCGACATCGTTTGACCCAGTTTCAGCTTCTGACGGAAAATCGGCAGCTCTGCGCGACAAAGTCTTCGGCTTTCTCAGGAAATTGGAAACTTTGCAAAATAAAATGCAAGGATTCTCATCAGGTTTCCTACAAAGAAATCAGGCCAATAAATGGTCAAAATGTCAAGGAAAAGTACAGAAGAAAAAAGAATCAGAAAAAAGCAAAAACGGACGCAAAACGGGACACGAAAGGGGGAAAACCCCCCCAGGGTCGCAGCCCCCTGCGACCCTGGGCCAGGGTCGCCGGCGACCTTGGACCCCGGGGTCGCCGGGAAAGCCCCGGAAACCCCGGTTTTCGCCGTTTTTTTCGCGATTCGAAGGGCCCAGCCTCTGGTACTTTCCAAAATTCATGCTTTTGAGACACCAAGTCCTCTGACATCCGTCCAAAACACGGGTAAATCATCAAGAGTATCGAAGACAGTATTGATCGCCACCCGGTCAACCAAAAAAGTGTGCTTTCCACCCGACCGATCGAGAAATCGACAGGACAGATGGCACCGACCCGCTGTTGGCAACAAACACCTGAAATTACATGATCATCTGATGTCGATCTACATGAAGATCCATCGATGATCATCAACAGAAGAATTCCAAAAGACGTGGCACGGCCCGCGACTCTTCAACTGCTCGGCGACCACTTAATGCGATTAATTGACTAGCTTTATTACAGTCATTAATCCATTTCTTTGGACGGCCCAATCAGAAGCAAGCATTCGGGAGTTACAAGTCAAGAAATTCATGGCATTTAACCCATGAAACTCCTCCCATCATGGCGATTAAAGGCGATTAAATGCCCTCAATCTCCTCCGGCCAATCAGAAGCCAAGAAAAAGGAGTTACAAAATAAACAATTCAATTTTGTAACTCCTCCCATTATGCGGCTTAATGACAATAAAAGCCCATAAACCCACCTAAAAGGCTATCTAAAAGCCTATAAATAGGAGGGCTCTCCAAGAAGAAAAAACACAACACAGACACAACGAACATCAACAGACAGCAGTCAGAAATCCAGAGAAAAGAAAAAAGAGAGAAAACTCTGCGGAAGTTCTACACCGGCCACCGCAACAAGGTGACAAAAGTCCCTTGGGGGGTACCCCCCCCCCCCCAAGGTCCTTGCCTTCTCCTCCTGCCTCCAATGGCTTAGATATGGCTTTTCAGCCCGTCTACTCGGCTTTTTATTGGACATAGGACCTTCCTTTGGTCTTTGTCCTCTAAAAACCTGAGGTTATAGCCAAGCCAAGCGAATCAATAGCATCCTCTGTTCTCATCTGCATGGATGATGGCGAAGCCCACATATGGCTTGCGACCGTCAATCTAAACGAGTCCCCCACAATCTCCTGAGAAGTTAGATCCTCCTTTTCTTGCTTTTCATTGTAGTTTGTATTTTTTCAAAAGAGACAAAAATCACAATTCTTGTCTTTCATTGTTGATAAGGATTGTAAATCGGCTATAAACGCCAAAATCGGCTATAAACGCCAAAAATCGGCTATAAACGCCAAAATCGGCTATAAACGCCAAAATCGGCTATAAATGCCAAAAAAATCGCCTTTCACGGCAAAATAAAAAAAAATGTCTCTTTTCTTAAATATATGTGCAATGGAAAACTTGAAAGAAGTTGATTTCCTTTTTACTTGCGAAGGTTGATCTCCGGATCACCACTTGCAATTCCAAGTAAAAATAGAAAATCTGGCACACCCACAAAAAAAGAAATGTTGATACACGCCCTTGCCCCCCGGTTACGAAAGGGTCGGAACCAAACGGACTCCCACGTCCGCCGACCTCGGTAGAACCGAGTAGGAGCGCGGTCCATCAACTCTCCAGTCGAAAAAGAATGTCTTGCAGTGATGTTCGCCGTACAAAAGCTACGTCACTACTTGCTTTCCAACACAGAATACCTGGTCTCGAGGGTCAACCTCTTGAAGGTCCATGTCACAGGAGACTTTCTCGCAAAGTGCCTCCTGGGACATGTACTTTGACGGTGCAACCAGGACAAATTAAAAAAGACAGCTGATCTCGGGAGTTGGCATCCTCTTTGTTAGCCCCGACAAATACATGATTCCACACGCTTTCTCGCTACTGGAACCATGCACAAACAATACAGCTGAATATCAAGCTCTGATCCTAGGATTGGAACTCGCCATCAAATCCGGTATCACCATGCTGGAAGTCTTTGGAGACTCTCAACTGATCGTCAACCAAATGAATCAGAAATTTGAAGTCAGGAAGCCAGATTTGCTGCCTTACTACAACAAAGCACAATCGCTTCTGCAAAAGTTTGACATCTGTCACATCACCCACATTCGTAGAGGTGAAAACATACGTGCAGATGCCCTAGCTAGACTTGCCGCATCCATGGCAATCCAGGAAGGGGAAAACATGCAAATCACAGTGTGCGAAAGAAGAATCCTTCCTCCTCTTAACACACACCAAGCAGTTGCTGAATGCCACCAAGTGGTTGGAAGTCGGATTTCAATCCTTCAAACTTCAATCGGCGAATGGAGGGATCCGTTCATTGATTACATTATGTTCGGAATCCTACCTGAAGATCCAAAAGAACGGGTAAGCATCCTAAAGGTGAACCCCAAGCTTTCATTTGGATATTCCTTCAAAAATCCTTTACAGGAAATCCTTTAACGGAGTACTTCTACGCTGCTTGTCACAACAAGAGGTTGAAGAAACACTCAAAGAAGTTCATGCTGGTCTTTGCGGAGCTCATCGGGCTGGTCCCAAGCTCTATGATCAGATAAAAAGGTTAGGATATTACTGCCCTACCATGGTAGCTGACGCAATGCAATTTGCTAAGCGCTGCCAATAATGCCAAGTTCATGGAGATTACATTCACATGCCTCCAGAATGGCTGCATCCTACAGCGATTTCATGGCCTTTCGAAGCCTGGGGTATGGACATCATAGGTCCTATGTCTCCCCCTTCGAGCAAAGGTCATCGCTTCATCTTCGCCACTACGGATTATATCTCCAAGTGGTCAGAAGCGTTTGCGTTCAACGAAATGAAGACCTCATCAGTCCTTCAGTTCCTGAGCACCAACATTATTTGTCGTTTCGGCATACCCAAAAGATTCGTCCATGATAACGGACCACAATTCCGGAATCATCGATTCTACAGGTTCTGCGACAAATACAAAATCCAAAGTTGTCCTTCGACTCCATACAATCCGGCAGCAAACGGATTAGCAGAAGCTTTCAACAAGACACTCTGCAAAATCCTCAAAAAAATGGTCTTTAGTCACAAAAGAGACTGGAGCGCCAAAATGTCTGAAGCTTTGTGGGCCTATCGAACCACCGTTCGAGGACCAACCCATAGCACACCATTCTCCTTGGTCTATGGATGCGAAGCTGTCGTGCCCTTGGAAGTACAAATTCCTTCCTTGAGGGTATCCTTGCAAAATTACATGACTCAAGAAAGCAATGTCAAATTGCGACTCCATGAGCTGGACAATCTCGATGAGAGACGGCTCGAAGCTCAACAAAGCATTGAACTTTACCAAGCACGCATGGCAGGATCTTTAGACAAAAAGGTCAGGTAACGCGCCTACAAAAAGGGTGACTTGGTTCTTACGGTAAAAAGACCAATGGTCTTCGCTCACAAGTCCAAAGGCAAATTCGAGCCAAAATGGGAGGGACCTACGTCATCGACAAGGTTTTCTCCAACGGCGCATATGCACTCCTAAACATGGAAGGTGACAGATGTATGCTGCCCATCAACGGCAAGTTCTTAAAGCGGTACTACCCTTGAAGAATTACCCAACTGGGTAAGAGCAATGCCTGTACGGCCAAAACCGGTTTCCAGGTACACGCTCGCTAAACCCACCTTTTTTCTTAGAATTTTCATATCAAATGTTGCAATTTCTAGAAATTTAAACAATGCTTACTTCGATCGTTTCATTGTTCAAAAATCCAAGTTTAGGAACCTTTCCCTAACTTGACCAAAATTTTCAACCCTTGAACCCAAAATTCATGGTTTGAAATAAAATCCAGATTCAGGGATTTCCACCCTAGTCCTTTGAAACAAAATCCAGGTTCAGGGATTTCCACCCTAGTCTACCCTACCTTTTACCGCCTAAATGGTTTTAGGTCGAAATTTATGACCCTCGTGTCTTTAAACAAAAAAAAAATGGTTTTTCAAAAAACCGCGGGGAAGCGACGCTTAGTCGATGCTCGCACAAATCGAAAGCATGCGAACCACGTTCGACACTTTCAAAATCGCAAGGAAGCGACATTTCGTCGATACTTGCAAAATCCAAAACCGTGGAGATGCAACATTTCAGTTGATATCCACAACCCAAGTTTCAAAGGTTCGAAAAAACCTAAAAAACCATGGAGACGCAACATTTCAGTTGATATCCATAAACCAAAGGTTCGAGAAAACCACAAATTTCAAAAATCATGGGGAAACGACATCAAGTCAGTACCCGCAAAACCAAAATTTTTGAAAAGCAAGGATGCGACATTCCATCGATACTTGCACCCAAATCCGTGAGGATGCGACATTCCATCGATACTCGTAACCGAATGAGCAAGGATGCGACATTCCATCGATACTTGCAAGAACATTCAGCAAGGAGGCGACTTTTAGTCGATACTTGCATTTTTGAAAACCAAACCGGCTATAAATGCCATAAAACGGCTATAAATGCCACAAAAACGGCTATAGATGCCACCAAAACAGGCTATAAATGCCACAAACCGACTATCAATGCCACAAAACAAACTCGGCTATCAATGCTACAAAAAAGCTGGCTCTCATGCCAAAATCGGCTTCCATGCCACGAACAAAGATCTAGCTTCCATGCCAAAATAATCGTTTGACAAAAGATTTTCACAAAATGATAAACTTTTGATCAAATCCCATTTAGCAATTAATTTTATCACAAAAAGATTTAAGTGAGCGTAGGGAAAACAAAAAAAAAAGCATCCCATTTAGCAATTACTTTCAACACAAAAAGATTTAAGTGAGCATAGGGAAAACAAAAAACAAAACAAAAAAAAAAAGAGTACCAAAAAATACATGTGGTACCAAAAAAAAAAAGAAAGTGTTCACAAGCACTACACAAAACAAAAAAAAAGTACCAAAAAAAAATATACATGTGGTACCAAAAAAAAAAGTGTTCACAAGCACTACAAAAAAAAGTACCAAAAAATACAAGTGGTACCAAAAAAAAGAAGGATGGTTTCTGTTAAAAAAAAAAAAACAGGAGCTCAATCAAAAATGGTCTCCAGCCAAGAGTTCAGCTCCTCAAGCAAACTTTTGGCCTCAGCCGTCAGGGATTCCAAGGCACGCTTCTTCAGGAACTTGCCATGATATGCTGGGGTGGGCTGTAACCCTTCTTTCGCTCCAGGAAGCTTATCCCGAGCAGTTTGCATCGTTTGTTCTCTTCAGACTTCCTTTTAAGAACTCGATCGGCATCTGCAACGCGGCGAATCAGAGCACTCTCCCTGTCACGAGCCTCTGTTATTGTGGCCCACTTGGCAGCGACTTGTGCCTGCAGATGCTCAAGACGTTTCCTGGCCTCATCGACCTCCCTATCAAGGATGTTAAGATCATGTATCAGCCCAATGATGGTTAGCTCTTCTAAGTTCTTCTCTCGGACTACCTGTTTCCTGCTTTGTGTAGCCTCATCCAGGTTAGACTGAGCCTTATCCGCAGGGTCCAGGAACATCTCCTTGAAGAACTGGTCCATGGTCTCAAAACACCTGTCACCCAGCTCAATGATCCTATCAACGATCGCCCTGGCACTTGTGACATCCAGACCAGCCTCTTCGGCATCACCGAGAATCTCACGCACATGCTGGATCATTCCAAATCCGGCATCTAAGTGCCCAGAAAGCAGAGTCTCAATCCAAGAGCTCAGAACCCGCACCACAACCTTCTTCGCAAAAAGAAGAGATGGCCCAGCTAAAGATTCGCCCAACTCCGTTGGTCGACTGCTCATGTCATCACTCATTGGAAGAGTAACAAAAGAACTCTTTCCAGTTGAAGCTGCTACTGTTCGGGAAGGAATCTCAGCACGAGGTATCTCCTCAACATTGTCAGAACTGGTCCCAGGAGCCTCTACCTCTAGATCAACCTCTGGCATCCCTTGCTCTGGTTCTGAAGGAAGTGACAGACTCTCTTCTGTCACCTCAAAACCTACCAAAGAAACACAAAAAGGTATGAATATAATCCTGTTTGAAAATCATTATCAGGGTTATTACTACAAAATACCTTCTTCGACGACTGGCGGAAGACTCACTTCCTCCATGAACTCATTGGAAGCATCATCAACATTTACGTCCATCGATGGTTCAAAGTCATCGGAATCCTGTGGCAAGTCAGCTGGCGAGAAAAATGTTAGCAAACCAAGTCACAGACACAAAAAAAAGAAAGCAAAAGAAGTCATACCAATTGGAGATTCTGGATTCACTCCAGAGTCCCTCGGTTCTTCTTCAGGTGCCCCGACAGGATCCGTCACCACCTCATTGGTTGGAACCTCAGGCATCACCAAGTCTTCCTCTGCTAAAAAAAAAAGAACTGAAAACATCTCCTCTGGTATGTCATGTCATCAAGGACTGCATCACCAAAGAAGAAGGTAGGCTTGGGCAAAACCCTCTGATCCTCCATCACCCATGGACGACTGCTTACCATGATCTTATAGAACTCCTCTCCCTTGAGAGTGATTAGTCGCTGCCTCATCTCATCTCTGTTGAGGGAGTCGCATTCTTCCAGATTTCTCTCAACATACTGGACCTTCTCAAAGGCCTGCTGAACGGCCGGATTAGAAGATCTAGCAGATCGACGAGGTATGCTTGTAGCAGGCTCTTTATCCTTGTTCGTTCTGGAGGAACCACCTGCAAAGGATGGAAAAGAAAAAGATCAAACATCAAAATGACAGAATCTAGCTAAAAAAAATCTGGCGAAATTTTGACATGATGACGGGGCAATTCCGAAGAAAAGAAACTATCCCGAAAGAAATAGAAAGCTTGAAGATGGGCTCAACATTGCTGCGAGCTCCGAAACTCCAAACTTTTGAAACCTCAAAGTCCCCGTAAAATCAAGAAGGGCTCAACATCACTGCGAGCTCCAAATTCCCAAATTTGTGAAAACTTTCAGGTATGCTTTCACATCATGCTACAATTCAATTTACAAAAATATACATGCATGAACATCTTTGTAAAAAAAAAATGCATTATCATGATGAGCAAAAAAAAAAAAAAAAACAAGAAGAAGAAAAGAAAACTTTCTCCAAAAAAAAAAAGGGAAAGAAAACAAAAAAAAAAGGGATGGCCCACGGGCCACGTGGCCGTACGGCCAGATCCGTACGGATCTGTCCGTACGGCCCACAAAACAAAACAAAAAACATGCAAAAAAAAAAGAAAGCATAAAAAAAAAGAAAGGAAAACACGTGTAAAAAAAAAAGAAGCAAACACGTGGAAAAGAAAAAAAAAAGAAAAGAAAAGAAAGAAACAAAAAGAAAGGAAAAACTTTTTTTTCCTACAATGGGGTTTTCTTGAAAAAGGGAACTTACTTGAAGCCATTGATGGAGAAGAAGAAGAAAAGTCTTGAAGATCTTGAAGAAGAATAACTCTTGGTCTTGTAGCCCTCTTGGGATTGTTGCAAAAGAAAGTAATAAGAGCAAGAGATCCAACCTCCTCCTTGCTTTTATAGAAGAGAGCAAACCAAAGAAGGAAAGAAGAAAGTGGTAAGTGTTACTAATTAGTAACCTTACCAAAAGAAAGAGATGAGAAAGATTCTTTCCCAAAAAAAAGATATCTTGAAGGATTTTCTCCCAAAAAGAAATCAATGAGAGATTTTCTCCCAAAAGATAGGATCAATGAAGGATTCTTTCCCAAAAGAAAGATATCTTGAGATATTCTCTCCCAAAATAAAGGGAACATGAGAGATTCTCTCCAAGTAAAGATATTCTTAGATATTCTCTATCCAAAGGAGATATTTTTGGATATTCTTTACAAAAATGACACCATATGAGATCTAAGCCATTTCAAAAGCTTAAGGTCCTATGGGTTAGCCCATATGAGCCAGGCTTGACCACCTAGGCACAAAAAAAAAAAAAAGAAAAAAAATTGGGCTTTTAGTCAAAGAGAAATCCCTCTTACCAAGAGCATACAAAAATGGTTCCATGCCTCTTTTGAGTTGATTTGACGATACAAAAGAGAATTCCAAGCCCCATGAGCTTCCAAAAATCAAACCATCCAGCCTCATATACCAAATTGAGCCAAAATCTTGAAATTGACATTCCGCAAAAATCCAAACCAAATCCTGGTCCCCTAACTTGCCACATACAGCTTGTTAGGTCACAAGACCAAAACCAAAAACCAAAACCTGATCCCCTAACTGGCCACATATAGCCTGTTAGGTCACAAGATCAAAACCAAAATTGATCCCCCAACATTCCACATACAGCTTGTTGGGTCACACGGTCAAAACCAAACCCGACCCCCTAACCTGCCACATACAGCCTGTTAGGTCACAAGGTCAAAACCCAAAATCCACATCCCTGATGTCATCTTCAAAACTTTACCTCGAGATGGTACGTGATCCCTTTCACTACCATAAAATTCCCCAGGAAGCTCAAAAGGCTACAAATACCAAAAACAAAGACTGCTCAAAACTCTTGGTCAAGTCACAGGCTCTCCTTCAAAAATCTCTTCGAGGGGGCATTTGTTGACACCAAAAATGTCACTTTGCCTCTTCAAGATCCAAAAAGCTACATGAAGTCGCAACCTGCCATAAATAGGCAATGCTACAACTAAAAAATCAAATCTTGTCAGAATAAAAAAAAACAGCAAGATCCTTCAATACAGCCAAAAGAGGAGTACACAAGAAGTTTCGGGCCATTTCAAAATCATTTGGCCTAACTTCGCTTCTCCGACAGCTGAAAAGGAGCTCCCGGCGGTGAAAGCATCGGAGACAACAAATCTTCGATCAGAGCCGATGGATGGTCTCAAAATAATCCAAAAGGCTCCACGTCAAGTTCCGAGTCAAACCGACAACGTTTGACCCTACATCACCCTCGAACAGCTAAATCAAGCCTCTCGGCGGCGAGAACCGCCAAGGCCATCACTCATCAGATAGAGCACATGGACGGCTTCAAAATGCTTACAAAGGGCTACACGTCAAATTTCAGGTCATTTCGACAACATTTGACCATACTTTGACGCTCGGAAGCCAAATCAGGCCTCTCGGTGGCAAAGCTCCCCGGGACCATGGTTTCTAAGACAGAGCCTATGGATCATCTTAAAATGACTCCAACAGGTTCCCTATCAAATTTCAAGTCAATCGGACATCGGTTGACCGCACATCAAGCCGCGACATCTTCATCGCGATAAAAGCAAGTCTACTGGTGATACGGCCCCAAACGGCTTCAAAACTCAAACAAAAGCCTATGGTTGGTCTTATTTATTGCTCAGCAGGCTTCACCCCAAATTTCAGGTCATTCCGACATCGTTTGACCCAGTTTCAGCTTCTGACGGAAAATCGGCAGCTCTGCGCAACAAAGTCTTCGGCTTTCTCAGGAAATTGGAAACTTTGCAAAATAAAATGCAATGATTCTCTTCAGATTTTATACAGGGAAATCAGGCCAATAAATGATCAAAGATTTCATGGAAAAATACAGAAGAAAAAAGAATCGAAAAATAGCAAAAACGGACACAAAACGGGACAAAAGGGGGAACACCCCCCAGGGTCGCAGGCCCCTGCGACCTTGGAGTCCGGGATCACCGGGAGGGCCCCGGAAACTCCATTTTTCGCCGTTTCTTCGCGATTCTAAGCGTCCGACTCCTCTGATTTTCCAAAATTCATACTTTTGAGACACCAAATCCTCTGACATCCGTCAAAAACACGGGTCAATCATCAAGAGTATCGAAATCAACATTGATCGCCAACCGGTCAACCAAAAAAAAGTTTGCTTTCTACCCGACCGATCAAGAAATCGACAGGACAGATGGCACCGACCCGCTATTGGCAACTAATACCTGAAGTTACATAGTCATCTGATGCCGATCTACATGAAGATCCATCATTGATCATCACCAGAAGAATCCCAAAAGACGCGGCACGGCCCGCGACTCTTCAACTGCTCGGCGACCACTTAATGCGATTAATTGACTAGCTTTATTACAGTTATTAATCCATTTCTCTGGACGGCCCAATCAGAAGCAAGCATCCGGGAGTTACAAGTCAAGAGATTCATGACATTTAAACCATGAAACTCCTCCCATCATGGCGATTAAAGGTGATTAAAATCCCTCAATCTCCTCCGGCCAATCAGAAGCCAAGAAAAAGGAGTTACAAAATAAAGAATTCAATCTTGTAACTCCTCCCTTTATGTAGCTTTATGACAATTAAGGCTCATAAATCCTCCTAAATGGCTACCTAAAAGCCTATAAATAGGAGAGCATTCCAAAGAATTCCAGATCGGAAAAATCACAGAGATCATCGGAAAAACAAAATAGATCCCAGATTAGAAAAAAGCACAGAAATCCAGAGAAAGAAAAGAGAGAAAACTCTGTGGAAGTTCTACACCGACCACCGCTACAAGGTGACAAAAGTCCCTTGTGGGGACCCCCCCCAAGGTCCTTGCCTTCTCCTTCTGCCTCCAATGGCTTAGACGTGGCTTTTCAGCCCGTCTACTTGGTTTTTAATTGGACATAGGACCTCCTTTTGGTCTTTGTCCTCTAAAAACCTGAGGTTATAGCCAAGCCAAACGAATCAATAACATCCTTTGTTCTCATCTGCATGGATGATGGCGAAGTCCATATATGGCTTGCGACCGTCAATCTGAATGGGTCCCCCACAATCTCCTGAGAAGTTTGATCCTCCTTTTCTTTCTTTTCATTGTAGTTTGTATTTTTTCAAAAGAGACAAAAATTATAACTCTTGTCTTTCATTATTGATAAGGATTGTAAATCAGCTATAAACGCCAAAATCGGCTATAAATGCCAAAAATCAGCTATAAACGCCAAAATCGGCTATAAAAGCCAAAAAATCGCCTTTCACGGCAAATCAAGAAAATGTCTCTTTTCTTAAATATATGTGCAATGGAAAACTTGAAAGAAGTTGATTTCCTTTTTACTTGTGAAGGTTGATCTTCGGATCACCACTTGCAATTCCAAGTAAAATAGAAAATCTGGCACACCCACACAAAAGAAATGTTGATGCACGCCTCTGCCCCCCGGTTACGAAAGGGTCGGATCCAAACGGACTCCCACGTCCGCCGACCTCGGTAGAACCGAGAAGAATGGCGCTGGTCCATCAAGGGCTAGGGATCCGGGTTTGAAGAAGACTTCGGTCATGCAAGAAGAGTTGAGGAGTTTCTTTGCGAGAACAGACGCCATTTTCTCTGACATTGCACTGTGGAGAGATCTCGCCATTTACCTCACTTATTGGCTAGGTGAGGCTGTTTTTGCTGGAGGAGATGGAACGCACATCAAGTCGCATTGTATTTTTCTGGCTTATCAGATGACGTTTGGAGAGCGGTTTGCTTTGGTGCCTGCTCTTTACTCCTACTTGTGTACCGAACTATAGGCTGCTGCTTTTTTGGTTCGGCTTGGGCTTCCTATGAATAAGGTATTTTCAACCCACATATTTTATTCGCGGTTTGTATACCACTGTCCTGGCTTCCACCGGCTGGGTGCTGCACAGGATGATGATCCTCTCATGATTCAATTGGCTAAGGGCAAAGCCGTGTTCGAATCTCTTTTGCTTGCCCGCATAAGGATCCGACGGTTCAGGGATGTCGAGATGGGGCAATCTTCAGTGAAGTTTTCTCTGGATTTGCGGAAGAAGGCTTTTGATTTTGGTGCCTCCTGAGACTCTACTAGGGCAGGGTCGGGAAGGCATTACTCCTTAACAAATGTAGAGAAATAGTGGTTTTTCAGCATACGTGTCGGCACAATGGTGTACCATAGACATCTTTTCGTCGACATCCAGCTGTATGTACCTTCGCTTTGCGCTACGGTTAGGCTTTTCTCAAGGCGTTGTTGGAGCGCCTTCGAGTATGGTGAAACGCTTTGGAGGTTTGTAAGACGGCAGAAATGCATGGGCTTTTTATAGTGTTGAAGGCACTACTGTCATGATTTATTATCCTGAGCTGTCGACTTTTCAGACTGTCGGCTTCACGAAGTGGTTCACAGAGAGCTTTCTAGCATATCGAGGACTTTCCAATAAGGAGCTTGATGTAAAGCTGTCTTCCGGAAAAGGCGTTGGGAAGTCGGATGGCGTCCGGTGAGAGGAAGTTTTGGCCTTCCTTTCTGGAGAGAAGTATAAGATAGGCTTTCTCGGTGACTTGGGCGTCATCGGTTCTGAAGCTGTTCGGGAAGTACCTGATGAGGCTTTAGAGCAACTAAAATAGGAGGAAGCTGCACTTAATGCTTGGATGCAATTGGCACAGAGGCGAGCTTCCATGGTGTCTACTGGCAAGAGCAAACCGTCCAGTGAGGAGTCAAGTGGGAAACCTGAGTTTGATAGTGGGCCAGGTTCTTCTAGAAGAAGGGCCCGCAGAAGTAAGAGGAAGAGGAGTCAACATCGCAAGGGATGGGATAAAGACTCTCCTGATTTGGAAGTCCTTCTCACTATCAATGAGGAGGTGCCAGGGGATGCTGATGAGCCTCCGGAAAAGAGGAGCCGAGAAGAAGAAACCGTCAGTGAAGGTATGATTCTTCCTCTTTCTTTTTCCATTTCTTTTCATGGAATTTTCCATGTTTTGATTTGCCTTCTACTTCTGATTTTCTTCTTTTTTTATTATTTTTTTAGCAGAAGAAGAAGACTTGGCGATTCCTGAGGTTCCGACCGATAAGGCGGTGACTGATCCGGCTGTGGCACCTGAAGAAGAACCGAGGGACTCTGGAGTGAATCCAGAATCTCCAATTAGTATGACTTCTTTTGCCCCTTTTTTTGTGACTTGATTTGCTAATATTTCTCTCGTCATCTGACTTATCACAGGATTCCGATGACTTTGAACCATCAATGGACGCAAATGTTGACGATGCTTCCGATGAGTTCATGGAGGAAGTGAGTGTTCCGCCAGTCACTGAAGGAGGTATTTTGTAATAACAACCTTATGATGATTTTTTTAATAGGATCATATTCATACCTTTTTGTATTTCATTAGCAGGTTATGAAGTGACAGAAAAGAGTCCATCGCTTTCTTCAGAACCAGAGCAAGGGATGCTAGAGGTTGATCTGGAGATAGGGACTCCTACAACCAGTTCTGACATGGCAGAGGCGAGACCTCGTGATGAGATTCCTTCCCCTGTGGCTCCAGTTGGAAAAAGTTCTTTTGTTACTCTTCCAATGGGGCATGACATGAGCAGCCAACCGACGGAGCGGGGCGAATCTTCATCTGGGCCATCTCTTCTATTTGCGAAGAAGGTGTTGGCACGAGTTTTGAGTTCTTGGATCGAGACTCTCCTTTCTGGACACTTGGATGCCGGATTTTTGCATGATCCAGCATGTGCAGGATATTCTCGGTGATGCTGAAGAGGCTGGTCTGGACGTCACAGGTGCCAGGGCGATCGTTGGTAGGATCAATGCACTGGGTGCAAGTGGTTTGAGACAATGGGTTTCCCTGATGCTAACTTCTTCAAGGAGATGTTCCAGGATCCTGATAAGAAGGCTCAATCTGACTTGGATGAGACTACACAGAGTAGGAAGTAGTTCATCCGGGAGAGGAACTTAGAAGAGTTAGCCATAATCGGTTTGAGGCACGACATTACCATCCTTGATAGGGAGGTCGCCGAGGCTAGGCAACGTCTTGAGCATTTGGAGGCGCAAGTCGCGGCCAAGTGGACTGCTATGATAGAGGCTCGCAACAGGGAGAGTGCTCTAATTCGCCA
This sequence comes from Litsea cubeba, assembly GCA_012931725.1. Classification (NCBI taxonomy): domain Eukaryota; kingdom Viridiplantae; phylum Streptophyta; class Magnoliopsida; order Laurales; family Lauraceae; genus Litsea; species Litsea cubeba. The sequence goes on from WHSA01000116.1 coordinate 92,200, forward strand.
GGTTACAGATGCTGATCGAGTTCTCAAAAAGAGGAGTCAAGAGAACAAATGATGACGAGCTACTTGGGGTAAGCTTCTCAGTGTCGAAGAAGGGTTACGGCATTCTCTAACATCTCATGGAAAGTTCCTGAAGAAGCGTGCATTGGAAACTCTGATGGCTAAGGCCAAAAGTTTGCTCAAGGAGCTGAAACTTTGGCTAGAGGCAATTTTTTGCTGAGCTCCTGATTTTTTGTAGCAGAAACTATTCTTCTCTTTTTTGGTACCACATGTATTTTTTTGGTACTCTCTCTGTTTTTTTTTTTTTTTTTTTTTTTGTAGTGCTTGTGAACACTTTCTTTTGTTTTTTTGTTTTGGTACCACATCTATTTTTTGGTACTTTTTTTTTTAGTACCACATGTAGTTTTTGGTACTTTTTTTTGTTTTTTTAGTACCACATGTATTTTTTGGTACTTTTTTTTCTAGTACCACATGTATTTTTTGGTACTTTTTTTTGTTTTTTTTAGTATCACATGTATTTTTTGGTACTTTTTTCTTTGTTTTCCCTATGCTCACTTAAATCTTTTTGTGATGAAAGCAATTGCAAAATGGGATTTTTTTTTTGTATTCCCTTCTTTCACTTAAATCTTTTTGTGATGAAAGTAATCGCTAAATGGGAATTGATCAAAAGCTTGTCATTTTATGAAAATCTTTTGTCAAATGGTTGTTTTGGCATGGGAGCCAGATTTTATTTGTGGCATGAGAGCCAATTTTGGGTTTATGGCATGAGAACTAAAATTTTATTTTTGGTGCAAAGACCAAGGTTTGTTTGTTGGCGTGAGAGTCGATTTTGAGGCATTGATAGCCGGGTTTGTGGCATTGATAGCCAGGTTTTGTGGCAATGATAGCCAGTTTTGTTTTTTTAAAACCAAGTTTTGGTTTGTTGGCTTCAAAGCCAGGTTTTGTTTTGTGGCATTAATAGCCAGTTTGGTGGCATCTATAGCCGATTTTGGTGGCATTTATAGCCAGTTTTGGTGGCATTTATAGCCGGTTTTGGTTTTCAAAAATGCAAGTATCGACTAAAAGTCGCCTCCCTACTGAATGGTCTTGCAAGTATCGATGGAATGTCGCATCCTTGCTCATTCGGTTGCGAGTATCGATGGAATGTCGCCTCCTTGCAGATTTGGGTGTAAGTATCGATGGAATGTCGCTTCCTTGCTTTTCAAAAATTTTGTTTTACGGGTACTAAGTTGATGTCGTTTCCCCACAATTTTTTTGAAATTTGTGGTTTTCTCGAACCTTTGGGTTATGGATATCAACTGGAATGTTGCGTCTCCATGATTTTAGGTTTTTTTTTTACCTTTGAAATTTGGGTTGTGGATATCAACTGAAATGTTGCGTCACCACGATTATATGTTTTTTTTAACCTTTGAATTTGGGTTGTGGATATCAACTAAAATGTTGCGTGTAAGATCCCGACCCCAATCCTTTTTGTTTAGCATTGTTTTAATCGTGGTTTAGCTTTTTAAGCGAGATTTGATTTAGTTTGACCGCGTATTTGAGTTTGACCGGATTTTTCCTTGCCTTGGAGATTTTGTAGACTGTTGACTTTAGTTTGACCCGGTCCTTATGATTTGTATTTTTATGGGAAATTACTTAGGATTTCTAAAAATTCTGGATTTGGTGTATTTCGACTTATTTTATGAAGTTTAACAACTTTCATGTTTTGATCATTTTGATTTGATACTCAGAAATCACGTTTTTCGAGGAAAATGGGCAAAAATGACATTTTCACTAAATCTGTCCATGAATTTCGAAAATTTCAGAAATTGGGGAAAATATACTTTTTGGAAACTAGATATTTCGCCGATCGTTTTTGTCTTCTTCGTCGTTTTCATTCGGGACCCGCAAACCTTAGTTTCAGCTTTGGTAAGCTTGGGGCCCATGGGGCCCAGCCCAATTGTTCTATAAAACCCCAATGGGTTCTCTTCTCTTCTCCCATTCTTCATTTCCTGCAACAAGAGAGGGGTTAGGGTTTCTCCCAGCCCCCTTTCTCTCTCCTCATGCATCTCCTGTCCCTTGATGCTAAAGGGAGATTTGATCTTCCCATCTTCTTCTTCTCCACTCAAGCTTTCCAAGGGAACCATTTTCAAGGATTTTGAGCTAGGAGAGACCACCTTTTCTTGCATTTCTTCTTGGTTTGAGCTTTTATAAGGTGAGCAATGGATTTCTTTCTCCAAATCTTTGTTTTCCAAACCATTTTGAAGGGTTTGTCATTTATGCAATGGGTTTTCATGGAGGTTTACAATGGATTGGATTTTTAGGGTTTTTCCATGAGCTATTTGGGGGTTTTGTGATTTTGGGAGCTTGAGACCCTAGAGCATGGTTTGGAGAGCATCTTAGCCTTCATTGAGGCTTGAGGCAAGTGGATTTTCAATTAATATGATGTTTTCATGTTTTTGTTGGGTTTCATGGTTTTTCCTCATGTTGTTCTAATCCTTTATTAATCATGGATTTACTTTGATTGAATGAACCATTGTTACATTGATTTCAATATATGTTATTGCTTTACAATGCATGGAGGTTTGCTTTCACTTGGTCATTTAGAAAGAAAATTGGACTATCTTGTGTTTGGTGTTCAAAGAGAAACTTTGTTTTGAAAAGGCTTGTGTTTGATCAATTGGATAGATTTATGGATGGTGATTGATGAGTTTGGAAGGTCAAGGAAGGGCCCAAAGGATCTAGGATCATTGTGTGAAAGATTGGGAATGGAAAGGATTGAAAAAGGATTGAAAAAGAAGAAAAAAAAAAGAGGAAGAAGACACTCGGGCTGGACTGGGCAGGCCCAGTCCGCTCGAGCGACCCAGCTTCTGTCTGGGTCCGCTCGAGCGAGCCCAGCTCAGTCTGGGCTCGGGTTCGGGCCTGGATTTGGATTGTTTGTGGGCCAGATTTTTAGGGGCTTCCTTGGGCTTGATTCAAATCAATCTTTGGGCCATTTCAGATCTGACATTGGGTCATTTTAGGGCCTGACATTGGGCTGTTTTAAATTCTGTTTGTGGGCCTGGCTCAGGTCTAGTTTTGGGTTGTTTTAAGATCTGTTTGTGGGCCTGGTTCAGGTTCAGTTTTGGGTTTGTTTTAAAAACTTGTTTCTTGTCCATTAAAGGATTTGTTTTGGGCTGTTTTAAGGTTTGTACTGTGGGCCATCTCAAGATTAGTTTGGGCTGTTTTTAAGATGTGTTTTGTGGGCCATTCAAGGTTTAACTATGAACTAATTTCAAGGTCTGTTTGGGCCGGATTTAAAGGACTGTTTTGGGGGTTTGGTTCAAGGCCAGTTATGGCCTGTTTTTAAGAGTTTTGTCATTACTTTGATACTTGGAAATTGGTGAAATGGGAATGATGTGAGAATGTACATATGTGGAATTATCCGGGAACCTTTCGTGTCTCAATGCGCACTTTATCATTTAAACATTATGGATTTTCATTGGCATCAAACACATCCTTTATTTATCAATGTTTAAAGGTTAAATGTGCATTGTGATGGTTCCTTGGTAAGTCATTAGGTCATTCTCCACTGTCCATTCCATTTCAAGTCAGAAAAATGTATTTGTATTTGTATTTGTATTTGTATTCTTGGGTAAACTATTTTGAATATCATCGGTGATTTGCTATAAAATCATGTGTCTTCCCATGTTCGAAAGGGTTGATCGTATGATTTTATACAAATCACCTTGATGCGTATTTGAACGGTTTATCAGAGATATTCGTATGTTTTTCTCCGATTCGATTTGAAAAGAGATTGAGTATGTTCGTTACGTTCGGGATTTCTTCGATAAGACTATTGTTTTGACAACACTAGTATTTTGAAAATAAAAACCTCGAGGCAAGACGGGGCCAGAGCTATGTGGTGCGAGCCCATGAGCCAAAGAGGCTATGATTCCGAAAATAAAACCCCGAGGCAAGACGGGGCCAGAGCTATGTGGTGTGAGCCCCTGAGCCAAAGGGATTAGTATTATGTTAGATTTGTATCGGTTTGAGTTTGAAAACTAAAGGCACCACTAGGCTTAGGTCACCTTGTCGGGCTGATCACCCGGCTTGGGATCTTTACTCTGTCCGCCAGCTGCAGCTTGGATTCTGTCTGTACCGACCATGGCAACGGTAATTATCTGCCGGTCCCATTTGTTTGGCTACGGTTCTGATACTTTTGATCTGCCGGTCCCATTTGTATGGCTACGGTTCCGATCCTCTGTTTAGTACCACGTTCAGTGGCTACGCTCTGTCTGCTCTTATTACTTCGGTAATAGGAGGATTTAGCTATTTGTGGTCGCCTAGGTTTGATCTGCACATTACTTTAGTTTACGATTCTTGTTGGTTATACTTTTATGCTTTGATTTGTTTAATGTTTACGATATCGATCTTTATTGTATCGTCCCTACTATTCAGTTTTAAATGTATTTCCAACTATTAAATGCTTTGCTTAGGTGGCTATCTTTTCGAGATATTTATGTTTTAGAGACTGTTCGTTTATTGCTTGATATTTATGTTCGGTATTTCGATCGTCTTATCGTGATTTATTGTTATTATTGGCTAGACTCCTTATTCGGTTTTACGAGGATTTCGCCTGGTTTTATGTATGTCCTTTTATTTCATATTACTTGATTATTTGCTTGCCAGACCGTCGTGTCTGACCCTTTTTGTTTGGTGCCAGTTTCTTTTCCTTTCTGTTTGTAGGTGTTTGATCAGAGGAGGCGGTGGGACCGCCGGTCTGACGTGAGAGGCTGCCCATTGATATCATCTAGATGTCAAGCCTGGCACCGGAGTTCGTATTAAACCTTGAGGGTAGTATTTCTTTTAGTTGGTTATATTGTTGTATGGCTTCATTAGCCTTTTTATTGGGTTTGTAATTAAGACATTTGTTAATTGTAACTTGAATATGTGGGAAATAATAGATTTGTTACTACCAGCTCAGTGTTCTATGATTTACAAATTATGCCAGTCTGTTCATTTGATGGCTTTATGAGGTTGGTTGTGTGCGACGCGGAACCCGATGGCCACGGATTCCAAGTCGTAACACCATGTTTAGCTTCCGCGAAAATGTACTCTGATTGTGTTGGAATGTGATTATCCTCATTCACGCGGATCTTGGGAACTATAACAAAAAGTTTCGAATTATTCCAAAATTTCGCACCCCGAGATCGGTTCGCTGCAGGTCCCGGTTCGGGGCGTGACATTGCGTCTCCACGATTTTAGGTTTTTTCGAACCTTTGAAATTTGGGTTGTGGATATCAACTGAAATGTTGAGTCTCCATAATTTTTTTTTATTTTGCAAGTATCGACGAAATGTCGTATCCCTGCGATTTTGGAAGTGTCAAACGTGGTTCGCATTCTTCCGATTTGTGCCAGTATTGACTAAGTGTCGCTTCCTCGCGGTTTTTTTTTTTTTTTTTTGAAAAAACCATTTTTTGTTTAAAGACACGAGGGTCATAAATTTTGACCTAAAACCATTTTGGCGGTAAAAGGCCTAGTGGACTAGGGTGGAAATCCTTGAATCCGGATTTTTATTTCAAACCATGAATTTTGGGTTCAAGGATAAAAAATTTTGGTCAAGTTAGGGAGAGGCTCCTAAACTTGGATTTTTTTAACAATGAAACGATGAAAGTAAGCATTGTTTTAATTTCTAGAAATTTCAACATTTGATAAGAAAATTCTAAAAGAGTGGGTATGATAAGCGAGTTCCTATAAATAGGTTTTAGCCGTACAGGCATTGCTCTTACCCAGTTGGGTAAGTCTTCAAGGGTAGTACCTCTTTAAGAACTTGCCGTTGATTGGCGGCATACATTGTTAGTGCCACAGTCCTATGAGCACTTGTTTTTGTATTGTCAATTCCGTGTCGAAGAATCTAAGACCTTGCCTCTCAGAATTTCTCAAGGAATATCAAGTTTGAAGGCAGTAGATCAAGTCTTGGAAGGCCCGAATTCATAAAGGAAGACGTCCATATGTGTGCCAACCTATTCAGGTAAATGGGACTCCAAACCAACCAAGACATGGCCCGAAAAACCCTTAATTTAATGGCTTATTTAATAGGGTTTTAGAGATTTTTTTTCAGCTTTTTCAAGACTCAAAATAGGCCTCAGAAGTCGGCTAACCGCCATGGTTTTCGGTCACCTCGCGGTTACTTTTCCAGAGAGCAAAAGCTCTCTTAAAATGTTTTTTCGGTTACCTCGCGGCTAGCCGCATGAACAGTAACATCACTATTCACTATTCATTGTTCACTGTTCACTGTTCACTAGCCGTTTGAACAGTAACATCACTATTTACTGTTCACTAGCCGTTTGAACAGTAACATCACTATTCACTGTTCATTAGCTGTTTGAACAGTAACACTATTCACTATTCACTAGCCGTTTTATGAACGTTGGAAAGCTTTCTATAAATAGAAAAATGCCCCAAATCATCCCCAAGGCTTGGAAAATCATTCCCAAGGCCTCCAAGATCATGAGAGCTCATGTCCTAACCATTGTGTATCATATTAGAGCTCTCATAGATCATTTCACACACACTATGAGCTTGGTTTGTCAAATCTAAAAGCTTCATTAGCTTAAGGAAAGTGTGATGTGTGGAGACAATATTGCCTAGGGAAGAACTTGAGCTATCATAGTTTATTATCCAAATCCCTAGACCAAAGACCTCTTCCCTTCACTGAGCACAACATTGGAGCATCATCATCAACATCAAGGAAGCATTGCAAGAGGCATCAAAGCTTGGAGCTGCGGTGACAAGTTTCAAAGAGCATCCTCCGGACTTCGTCAAAGAGGCAAGTGGCAACCTCCAGACTTTGTCAAAAAGAGGCAAGTGTTCTTCGCCCTCCATTCAAATTATATCTTTGTGATAGTGGATTGTTTCTGCGTGATTCAACCACTTAAAAAATTATGAGAGTGGATTGTTTCTGTGTGATTCAACCACTCTAAAAGTTGTGTGTGGGGAGTAGATCTTTGTGATCGAACCTCGTGAACAAAAATGGGGAGTAGATTTGTATGGTCGAACCTCGTGAACAAAATTTATGTAGAATCAGTACTTGTGTAGTTTGATTCTTCATAGTGGAACCAAGGGACTGTGTGACCCTTGAGAGTGGATGTAGGTCTGTGTGACTGAACCACTATAAATCCCTTGTGTCAATTTCTCTATCTCTATCTCTTGTGCTTGATTTATATATCTATATGTTGTGGAGAATGATATGAATGATATTTAGTTTAATTGACATACATCCACTTGTGCGAAAACAACATTGATCATATTGGTAAATCAAATCTTGTTTAGCACACACTCCTTAACAAATATTCATTTGAGCACATTGATATAAATCATAAGTGAATTTGTGAAGAGTGTTGTACTCACACTTGTGCTTACTAATATGAAACTAATTGTCTTATCTTTGATTGTTTAAGCACTCGTACATTGAACACATATTCTGCATAAGTTGTATTCTTATTTGTGTTCATTATGTTCTTGTTCCTAGTTGGGATTAAAATTGGACTAAGATGTTTTAATTGGAAAAAGAGTTCCATTAGTCCTATTCACCCCCCCCCCCCCCCCCCCTCTAGGATGCTTTCATTGGCCCTAGCTGCACTTTCATTTGGTATCAGAGCAGTTACTCCATAAAGGCTTAACAACCCGGAGTTGATCTTGTTTCATTGCTAGTGCCAATTCCTTAGAGGGACCTCATGTATCGGAGGGACCTCAAGGACAAACCATCCAAGACCTTAGGATGTTTTTCAAAGGAAGATTGTTAGAAAGACCTAAGATCTTGAACCCTTTTGGACCAACCTATTTCTTTTCAATTATTTCATATTGTTGGTCTATGAACTTTTGCATTTTGAGCTTATATAGTTACATTTGTTTTAATGCAAAAATATTTGTAGTCAATTGATTTTGTTCTCATAAACTTTTATAGTTATATCTTTTGGTTCACAAAATCACTTGATTGCATCTTATTGATGTGCATTTTTTATTCATATTGTTATATCTATGAAAATGCATTTCAATGCTCTTTTAATGTGCTTCAATTAATTATGGACTTATAAGATTTTCTATCCATGATCAATTAATGGTACATCCCCTGTTTTTCAAAAATTAATGAATTTCATAAGTTATATCTTTTTAAAAAAAATTAATTAGATATCTTTGAAAAACAAATTTTTCAATAATTTTATTTTGAAATGGAAAATTATTCTCAACTTGTATTTGGTTCTAATATTATATTGTTTAAAGCACAAGTTGAAAGTTATGAGAATTGAATTTGTTTCTCTTTTTATATTTAATTCTTGTAATATACTCGAAACTCAATTGGTTATCTATCTATAGGTATATTTCTCAAAATAAATGTGCTTTTGAATAAACGCATTTTCTCATTGGTTTCAAGTTATATTTTGACAAATGCTCGTAAAAGTAGTTTCAAAAGCATTGTCAATAAAAGCATTTCCTTGTCTTTTTGCAAATGCATGGTTATTACAAACAATTTTTATTTTTGTTTTTATAGAATTACATTTCTTAAAATGCATTGTTTACTTATGATCAATTGATTTTGTTTTCATGTACTTCTCTTATTTCATAACATGGTTTTCAAAATCATTTGATTAAAATTTCATCATGTTATATTTGCTTTTTGCTCTCTTTGAGTTATATCTCTTGCATTGCATTTCTATACATGATCAATTGATTATGATTTCAAAAGCCCTCTTAGCTAGATTATTCATGATCAATTGTAGTTGTAAATTCATTTGTTTGTCTGTCATACGTAAGATTTTTTTTTTAAAAAACAAATGATTTAAAATAATTTAGTTTTTCCATAGATTTTCAAGTTATATTTTCATATGGAAAATTATTGTTTTGAAAAATCAGCCTGTATGTGTTTCAAATAAGTCATATCTTTTAAAAATGCAAGTTAAAAAATGAATGTGCCTCATTGATGAGATATGATCAAAATTGATTTTCATTATATTCTTACTAAGTTAGAATCTTTATATGAAAATCAAATTCTTTGATATACTTGAAATTCAATTGGTTAGAGCCTTATAGTTATACATTTTATCTGAATGTATTTTCCAATTGATATCAAGTCATACTTATTCAAGTCAATTTGTATGAGCTCTTGTAGTTATATTCCTTTTATGAGCAAATTGATTTGTATGTTTTGTGGATCATGAAATAGAATTTGAAATCTATACTTAGTCTTGTGCATTTTTTTTAATGCATGATGATAATGTTTCATGATTCTTTTAGTACATTTGCTAAAATGGAGATTATTTTGTTAGATCTTGATTTTATTTAATCCTCCTTTTGCAAATGTCTAATAGTTCCTTGTATGGTCGTGCTCTTAAGTTACATTTGTGGATACCATACTAGAGCTCCCAAACCCATCCTTTATGCTTTCTACTCATTATTGTATACATTGGATTGATCTTGATAGTAATATGTTTTTATTCCATGTCACTTTCTATTAGCATCATAATTTTCATGATTGCCACCTCTCATGCTCTTATAAAATTTCATAACCACCATACTCATGTGTTCATAATCTTGGTTGGTTAATGGTTGAGATAGGCTTCATGTTTGAACTTCATTTCATTCATCTCATTCATCTTGCACATGATAGTTATATTTTATGATTGGATGAAATGATTTCAAAATATTCATAGCATATGATTTTCTTAGTTATATTGATTGATGCTATGATCAGTTAACCCCATAACATCATGGATAGTTCTAATTTGGATTAATCCTAGTAGTTATATTCCTTTTAACTCCATTTTAGAGTGATTGAGGTAATAGTCTTATCCTTGAATCTCAATTGGTATTTCTTGTTCCAATTGGTATCCATGATCGTTTTTCTTCATAGCCTTAAATTCTTAGAGGCTACTACCATACATGATACCCTGTTATGTATTTCATTTTTGATTTTTTTTGTTAACAGGTACTTATAAAAGGTATGTATTTTTCTTATTTCATGTATGTAGGTACATTTGCAAGGGTAAAAAATTTATTTGTTGATGATATGACCCTCTATATGCAAATGCTAAATAGTTCTATGTATGGTTGTGTTGTTTTCTTTTGATAACTCCATACTAAGAACTATAAAATCCATCATTGTGCTTATTAGTCTTTATTTAAGGAGGATGGTTATTTTAATTGATCCATATTTATGATTTCATCTTTGAACATGTTTCAATTTTCATAAGTGTGTTGTTATTCATATGAATCTCTTCAAATCCATTTCTTGTTCATTATGATCATAACTATTATTTGATGGATGTTATATTTGTTGAGTTCATATGTTTTACACCTTGGAAATTGTACACAACACCCAATCTTATTTTTATGTAATTTCTTATATTCATCATGATGCATTCAACTTATATTTTTATAAGTGATGAATATTCATGATGCTTAGTGAATTTTGTGTTTGTCACATCCATGTTCTTTTCATGGTTTTCTATCTGTTTGGTATGTCTTAAAATGTGACAAATCTTGTGAACATTGAATTGAAATTTCACTTTAGCATCTTATCTCTCATGTTTGCCTCCTCTAAATTATGATTGTTTTCTTGAAGAGTTTGGTTTCATGATAGTTGAACTTCATTTCATAAAGCATATGAAATGATGATATTTCTCATAGCATATGATTTTCAAGAGTTAAACATGCTTATGCTATGATTAATACCACTATTCTCATGGATTTCTCTATTTTGAAACATATTTATTAGTTACATGATTTCAAAACCAGTTCAGAGTTTTAGCATTTAAAAGAAAATTATTTAACAATCCATGATTTTTTTTTGGTTGTATCCTTAACATGTACATCATTATGGAATTGATTTAATGCTTTGGATACTCCACCTTGATTCATTTCAAGTTGCACTCATATTGGTATATCTATTTGAATCATTCGAACATTAACTTTTAAGGGAGGAAACGGGAGGAGACGGGAGACTCCTCACTTGTTGGCCAGGAGAGTGGGAGGAGACGGGAGACTCCTCACGTGTTGGGTTTGCCAAGCGTAATTCCATGCGTGGTAGCTATGGAACTGACCTGTAATTCTGTGTGATCACGTAAAACACTTATCTGATGCTTATATCCTCACCAACAAGAAACATGATTCATATACTTGGTTGAATCTCAAGTTGTTGTCCTCCATTACATGTAAATCTCTTTTGATCTTGTCTATGTTTTGGAATCAACAATTCATTTTGCATATGTTCTTGATAGGTATATTTTCTAAAATGGAAAATTGAATGAGATGTGATATTGATGTCCTATCTCATATTTTTCAAATCAGTTGTTTTGCCTTTTTGAAAATAAATATGATTTGAAAAATGAATTTTCCATTGATTTTAAGTTTTTACTTAAATGGGAAATTATGCAATTGATTTTCATTTTGGGCCATGTTTAGATACATGCTTTCAAAATGAGATTTTCAATTGGTACTCATCTATTCATCATTATGTCTTTCCATGATTAGCAACATCTTGAGAAATTTGATCAATGTAAGCTTTAATTGTTATATTTGAGAACTCCCTAGTTTCATGCCTTACATCTTCTTCATGCATTGCATCGGTATATTCATTGGCATCATTTGACAAAAAGAAGAGAATGATGTTAAGGGGGAGTAGACATCGTTAAGATGATCAAATGAGAATTCATATTTTAGGATCATGGAGACACATATATGAATATGATGAATATTTGTTTTTAAGTTATTTTTTAAAAAACAAAACAATTTTTAATTGAGAATGCATTAACTTTTATAAGTACATCTTTATTTATTTCTCATATTGCCACATCCATGAGTTTTTAGTTCTGGTATTTTTCTAAGATATGGATGTTTTATCTTTGATCATCACTATGCTTTGTATTGTGTTTTTCTTTTGTGTGATGATTTTGCAAGTCATATGCTCCTCTATTTGTAAATTTCCTATCTTGATGACTTGTTTGGAATGCAATGTACCCAATTCATCATTTTAGATTATAATCGCTTATTTTGATGATTGAATTTATTTGGTGATTGCATTCATCCTCATAACATTCATTATGCCTTTGTAAGTTAAATTTTTCTAAAGATTGAATGTTATGGTTTTGGATTTTATTTTCTTTGGTATCATAATACATGTTCCTATCATATGTTTTTAAATGGATTGATTTTCTTTTGGAACCTCATGCATTCCTCATAATCATTGTATGTGCTTCATAGTTATATCAGTATGATTATGCAGGTTCATCACTATGGTTAAGTGGTGAAAAAGGTCAATGAAATGAAATTTCGTATGATCTTTATTGAGTCCTTACTCTTCAATCGGTTTGTATCATTTGAAGGACATAGAGAATCCTTAAATGGATTCATGGAATTGATATGGACTTTCTTAGTTGATTTATATAGTTCAATTCCATCTTAGCATGATTACATCTCTTTATAGTCAAATCTTTTGATATCATGCTTGCTAACCCCTCTATGCTTATAGGTGAATCTTTTTATGCCCTTGATATCATAATATGCTAAATATTGATATCTCTCACTTCTCCTTATCTCTCTATAGTACTCCATATGCTTCATCGGGACATCTCTTTGTCAATTTGTGACAAAAAAAGGGGGAGAATAAATGGATTGAATCCTGAAAATGGAGAGATTAAACAAAGGGGGAGAGTGTAGAACAAAGGGTGAAAACACACTTTATCTATGATATTTTGTGACTAACAATTAAGGTGGAGTAGCAATCCCACCATAGAATGTGTATGTCAATGTCTTATGCAGGTATATCTTTAAGAGACAATGCACATTCTCAGGGGGAGTATTTAGAGTCATGAGTCTTTGGGTTGTAATTGTTGTATCTTTTGTAAAGATCATGTACTCTTGTAATCTTGGTTGTATTTGAGTCCATTTGTTGTATTTCAATCAAGAATAGGTGTTTTGCCATGAAATTGACAAAGGGGGAGATTGTTAGTGCCACATTCCTATGAGCACTTGTTTTTGTATAGTCAATTCCGTGTCGAAGAATCCAAGACCTTGCCTCTCAGAATTTCTCAAGGAAGATCAAGTTTGAAGGCAATAGATCAAGTCTTGAAAGGCCCGGATTCATAAAGGAAGACGTCCATATGTGTGCCTGTTGGGATTGGTGTATGCCCTAAAGCCCACTAGCTGCACACTCATTCTTTGTTACTGGATGTTTACTGGTTATTTTATGGAATGACTCTTTTATGCTTAAACATGTATATATGTATGGTTGTGTAAGGCCCATTGTTTCTAGTAAATAAATTAGGTGTGTAGTGTCTACACACAGATAGGTCTAATTCATGGACAACTGGAAACATCATATTTGTTCATAACTGAAAGATGGAGCTGGGCACTTCATCTTGGTAGAAGTTATAATGAGAGACTCTCCTGTATTCAGAGTGACTTACCTAAGTCATGGGAGGGCTTTCCCGGATTCATCTCATTAGTGCATATGCAATGCATTGAACAGGACCATGGCAGGTGTGATCTCTAAAAAAGTACTATAACAGAGAGAGATCAAGTCACCTCATGCTACTGAGTGACCGGTGCTCTTAATCTTGAGCATTTGTGGATGAACTGACGAAGTCAAGTTCTTGTGCTTTAATTCACTATGGGTGAGATTCTTTTCATGGGTCAACAGCTCTGTGTTTTGGGTACTCGGACTTGATCAGTTGGGACGTGCAGATGCAATATAGAATCTATGCCATCTGATGATGGAATAATCGTCCCCTTAGAATTATCCGATTAATCATCAAAATCTAAGATCTTAGTATATGGATGTTCCATATGGATATTGAACTTGTGGGTCGCTCCCTGGATCAAGAGAATGATATTCGTGTGATGATTATGTTACGGATATGAAGTTCTAAGGTTTAGATGTAATCGGGAAGGTTGATAGTACATGTGATAACCTGACTCGATTATGGATGTTACATAGAGGGGCATTCAGGTCATTACACTTAGTAGGTCGAAGACAACCGTCATTTTATGACGAGCTTATTATATTATATATTTGTCCTTGGAGTTCAACCATAACTCTTTAGTGGAATGAGTTAAGGTTAAAATGGTCTTAATGTTGCAATAGGTTTAGCATGGACATTTTGGTCATTTTGGGAGCCAATGGCAAATATGTCTTTTGGTCCCTTCTCTAGTCACTTTCCAAGATTGGCATGGTTTCCTATAATGTTTAGATAACATTTGGATGAATTATTTTAGTGGAAAAATAATTTTGAGTTTAAATTCAAATAGGCCTTTGATGGCATACATGAATTTAACTCTAGATAAATTGTATGTGGGCCATGGTGTGCATTAATATGTGGGACGTCCATAATAGGATTTCCATGGGTAAGGTTTCCAATTTTGAGTAGGACTCTCTACTTGGAAAGTTGGACTCCTCTTTGGATTAGTATTCCTATGAGATAGTTTCCTTTTTGGATTAGGAACTTAAAATTAGTAAGTGTTCTACAACTAGGATTACTAATTGTATGAAAAGTTCCTTTTGGTTTCCTTTTCTAATTAGAGTGTTTCTTAAAGGAAATAAGTCTTTCCTTTTTGGACATCAATGAGAATTAGGAAAGATAAACTTTTAGGAAAGGCTTCCCATAGTTTCTATAAAAGGAGACTTGTTCCCCTTTGGACGTCCATGCCTATGCAAGTTTCCTAGGAGTCCCACACGTCCAGCCCTTGAAGCTCTTTCTTCTTCATTGAAGAAAGTTAAGGTCTGAGATTTTTCCTTGGAGAAATACTTCTTGACTCCTAGATTAAGATCCCACCATCTTAGCCAATCAGATTTGGAAGTGAGATAGAGAAGAAGATCAAAGGCAATACTAGTGCAGAAAAATTCCAGCAACTTGTTTGCAAATTGCAAGTCTGAGTTCGGGCCTTTGGATCTAATTTTTCAGAGATTTGAAGTCTACAAATCTTCGAGGTAATAGTCTTCTTCGTTCTCCTTTAATTATACACTTGTTGGTCATGAATTCATGGAGTTCTCATGCGATCTATATGGCTGATTTATGCTGGCCAAATCAGATTTTTTAAAATCTGTCATGTTACAAATTAGCCATGAATATCTTCCGCTAATTTAGATCTGAATCGCAGTTTCTTTCAGTGGTATCAGAGCCACTCCATGTGAAATCATGATCCCATGTTGTGTATAATTAATCCTAGATTGATTATGGGCATGGTGGCACCCTATTAAAGTTATGATTGTGATGCATGTTATGTGCAAGTTTCATTAACATTGCTGGAATTTATTTTCCAGATTTGTTTAATGATGCACATAGTGTTTTTGCATGCACTAACCTCTTTGATTGCAGCCATGTATTGCATCCTTGATGGTTCGCATGATTGTTATGTGGATTTGGATGTTTTTTCATTAGTTGGAAAGTGTACGATTGCGCGTTTTAGCAATAATAGGAAGTTGTAATTCTTTCTTTGCTTTTATTCCAACTAGTCTTGATGTAAGCTTTCTTGAAAAGCATAGGTATCTCCAATGTAATTTGGGTTTTTGTTTTTTATGGGTTTGCTTGTATAAATTTAATTTATTGGTTCGAGCAAGAAGAAGAAAGTTTCAAGAAAGGTTGCAAGTAACCGGACTCCTTAGTGGTAGAGGAGACAAGACTTCTTGGTGAAAGATGAGACCTATTCTTGATGTCCTAGTTCGATAAGGATTACAAGTCCGAAGAGCAAGGAGCCATCAAGGATTGCATACTTTTATTTGCTTTTATATATGGAATGCATGGATGAGTGCTTTATATAATTGCTATGATTGTCACCTAGAAACATGGCCACCATTAGGTTCTAAAATTGGCATCTTTATTGTATTAGATTGTTTTTAGTTTGGCAAATTGTTTTAAACGGAACTTAGACCAGCACCTTCTATTTGTCTAAGGTTTAAAATTGGATAGG
Source organism: Litsea cubeba (assembly GCA_012931725.1). NCBI lineage: Eukaryota > Viridiplantae > Streptophyta > Magnoliopsida > Laurales > Lauraceae > Litsea > Litsea cubeba. The sequence goes on from WHSA01000116.1 coordinate 108,121, forward strand.
GTTTAGTTTATCTTGGTACCCTTGGTTTCCAAAGAAGGCTAAACTAAAATCTAATTAGATGCTACCTATGGGTTTCCATAACCCAAGATAGGTTTTTGATTCTTTAAAGGGATTTGCTCAAATGTTTTAAAGCAAAGGTTATTTAATTTTAAGATGACTTAAGTCATAAATTTAATTAACCAAGTTTGCTAGATTTAAAAAGAGCTTTTGAGTAAACGATGTAAAGGTCAAAAAGTATAAACCCTAGTGATAAATAATCAAGTGGGAGAGGGGTTTTAGGAAAGACCCCACGGCCTTCCATTCTCGGTTCATGTTATCTCATCAAGGTGTTAGTAGGAGCGGCCATCCCTTCGGTGGAGTTCTTTACTAAAGACCGCTTTGATGGGTTAATGGGTGAACTAACGTGAATATTCGTAATGAGGTGTTAGTAGGAGCGGCCATCCCTTCGGTGGAGTTCTTTACTAAAGATCACTTCTATAGAATGTCAATGAAGTGTTGGTGGGAGCGGCCATCCCTTCGGTGGAGCTCTTTACTAAAGTTCACTTCTAGGAAGGATAAAAGTCTCTTCCCTTCGGAAGACTTAATCATAGACATTCTGGGAATTTCATAAGAGATGGTTATACACTTGACATAAGACGGTGATGACCTCTCCTTAGGAGTTAAGGGTTATTTGTCATATGAGGCCAAACCAATCAGTGATTGGACTACCACTGGATGTGTATCCAGATAGTGATAATCCAAATAAGTCTGCCTTAATTCAACGTGACTGTAGGCTCGGCCATCCCTTCGATGGAGGGTCTATGAGGAGGTTGAAACACTGATACATTATGATTGGGGTTGAATGATGTAAAAAGATTTGTGCTTTGTTTTTCCTTTAATAACAAGCACCATATGCATATTACATATATACTGCATGTCTAATTATTAACCCTCTTATATCCAGAAAGAGATGGTTAAAGATTCTTTTAGTCCGCTGATGTGCATTCTTCGTGAGAACAAACTGACTGGCCCTAACTACGTAGATTGGAAAAGAAATCTTGACATAGTACTCACTGCTGAGGAGTACAAGTATGTCTTGCTGGAAAACTGTCCTGATATTGACGCTAATTCTACTGATGACCAGCGAGAGGCTGAGAAGAAATGGAAGAAAGCGAATAGCATGGCTAAATGCTACATGCTCGCTTCCATGTCCAACGTGTTGCAAACACAGCACGAGCAAATGGACACAGCCTATGAAATCATGATGTCCTTGTCTGAGATGTTTGTAGACAAGAGCAGGCCAGCTAGGCAAGCTGCTATAAGGACTATCATGAATGCTAGGATGGCTGAGGGAACACCTGTCAGAGAGCATATGGTCAAGCTGATAGATTGTTTCAATGAAGCTGAGATTCTAGGGGCTGAGATTGATGCAGGGAGTCAAACTGACATGATTCTCGAAACTTTGCCGGAATCTTTCAATCAGTTCAAGCTTAATTTCAATATGAGCAAGGTGGACATGACTCTACCTGAGTTAATGAAAGAACTCCAAGCGGCAGAGGCCATCATGAAGCCCAAAGCCCAAGCTCATTTTTTCCAGTCTTCCTCTAAACTGAACCCGAAAGGGAAGAAGTCCAAGAAGAAGCAGAATTAGGGAAAAGGGCAGAAAAAGAACAATGCTGGTAATAAGAAGGACAAGGGTACAGATGGAAAGCCCAAAGGGAAATGCTTCAAGTGTGGCCTCAAAGGTCATTGGAAGAAAGATTGTCCCAACTTCCTGGCCTCAGTTAAGAAAGGTACATCTTTTTCATACTACATTGAAACTTATCTAGTGGTTGATTCTACTGACTCATGGATAGTAGACTCGGAGCCACTAATCATATCTGCAATTCATTGCAGGGGTTTCAGATAATGCAGAGAATTGAGAAAGGAGAGTTTGCCTTTAGAGTCGGAACTGGAGCTAAAGTTTGGGCAGTTGCAGTAGGAGTTGTTACCTTACATTTTCCATGTGATAGGATATTAGTTTTAAATAATGTTTTCTATGTTCCAGACATGAGGAAGAATTTAATTTCAGTTTCCAGATTAATTGAATTTAATTATTCAGTTACTTTCCATTCTGGTGTTGATATCAGTAGAGATGGAAATATTATATGTTCCGGTAGAATACATGACAACTTATTTTATATATATCCTATTGCTCCCACACTGCATAATGTACAACAAGAAAACTCAACTTCCCTTAAGAGGAAGGTATCTTCAATCAATGACACATATCTTTGGCACTTACGTTTGGGTCACATTAACCTAAAACAGATTCAGAGGTTGGTAGAAGATGGGCCGTTGAGCTCATTAGATTTCGAACCTTTTCCTCAGTGCGAATCTTGTCTCAAGGGAAAGATGACCAAACGGTCATTCTCTGGAAAGGGACTAAGGTCAAAGGAGTTGTTAGAATTGATTCACACTGATGTGTGTGGTCCTATGAACAAACCGGCTCAAGGAGGGCACCTTCACCGATGATTACTCTAGATATGGATATGTATACCTAATGCGTCGCAAGTCTGAAGCATTTGATAAGTTCAAACAATTCAAGGCTGAGGCGGAGCTACAACTAGGAAAACATATCAAAGCCCTTCGATCTGATCGAGGTGGCGAGTACCTCCTGGGTGAGTTCAAGGAGTACCTCACACAACATGGGATTGTGTCTCAGTTGTCTGCACCGGGTACACCCCAGCAAAATGGTGTAGCGGAAAGAAGAAACCGTACCCTTCTTGATATGGTAAGGTCCATGATGAGTCATGCAACCCTGCCTATATCTTTTTGGGGATATGCCCTAGAAGCAGCAGCATACATTTTAAATCTGGTGCCTTCTAAATCAGTACCTAGGACACCCTAAGAAATGTGGACAAGTCGAAAACCTAGTTTAAGACATATTCACATTTGGGGTTGTCCAACCTATGTACTGAATGATAAAGCTACCAAGCTGGAACCCATATCAGAAATGTGCTACTTCATTGGGTATCCTAAGGGAACGAGAGGTGGCATCTTTTATCATCCAAAGGAGCAAAAAGTGCTCATCAGCACTCATGCTAGGTACTTGGAGGATGATTGTATGATGCACCAAGAGCTTAGTTGTAAAGAAACCCTTGAGGAGATTCTTCAGGGATCTCCTATAACATCTGTACCAGATCCTGAGACAGTAGATGAACAAGATATTCCTTTAAACACTCCGGAGCCTCGTCGTAGTGGGAGAATTTCTAGACAGCCAGAAAGATATCTAGGAGTGTCTTTTAAGACAGACTCTGAAGATTTGGTTGAGGATCCTACTAGTTATGATGAAGCAGTAACGGATATAGATGTTGACATGTGGCAGCAAGCGATGAAATCTGAAATGGATTCTTTGTATTCCAATCAAGTCTGGGAACTTGTAGATGCACCTGAAGGGATCAAACCCATAGGGTGCAAGTGGATCTACAAGAGAAAGAGAGGAGTGTGGGAAGGTGGAAACCTTCAAAGCAAGACTGGTGGCGAAAGGATATACTCAGAAAGAGGGTATCGATTATGAGGAAACCTTTTCACCAGTGGCTATGCTTAAGTCCATAAGGATTCTCTTGGCCATCACATGTCATTATGACTACGAGATATGGCAGATGGATGTCAAGACAGCTTTTCTTAATGGAAGTCTTGGCGAATGCATCTATATGATGCAACCAGAGGGCTTCATTGCTAGTGGCCAAGATAACATGGTTTGTAAACTTAAGAAGTCCATCTATGGACTTAAGCAAGCATCTAGAGCATGGAACATCAAGTTTAATCAGGCAGTCAAATCCTTTGGCTTTGATCAAAACATGATGAACCATGTGTGTATAAGAAAGGAAATGGGAAAGCAGTTGCATTTTTGGTTCTGTATGTAGATGACATATTACTCATAGGAAATGATGTAGGTTTATTGTCATCCACAAAGGTTTGGTTATCCTCTCAATTTCAGATGAAGGATTTGGGTGAGGCCAGCTATATCTTAGGGATCAAGCTTTTGCGTGATCGCAAGAATAAGATGTTAGCCTTATCTCAATCTTCATATATTGAGAAGATATTGGTCAAGTTTAACATGCATGACTCCAAGAAGGGCCTCCTACCTTCTAGACATGGAGTACCACTGTCCCGAGATCAATGTCCAAAGACATCTGAAGAGATAGAGAGCATGAGGAGAGTTCCATATGCATCCGCTGTTGGAAGCCTCATGTATGCTATGTTATGTACTAGACCAGATATTTGCTTTGCCGTTGGCATGGTTAGCAGATATCAGTCAAACCCTGGACCTATGCATTGGACAGCAGTTAAGCATATATTCAAGTATCTTCGGAGAACGAAAGATTATATGCTGACCTTTCGAGCAGATGATCTAACGCCATTGGCCTATACAGACTCTGATTTCCAATCTGATAGTGATGCCAGAAAGTCTACCTCAGGGTACGTCTTTACTATGTCAGGAGGGGCTATATCATGGAGAAGTGTCAAGCAATCCTGTATAGCTGATTCTACCATGGAAGCAGAGTATGTGGCGGCATCGGAAGCTGCAAAGGAAGCGGTATGGCTCAGAAAATTCCTATTGGAATTAGGAGTTGTTCCTGCAGTGCATAAACCGATTGTCATGTACTGCGATAACACTGGTGCTGTAGCACAGTGCAAAGAGCCCAGGAATCACAAGAAAGGCAAGCACATTCAGAGAAAGTACCACTTGATCCGGGAATTCATTCAGGATGGAGAGATAGTGGTGGAGCATATTGCTTCAGCAAATAACTTAGCTGACCCATTCACTAAGACTCTTACTGAGAAAGTCTTCACTTCTCATGTTGAGTCTATGGGTGTTAGGTTAGGAAGTAGTGATCTTTAGTGCAAGTGGGAGATTGTTGGGATTGGTGTATGCCCTAAAGCGCACTAGCTGCACTCTCATTCTTTGTTACTGGATGTTTACTGGTTATTTAATGGAATGACTCTTTTATGCTTAAACATGTATATATGTATGGTTGTGTAAGGCCCATTGTTTCTAGTAAATGAATTAGGTGTGTAGTGTCTACAAACAGATAGGTCTAATTCATGGACAACTGGAAACATCATATTTGTTCATAACTGACAGATGGAGCTGGGCACTTCATCTTGGTTATAATGAGAGACTCTCCTATATTCAGGGTGACTTACCTAAGTCATGGGAGGGCTTTCCCGGATTCATCTCATTAGTGCATATGCAATGCATTGAACAGGACCATGGCAGGTGTGATCTCTAAAAAAGTACTATCACAGAGAGAGATCAAGTCACCTCATGCTACTGAGTGACCGGTGCTCTTAATCTTGAGCATTTGTGGATGAACTGACGAAGTCAAGTTCTTGTGCTTTAATTCACTATGGGTGAGATTCTTTTCATGGGTCAACAGCTCTGTGTTTTGGGTACTCGGACTTGATCAGTTGGGACGTGCAGATGCAATATAGAATCTATGCCATCTGATGATGGAATAATCGTCCCCTTAGAATTATCCGATTAATCATCAAAATCTAAGATCTTAGTATATGGATGTTCCATATGGATATTGAACTTGTGGGTCGCTCCCTGGATCAAGAGAATGATATTCGTGTGATGATTATGTTAAGGATATGAAGTTTTAAGGTTTAGATGTAATCGGGAAGGTTGATAGTACATGTGATAACCTGACTCGATTATGGATGTTACATAGAGGGGCATTCAGGTCATTACACTTAGTAGGTCGAAGACAACCGTCATTTTATGACGAGCTTATTATATTATATATTTGTCCTTGGAGTTCAACCATAACTCTTTAGTGGAATGAGTTAAGGTTAAAATGGTCTTAATGTTGCTATAGGTTTAGCATGGACATTTTGGTCATTTTGGGAGCCAATGGCAAATATGTCTTTTGGTCCCTTCTCTAGTCACTTTCCAAGATTGGCATGGTTTCCTATAATGTTTAGATAACATTTGGATGAATTATTTTAGTGGAAAAATAATTTTGAGTTTAAATTCAAATAGGCCTTTGATGGCATACATGAATTTAACTCTAGATAAATTGTATGTGGGCCATGGTGTGCATTAATATGTGGGACGTCCATAATAGGATTTCCATGGGTAAGGTTTCCAATTTTGAGTAGGACTCTCTACTTGGAAAGTTGGACTCCTCTTTGGATTAGTATTCCTATGAGATAATTTACTTTTTGGATTAGGAACTTAAAATTAGTAAGTGTTCTACAACTAGGATTACTAATTGTATGGAAAGTTCCTTTTGGTTTCCTTTTCTAATTAGAGTGTTTCTTAAAGGAAATAAGTCTTTCCTTTTTGGACATCAATGAGAATTAGGAAAGATAAACTTTTAGGAAAGGCTTCCCATAGTTTCTATAAAAGGAGACTTGTTCCCTTTTGGACGTCCATGCCTATGCAAGTTTCCTAGGAGTCCCACACGTCCAGCCCTTGAAGCTCTTTCTTCTTCATTGAAGAAAGTTAAGGTCTGAGATTTTTCCTTGGAGAAATACTTCTTGACTCCTAGATTAAGATCCCACCATCTTAGCCAATCAGATTTGGAAGTGAGATAGAGAAGAAGATCAAAGGCAATACTAGTGCAGAAAAATTCCAGCAACTTGTTTGCAAATTGCAAGTCTGAGTTCGGGCCTTTGGATCTAATTTTTCAGAGATTTGAAGTCTACAAATCATCGAGGTAATAGTCTTCTTCGTTCTCCTTTAATTATACACTTGTTGGTCATGAATTCATGGAGTCCTCATGCGATCTATATGGCTGATTTATGCTGGCCAAATCAGATTTTTTAAAATCTGTCATGTTACAAATTAGCCATGAATATCTTCCGCTAATTCAGATCTGAATCGCAGTTTCTTTCAGTGCCAACCTATTCAGGTAAATGGGACTCCAAACCAACCAAGACATGGCCTTAAAAATCCTTAATTTAATGGCTTATTTAATAGGGTTTTAGAGATTGTTTTTCAGCTTTTTCAAGACTCAAAACAGACCTCAGAAGTCGGCTAACCGCCATGGTTTTCGGTCACCTCGCGGTTACTTTTCCAGAGAGCAAAAACTCTCTTAAAATGGTTTTTCGGTTACCTCGCAGCTAGCCGCATGAACAGTAACATCACTATTCACTATTCATTGTTCACCGTTCATTGTTCACTAGCCGTTTGAACAGTAACATCACTATTCACTATTCACTAGCTGTTTGAACAGGTAATATCACTATTCACGTTTCACTAGCCGTTTGAATAGTAACATCACTATTCACTGTTCATTGTTCACTAGCCATTTGAACAGTAACACTATTCACTATTCACTGTTCACTAGCCGTTTTATGACTGTTGGAAAGCTTTCTATAAATAGAAAAACGCCCCAAATCATCCCTAAGGCTTGGAAAATCATTCCCAAGGCCTCCAAGATCATGAGAGCTCATGTCCTAACCATTGTGTATCATATTAGAGCTCTCATAGATCATTTCACACACACTATGAGCTTGGTTTGTCAAATCTAAGAGCTTCATTAGCTTAAGGAAAGTGTGATGTGTGGAGACAATATTGCCTAGGGAAGAACTTGAGCTATCATAGTTTATTATCCAAATCCCTAGACCAAAGACCTCTTTCCTTCACTGAGCACAACATTGGAGCATCATCGTCAACATCAAGGAAGCATTGCAAGAGGCATCAAAGCTTGGAGTTGCGGTGACAAGTTTCAAAGAGCATCCTCCAGACTTCGTCAAAGAGGCAAGTGGCAACCTCCAGACTTTGTCAAAAAGAGGCAAGTGTTCTTCGCCCTCCATTCAAATTATATCTTTGTGATAGTGGATTGTTTCTGCGTGATTCAACCACTTAAAAAATTGTGATAGTGGATTGTTTCTGTGTGATTCAACCACTCTAAAAGATGTGTGTGGGGAGTAGATCTTTGTGATCGAACCTCGTGAACAAAAATAGGGAGTAGATCTGTGTGGTCGAACCTCGTGAACAAAATTTATGTAAAATCAGTACTTGTGTAGTTTGATTCTTCATAGTGGAACCAAGGGACTGTGTGATCCTTGAGAGTGGATGTAGGTCTGTGTGACTGAACCACTATAAATCCCTTATGTCAATTTCTCTATCTCTATCTCTTGTGCCTGATTTATATATCTATATGTTGTGGAGAATGATATGAATGATATTTAGTTTAATTGACACACATCCACTTGTGCGAAAACAACATTGATCATATTGGTAAATCAAATCTTGTTTAGCACACACTCCTTAACAAATATTCATTTAAGCACATTGATATAAATCATAAGTGAATTTGTGAAGAGTTTTGTACTCACACTTGTGCTTACTAATATGAAACTAATTGTCTTATCTTTGATTGTTTAAGCACTCATACATTGAACACATATTCCGCATAAGTTGTATTCTTATTTGTGTTCATTATGTTCTTGTTCCTAGTTGGGATTAAAATTGGACTAAGATGTTTTAATTGGGAAAAGAATTCCATTAGTCCTATTCACCCCCCCCTCTAGGACGCTTTCATTGGCCCTAGCTGCACTTTCATACATCTGTCACCCTCCATGTTTAGGAGAGCGTATGCGCCGTTGGAGAAGACCTTGTCGATGATGTTGGGTCCCTCCCATTTTGGCTCAAACTTGCCTTTGGACTTGTGAGCGAAGACCATTGGTCTTTTTATTGCAAGAACCAAGTCACCCTTTTTGTAGGCGCATTGCCTGACCTTCTTATCAAAGATCCTGCCATGTGTGCTTGGTAAAGTTCAATGCTTTGTCGAGCTTCGAGCCGTCTCTCATCAAGATTGTCCAGCTCATGAAGTCGTAACTTCACATTGCTTTCTTGATCATGTCATTTTGCAGAGATACCCTCAAGGAAGAAATTTGTACTTCCAAGGGCATGACAGCTTCGCATCCATAGACCAAGGAGAATGGTGTGCTATGGGTTGGTCCTCGAATGGTGGTTCGATAGGCCCACAAAGCTTCAGACAATTTGTCGCTCCAGTCTCTTTTGTGACTAGAGACCATTCTCTTGAGGATTTTGTAGAGTGTCTTGTTAAAGGCTTCTGCTAATCCATTTTATACCGGACTGTATGGAGTCAAAGGACAACTTTGGATTTTGTATTTGTCGCAGAACCTGTAGAATCGATGATCCCGAAATTGTGGTCCATTATCATGGACGAATCTTTTGGGTATGCCGAAATGACAAATGATGTTGGTGCGCAGGAACTAAAGGACTGATGAGGTCTTCATTTTGTTGAGCGCAAATGCTTCTGACCACTTGGAGAAATAATCCGTAGCGGCGAAGACGAAGCGATGACCTTTGCTTGAAGGGGGAGAAATAGGACCAATGATGTCCATACCACAGGCTTCGAAAGGCCATGAGATTGTTATAGGATACAGCCATTCTGGAGGCATGTGAATGTAATCTCTGTGAACTTGGCATTGTTGACAGTATTTAGCAAATTGCATTGCGTCAGCTACCATGGTAGGCCAGTAATAACCTAATATTTTTATCTGATCGTAGAGCTTTGGACCAGCCTGATGGGCTCCACAAAGACTAGCAAGAACTTCTTTGAGTGTTTCTTCAGCCTCTAGTTGTGACAAGCAGCGTAGAAGTACTCCATTAAAGGATTTCCTATAAAGGATTTTTGAAGGAATATCCAAATGAAAGTTTGGGGCTCGCCTTTGGACGCTTACCCATTATTTTGGATCTTCAGGTAGGATTCTGAACATAGTGTAATCAATGAACAGGATTCCTCCAGTCGCCAATTGAAGGTTGAAGGATAGAGACCCGACTTCCAATCACTCAGTGGCATTCAGCAACTGCTTGGTGTGTGTTAAGAGGAGGGAGGATCCTTCTCTTGCACACTGTGATTTGTATGTTTTCCCCTTCCTGGATCGCCATAGATGCGGCAAGTCCAGCCAGGACATCTGCACGGATGTTTTCACCTCTACGGATGTGGGTAATTTGACAGATGTCAAACTTTTGCAGAAGCGATTGTGCCTTGTTGTAGTAAGGCTTCAAATCAGGCTTCCTGACTTCAAATTTCTGATTCATCTGGTTGACGATCAGTTGAGAGTCTCCAAAGACTTCTAGCATGGTGATGCCGGATTTGATGGCGAGTTCCAATCCTAGGATTAAAGCTTGGTATTCAGCTGCATTGTTTGTGCATGGTTCCAATAGCGAGAAAGCGTGTGGAATCATGTATTTTTTCGGGGCTAACAAAGAGGATGCCAACTCCCGAGATCAACTGTCTTTTTCATTTGTCCTGGTTGCACCGTCAAAGTACATGACCCAGGAGGCATTTTGTGAGAAAGTTTCCACGTTGTAGACGGGTTTGTTTGGGAGATCATCTCTGAGTAGAGAATCTATAGGCAATGGATGCTCTGTGAGAAAGTCTGCTAGAGCTTGGCCTTGGATTGCTTTTTGCGGTACATACCTAATATCAAATTGTGGCAGAATGATGGACCATTTTGCTAGTCGGGCATTGAGAGAACCTGTTTTTGTGACAAGGACCTTCAAGAGGTTGATCCTCGAGACCAGGTAAACTGTGTTTGAAAGCAAGTAGTGACGTAGCTTTTGTACGGCGAACATCACTGCAAGGCATTCTTTTTCGATGGAGAGTAGCGATGCTCTGCACCAACCAGCATGCGGCTGAGGTAGTATAGAGCAGCTTCTTTTCTTTCATCATTTTCTTATGCAAGTAGAGCATCCCAGAGAGTGATCAAGGGCTCTTGTGTACAAGATGAATGATTTTCCAGTGGTAGGAGCAGCTAACATTGGAGGTTTGGTCAGGTATGACTTGATATCTTGAAATGCATCTTGGCAGTCAGCATCCCAAACAAAGTCTACACCTTGCTTCATCGATCAAGAGAATGGACGACACTTCCCCGAAAGATTGGAGATGAACCGTCTGATGTAGGCCAATATTCCTTGAAGCCCTTTCAGTTCTCTCAAAGTTCTTAGAGAGGGCATTTCTAGAATAGCCTTGACTTTGATGGGGTCAAGTTCTATTTCAGCTTTCTGAACTAGGAATCCGAGGAACTTACCCAATGAGACGCCGAAGAAGCACTTTAGGGGATTCATCCGTAAGTTTGTGTTTATGAAGCCGGAGGAAGACTTCTCGAAGGTCTTCGAGGTGATCTTCTTTTCTTTTGCTTTTGACGGCGAGGTCATCAACGTAACATTCGACCGTATTGTGTTGTATATCTTGGAATATTCTCATCATAGCCCTCTGATATGTGGCACCAGCATTTTTCTGACCAAATGGCATGACAGTGTAGCAATACATGCCAAATGGGGTCCGAAAAGAAGTGTGTTTTTCATCTTCAGGATACATCTTTATCTGATTGTAGCCAGAAAAGTCATCCATGAATGTCATTCGCTCGAAGCCACAGGTATTGTCAATCATTACCTCCGGTATCGGGAGCGGGAATTCATCTTTAGGGCATGCGCCATTCAGGTCTCTATAGTCAATACAGACTCTGATCAGCCTGTTTTTCTTTGTCACGGGGACAATGTTAGCCAACCATTCAGGATGTTGTTCCTCACGGATAAAGCCAACGCTTTTGATCTTTTGAACTTCTTGTTCGATTTTATCCATCACATCCGGACAGAATCTTCTTTGGCCCTGCTTGACAGGCTTGATATCTTCTTGACGATTGAGCTTGTGGACTGCTACTTTGGGGTCTAAACCAGCATTTCGGTGTAAGACCATGCAAAGCAATCAACGAACTCATGAAGAAAAGCGATATACTCGGGTAACTCATCGTCCTTTATATTCTTGCTTATGAATACAGGACGTGGGTTATCTGGTGTTCCCAAGTCTATCTTTTGAACAGGATCTTCTGTTGGAAGGTTCGAAGGTGGTTCCTCCACAATATTTTCGGAGGCTTCCAACTCAACGAAACCTTCTGGGCTTTCAAGGGCATTTTCAGACCAAGGCTTTGTTCCTTTACACGAGTCTTCTTGATCGGTGATCTTCTCAAGGCTTGCTATGAGATGGTCCCAATCGCCTGTTGAAACTGGGTCGAAGTATGGTACTGCTTTTGGAGACGAGGGTTCTTCTGGGTCAGAAGACCACATGTTTGTGCCATCAAACAATTCCTCTTCATCATCAGAGAAATTATAGCAATTGGATGACCTTCCTGGATCTTTGTCATGTGACTCATTAAAGAGATATCTAGGGAGATCAATGTCTTCATGGAGATGAAATGTTGAGGCTTGGTCGGCAAGTCGACTTTTAAGCCTTTGTGTCAACTGTCTCAAAGGAGTGTCGGGATCATACCCTAACCTGTGTGAAGACTTTTCTACATGACCGTAGAGTCTCCAATCTTCCAGCTGGCTTTTGGTCAAGGCGGGCCCCAATGGCGTGAGAATATCGCGGTATTCTCCTAAACCGACTGGGTTTTGAGCTTCATAGCCCATTTTCTTTATAATAGCTTGTGCCACAAGACTATATAAGGATAGTTAAGGCATACCTTCATTTTGGAAAGGTTCAAGCATGGAGTTTGATAAAGAAGCATCGGATCTATGGAAGAAGATCGGCCTTTCTTTTGGTGATGTTGCCGGAACAACAAAGGACGTAGACGTAGGATCTTCTACATCAGCAGGTGTCTCCATTGGAGTAAGAGCAAGCTAAACTTGATGAGTATCAGCTTGGCTTGACGATGTGTTGTCTTCTTGCTCTGAATCTGAATTCATGTCTTGCATGATAGACATGAAAGAGACAACAAATCTGCCCCCAGGCTTTTGCTTTGCCTTCTTCACTTTAGTTGTGATGACCAAAGGCTTTAAAGGTTTGAGGGAGATGGTGAAGGGAGTTTGACTGCTCTCTTCAGAAATGCCAGAGGGTTTGTTTTCTTCCGGTGATTATTGAGGAGCCTTGCCTTTATCTTTCTGGAGATTTTCAGCAAAGGGTTCTATTTCTTTCTCCTCTTCTTCTTTTTCACCTTCATACATCTAGGAGTCTGCGAAGTGGACTTCTTTACCTTTGAAGGGTTTTCTGTCCGCAAAGACTCGATGTATCATGCCGTCATTACCAACGAACTTGATGCACTGTTATAAAGTTGAAGGAACAACACCATTCTCGTGTATCCAAGGGCGTCCGAGAAGGATGTTGTAGCATGAAGGGGTTTTTATTGCATACACAGTGACCTCAGAGATAAGATCACCGATTTGCAACTTGAACTTGATTTTGCCGATAGGCCTTTGAGTGCTCCCATTGTATCCAAAGATATATACAAATGTGTGGCTTAGCTTACTAGGTGGGATGCCCCAACACTTCGGGAGCCGAAGTGGAGATGAGGTTCAGTGCAGAACCTGGGCCGATCTGAACACTATGTATATTCATTTCCTTGATGTACACTGTGAAGTAAAAGAGTCGGTTGTGCCTTGTTTCGCCAAGTAGGAGGTTTTCCTTTGTGAAGGCGATGGTTGCGCTTGCTGCTTTTTGAACCGAGAGGCATTCGATGCATGATCCCTCAGTTTTCTTCTTTTCTCCCTTTGAGGAAGTTTCTGAGTTTTTGACCCGGTAGTCCATTTCAATTTGGAGGACTTGCGGGGCATGTCTATCGACATCCTCATTCAGTTTTTGTAATTCTGAAATGAGATTATCACGAGTGTGTGAAGACATTCGTAACAAATCTAGGATGTGCAGTCATGCAGGTATGTGTTTATAGTGTTCGATCAAGTTACTACTTGAAAGCCTCCTTGTGGCCTGCATGTTCATTATTGTTGCCACTAGCGGCACTTACAACATCTATTCCTGAAGGATTTACATAAGTAAAGGAAGATTGGTTGTAATTTTTATGGTAGTCCGGCCAGAGCGGGTGCCTCTACCAACTTTGAGAGGTTCTTGAAAGGTCTTCGTTTGGAAGATTGTCTTCAAGATCAAGAAGCTGTCGTTTTTCATTTACTGGGGATGTGTCTGCAGCAGAGTTGCCATCCTCAGTGATTGTTTTGCACGAAGCATTTTCTGGAAACAAGTCCTGAACAACATCCAGCAACTTTTCTTCTTCATTAACCAATTCATCGTCCCAAGCATCAATAGTCGGGGTTTCTTCATGATGATCAGTCGGGAAGAGTGTGAGTCCTGAAGTCACAGTCTCAGGAGAAGAAACCTGAGAGGGTGTCATCTCAGTGAAAGTCACATGAGATGAGGTAGCTCCAGAGGATATGGTGATAGGCGTCGTCGGAGTGTAAGTGATCTCATCAAACGAGGCTTCGGAAGAGCTATAATCCTGAATTATCACATTACAGGCAACTCTGATAGGAGACGTTGCTAGAATGGAATCTTGGGAGTCAGACTCATCCTCAGATGTAAGAAGGTCATCGATCCAGCAATTTTCTCCATTTTCAGGAGTTAAGGGAGGAGGTACCTGGTGGTCTTCAAGGACTTCCGGCTCCGAATTGCAAGGAAGCTCGTTGACGCGGTCTTACTCTTGATCTAAAGTGAGATGCTGCAAGATCCTCACATATTCCTCAAGATCAGGCATGGGAGCCAAGTCTTCTTCTTCGTCTGTTCTTTGTGGTTCAATATGGTTGATTTCCACTGGAGCAAAGACGGGTGCTGGGTCAACATCATTTTCTTATACAACCTCTTGGTCTTCTTCATCATCAGACCAGGATCCTTGTGGCTGTAAGGGGTTATACCAGATTACTGGCATAAGGCGAGTCTCAGGAACCCATTCTTCATCAGAGAGGTATTCTCCTATTTCAAGGGATTCCTCCCACTCGTCAGTGTCGTTGGACTCGTATCCATCATCGATATCGCTGGACTCGTATCCATTAATGGAGAATCCAACTACCGAATTGCAAGAGTATGATGCCCTTGCATGGCTTCTATTTTGAGTTGAGGTGGCATGAAATCGCTGAGAGTGAACTTTCTTACCCCCTTTAAAGTCTCTGGAAGGGACGTTTCTGTTGCCCCCAGTGAAGCGGTAGAGGAGGCCTCTGCCTTTTCATGGACTTCTTATTTTGGCTGGGTCTTCTCTTATCGTTTGAGCTTGAGGAGATGTTCCTAGATTGCCTTCGCTGTTGAGCTGTTGGCTTTGTTTTCACGATCTCCCAGTTTTCATCTTCCAGGAGATCGGGATGTACCCATATGGGTTGTCCGTCTGGTGTCAGGTAAGGAACCAGTCCTTCGGACGCTTGAATTCTTTTTATCACCTTGAAGGAAGTAGTGATCTTCTTCTTTGGTTATTTTGATGTTTGTCCACATGACACCATGTTGACGGAGGCAAACCCATAGTTTTTGTCTAAGGTGATGACTCCATTTTTCCACATCTCATTTGTTTTCTCTCTCACAATGAAGCATTGATTGAGAGGATGCGAGATCATCTGAAGGTATAGACAGTACCGATGATCATTGGTTTTGCCAATATCTCTCGGTCTTTTGGGTTCAGGCAAGATGAGCTTGCCGTTTGCCATGAGAGCCCCGAAGATTTCATCGACATCTTCATCGAACGGGTATTTCTTTTCTACTTGCTCTTTGAAGGCATCAGAGAGTTCAAGTCTCTTACCTGCAACTTTGTTTTCAGCTTTCTTTGGTGGCTGAGGAGCTGACTTGGTTTACACATCGAGGACCTCTTTTTTCTTTAGTTTAGAGGTTGTAACGGCGGTTGGCTCTTTTCTTGATAATTTCTGACTGTTAAGGTCTTTGATCACTGTTTTATCCTCCATGGAAGTTTCTAGGAGTTCTCCCAGGTTCTTTGATTTGCTTGCCGATGATCATGGAGCGGATTCTTGCTCTCATGTTGTTTCGGCAGATGTTGACTAGCGATGCTTATGGCAGTACATCAGAGCATTTGTACGCCATTGCTTTCCACTTATGAATGAAGTCGTATCTTGACTCATTCTCCCCCTATTTTATGCTGCAGAGTTGAGCCATAGTAGCGAGATCATCCTCACCTTTGAAGTGAGTCAGGAAGCGTGTCTCTAGCATGGCCCAGTTTTGGATGGAGTCCTCCAGGTAAAGTGGAGTACCAATAAAAGGCCGTACCTTTTAGGGTACTTGCGAAGAGGCGGATCTTGAGGGCATCTTGATCTACAATAGCTCTCGTCAGGATTTTGAAGTGGATGACGTGCTGACTGGCTGATCTTTTCCCCGTATATGTTTGGAGAGTAGGATGCTTGAATTTTGTGGGAAATGGGACCGAGTCCATCCATAAAAGATATGGCGGCTTGATCCCATGTTCCTTGAGTATAACCTCTTCTTTTGCTTTGGCGAGGATACTATCTACGTCCTTTTTAGTAAGGGCGCGTGACTCATTTTCTTCTGCATTTACCTCATCATCTTGAAGATTCGGAGGAGGTTCATTGTTCGCCTGATTTTGAAAGGTGAGGAGAAGGTTTTCCATCAGAGTTTCAATCCTCTTTTGGCTTTGTTCCAACTGCTGGATGCGTGTGATCGCATCATCTTGAGGTGGATTGCGAGGAGGTGGCTCAGAATTTGTAGCCGGGATGTTCAACCCTCGAGATTCGAACGAAGAAATCGTCCTGGTGACTGAGCTGGGTCTAATTCTTTTTTATGAAGAGTTTGAGGAAGAATCACTCTACTGTCCTTGGCTTGAAGGAGCAAGGGATTCTTCGGGATGTCTTCGTGTCCTGGAGACGCTGCGAGTCACCGGACGTCGGACATGGATTTTGGATGCTGACTTTTGGCGTCTTCTGGTTTTTCCAACCATATGGACAGCAACAACTTGGTCGGGCCTTTCTTTTTCACTCCATTTTTTAGAGACTTGAAGTGTAGGATGGTGGGTCCTCTGTTTCTCTAATCTCTTTTGTCGATACGACATGCGGCGGCGTACACGACGAGCAATTTGAGCTTCAGTCAGCTCTGAATGGGCTTTGACTATGAAGGATGTGCTCCCTCAGGTGCAGCAGCCGAGCCTGTCTTCTTTGTAGCTAGGCAAGGACAGGATGCCAATCCGGTCCTTTGCCTGTTGCAATGAAGCTTTGAATTTTTTGAGTTTGGCCCCTGTAGATATGAAGGGTCAAACTGTAGGATTGTAGGCCTTAGCATGTGCTTGTAGAGGCCTAGTGATGCATGACTTGATTTGGGGCTTGTAGGAACAAGCGAGCTCATGCAGGGTTGACTTGGTTGTCAAGTCGGAGACCGGTCTCTCCTCTTTCATGTAGGCAGGAGGGTAGAACTGGTTCTCCTTGAGTGGGGCCAGGTATGCTGGCTTGGTGGATGTTTGGGACCTTCTTTGTTTTGGTGAAGGTTTTGGGGACCAAGTCTTGGGATAGACCTGGTTGTTTGGGGGTTAAGGCTTCGCGGGGATGCCGCGGGCTTCTGGCTTCTTGGTGCTCGCCTTTGGTGTCACGGTGGTGACACATTGAGAGGCGATCTTCTGTTTTTTGGCAGGCGCGGTTTCTTCTTCGGGAAGTGGGAATGGTCCCAGCGTCCCAAAGACAATAGTCCGGGGAGTCGAGGTCGACCCGGGATTCAAAGAGTTACCGAGAGAGGTGACGCTTCGGCAGCTGACAGGGCGCTTATGAGTGCACGTGTTTTGCTTCTGTTGAAGCATGAGTTGGTGCTTGTTCTTATCGAAAGTAATGGTCAAAGAAGTTGCCATTGTTAGTTTCGAAAAGTTTTTTGAAACAAGACCACATTCATTAGTAATCACAAATGGAAAATTCTATGGTTTTGTATTTTCAAATCGCTTGAGGGACATGACCCAAGCAATATGAAGAAGGAAAAAAGCCATAGATGGTACAATTGTTCTGATTGCGAGTATGGTTAGCCCAGAATGGGCGTCCCAGTGACAGCTAGAAGCAATTGTAAACCTAAATTCGACTTATCGAGAAGCAGGGCTTGCTCGAAGTAAGACGAATATAAGGTTAAAGTTACAAATGTACCGGTCGCAAATATAGTAGACCCTGAAAGGGCGTACCAGTACCGCTGGGCACAAATGTAGGAGATCGCATCTATGAGATGGCATTCTCTCTTTTTTTTTTGAAAGGTCAACACTGGTTTCATCAAAGAGAGCAAATGGTATTCCAATCCAAACACATGCTCAACAATTTCTGCGAGCACCAGTGCCCAGAAGGGAAGGAACCACAATTTCTCGAATCTGAATCCAAAATGACGAGAGTTTTTTTTTTTTTTGAAATGTCAATATTGAATTCATCAAAGAGAGCGAATGGCATTCCGAATTGAACACGGGCTCAACATTTCTGCGAGCGCTAGTGCTCAGAAGGGAAGAGGCCAAAATTTCTCAGATCTGAACCCAAGGTTGACGGAATTTTTTTTTAAAGATTTTTTTTATTTTATTTTCAATTTAAATTTTTTTAAAGATTTATTTACTTTTAGATTTTTTTTAAAAAAATTATTATTATTATTATTTAAAAAATTAATTTACTTTAGAAGATTTATATTTTTTAAGATTTTTAAAAATGTTTTTTTATTTTTTTTTTTAAATATTTTTTTTTTAAGATTCATTTTTAATATTTAAAGACGAGAGAGTACACATAGGCCTGCTAACCCAGTCTTATGAAACCTCAATTGATAGAATTGCCCCCAGGTAAGGATATGATTACTTAATGAACCCGTTTGGAGGACCCTTGCCTAGAACAGTCAAGCTTTCTCCACACTCTGGACAAGGTTTTTCTTGAATCAATCGTGATCACAGAACACAATTGGTTTAACCTTAGTGGTCTATGTCATTTTTTTTAGATCCCTAATAGACTCATCGAAGAGAAACGATGGCCCAAATCCCAATTCGAACAGGGTCAACATTTCTGCAAGCACATGAACGATAGGAGAGGATCAAAGTTTCTTAATTTTGAATCCAAACTGAGAAATCTGAATTTTTTTTTTTTAGATCTCTAATGAACTCATCGAGGAGAAAGATGGCCCAAGTCCCAATTCGAATAGGCTAAACATTTCTGCAAGCACATGAACGATAGGAGAGGGTCAAAGTTTCTCAATTTTGAATCCAAACTGAGAAATCTGATTTTTTTTTTAGATCTCTAATGAACTCATCGAGGAGAAACGATGACCCAAATCCCAATTCGAACAGGCTCAACATTTCTGCAAGCACATGAACGATAGGAGAGGATCAGAGTTTCTCAATTTTAAATCCAAACTAAGAAATTTGATTTTTTTTAAAAGAGAAAGAGTGGAAATAAATTCAAAGATAGAATTAGAAATTTCCAAAAAATCCCATCTCATTTTTTTTTAGATGCGAAATCCAACATAGGCCACCAACTAGAAAATAGCCAAGGAATTCAGAAAAGAAGTATAAGCATAGAGCAAAAAGATGGTATGCAAATATTTCATTTCCAAGCATCGTGTTCTCAAATGAACGAGTCCCACCCGGTGTGCCAGCTTGATGGACCGTGCATTTTCGCTCTCGGCGCTACCGAGGTCGGCGGACGTGGCAGTCCGTGGGGTCCGACCTCGCGCCCGGGGGGCGAAAGCGGGTATCAACATTTTTTTGGGTGGGTGTGCCAAATTTTCTATTTTTACTTGGAATTGCAAGTGGTGATCAGGAGATCGACCTTCGCAAGTAAAAAGGAAATTAACTTCTTTCAAGTTTTCATTGCACATATATTTAAGAAAAAAGACATGGTTTTGAAATGCCGTAAGAGGCGATTTCATTTGTTTTGCCGTGAAAGGCGATTTTTGGCATTTATAGTCGATTTTTGGCATTTATAGCCAATTTGCAATTCTTATCAATAATGAAAGACAAGAGTTGTGGTTTTTGTCTCTTTTAGAAAAATAAAAACTACAATGAAAAGCAAGAAAATGAGATCTAACTTCTCAGGAGATTGTGGGGGACTTCGCCATCATCCATGCAGATGAGAACATAGGATGCTTTTGACTCGCTTGGCTTGACTATGACCTTAGATTTTTAGAGGACAAAGACCAAGAGGAGGTCTTATGTCCAATAAAAAGCTAAGTAGACGGGCTGAAAGCCATGTCTAAGCCATTGGAGGCAGAAGGAGAAGGCAAAGACCTTGGGGGGTGGCCTTTTGTCACCTTGTAGCGGTGGTCGGTGCAGGACTTCAGCAGAGTTTTCTCTTTTCTTTCTCTCAGATTTTCTGTGCTTTTTTTTATCTATGCTTGGATTTTTCTGGATCTAGATTTCTTTGGAATGCTCTCCTATTTATAGGCCTTTGGTAGCCATTTAGGAGAATCTATGGGCTTTAATTATCATTAAGCTGCATAATGGGAGGAGTTACAAGTTTTAATTCATTTACTTTGTAGCTCCTTTTTCTTGGCTTCTGATTGGCCGGTGGAGATTAAGGGCATTTAACCGCCTTTAATCACCATGATGGGAGGAGTTTCATGGTTTAAATGCCATGAAACCTTTGACTTGTAACTCCCGAATGCATGCTTTTGATTGGGCCTTCCAAAGTAATGAATTAATGATTGCAATAAAGCTAGTCAATTAACTTCATTAAGTGGTCGCCGAGCAGTTGAAGAGTCGCGGGCCGCGCCGCATCATTTGGAGTTCTTTTGGCGATGATCATCAATGGATCTTCATGCTGATCGACATGAAATGACCATGTGACTTCAGATATTGATTGCTAACAACGGGCCAGTGACATCTGTCCTGTCGATTTCTCGATCGATTAGGTAGAAAGTGCACTTTTTGTTCGACCGGTTATTAATGATGATTTTGATACTCTTGAAGACGGACCCATGATTTTGACGGTTGTCGACGAATTTGGTCCCTCAAAAGTCGGAATTTTGGATAATCACAGGGGCCAGAAGCTTCGAAACGCGAAAAGCGACGGAAAATGGCCCTTTCGGGGCAAATCCGGTGACCCGGATCTCCATGGTCCGGCGACCTGGATCTCCATGGTCACCGGTGACCATGTGCAAGGTCGCTGGCTACCATGGGCCAGGGTCGCGGGCTGCGACCCTGGGGGGATTTGTTCCCTTCGGTCATCATTTTTCGGCCGTTTTGATGTTTTTTCCATTCTTTTTTCTTCTATATTTTTATTGACATTTTTGTACATTTATTGGCTTGATTCCCTGTAGAGAACTTGATGAGAATCCTTGCAATTTGGGGTGAAAAGTTTCCAATTTTTCCGGGAAAGCCTAACACTTTGTCGCGTAGAGCTGCCGATTTTCCGTCAGAAGCCGAAACTGGGTCAAACGATGTTGGAATGACTTGAAATTTGAGTTGAAGCCTCCTGAGCAATAAATAAGACCTAAGACAGGCTTTTGTTTGAGTTTTGAAGCCATATGGAGTCTCGTCGCCAATAGACTTGATTCTGTCGCGAGGAAGATTTCGCGCTTTGATGTGCGGTCAACCGATATTCGATTGAGCTGAAATTTGACATGGAACCTATTGGAGTCATTTTAAAATGATCCACAGGCTCTATCTTGGAAACCATGGTCCCGGGGAGCTTCGCCCCCGAGAGGCCTGATTTGGCTTCCGAGAGTCAAGTTTTTGTCAAATGTTGTCGAAATGACTTGAAAATTGACGTGTAGCCCTTTGTAAGCATCTTGAAGCCTCCCATGTGCTCTGTTTGATGAGTGATGGCCTCGGTGGTTCTCACCACCGAGAGGCTTGATTTAGCTATTCGAGGGTTGATGTATGGTCAAACATGGTCGGTTTGACATGGAACTTGACGTGGAGCCTTTTGGATGTATTTTGGGACCATCCACAGGCTCTGATCGAAGATTTGATGTCTTCGATGCTATCGCCGCCGGGAGCTCCTGTTTAGCTACGGAGGAGCGAAGTTAGGCCAAATGATTTTGAAATGGCCTGAAACTTCTTGTGTACTCCTCTCTTGGCTTTCTTGAAGGATCTTGTAGTTTTTGTTTGATTCTGACAATATTTGATTTTTTTAGAAGTAGCATCGCCCATTGTGGTAGGCTGCGACTTCAAGTAGCTTTCTTGATGTTGAAGAGGCAAAGTGACATTTTTGGTGTCAACACTCGACCGACGTCCCCTTAGCGGCTGGCATGACAGCCGGGGTGCCAGAGAGCGTCGGCAGAGCCATTGCTTGATACCGGGAGCCGTAAAGGGCATGAGATTTTCTATCATGAAGAGGGTGATTCATCGCACTCATCCTCTGTGATTTTTATGTGGTGTTAGAGCTAGCTAACAATTGTAGCCCCAGATCCCCAGTGGAGTCGCCAAAATATGTAAACTAAAAAAATAATACGGAGCGTATGTAGTGTAAACTGTGAAAGAAAAAGTGCCTGCATATGGCAATTCTATTTCAACAACTAGTGATCCCGGGCTTTACACTAAGCTTCTGGTCTATCTAGTATTTGGACTGCCAGTACTCCTGTTTACAGAGAAATCACATAGCATGGTCTTTCTTTCTGGAGGGGAAGAAGGCCATTAGGAACATCTTTTTCCCCTCTAGAAAAGGTTTCTCGTGCGTGACATTTCTTTCTTCTTTCTTTCTCTCCCCCTCCGTTGCCCACCTCGAGATCGGTGCCCCCTTCCTTTTATAGATTCTTTCGCACGTGTTGTCTTCCCTTACACCTGCCTTTGCATCCTCCCTTTCACCTACCTTTGTTTATAGACAAAGGCAGGGTTCCCAGAGTCGGTTGTGTCGCCTGCCTTCTTCTCCTTATCAATATTCCGGAAGCGGGATGCACTTGGTGAAAGACCCTTCTTCTGCTCATTTGCCTTTGTTGATAGAGGGAGTCATGGTTCTAAACCTGCCTTTACCAACCTAGCGGAAGCAGGACCCTTCCCCCTTTCTGCGGAGAGTGTCCTTCCTCGCTTTTTCCAATCCAACGAAGATAGTGGGCCCGGGTGACAGTTTATTTCGGCTCGTGGTTTTCGTTGTGCCTACACCTGTAAAATTATGTGTTGACACATTACTTTTAAAAAATGACCCAAATGCGTTTCTCATTTAAATTCATTATCATACATGGAATCATACATCAAAGTAATACATGAATTCCCCAACATATGGCTAAAATAACATCCATCAATCAATACAATCTCTTCAATCAAATGAGACGGTCTCACATGTAGCTACGTCTGAACTTATAATCTCTTTAAAACGTATGATTCGATCTTTGTATGCAGCTTCCCAACCATTCGCACAAGAAAGATGGAAATCTCGCAACTTATTGGCAATAGGTGGAACAGGATTATCCGAGACCATGAATACCTATAAAAAGAAGGCAACATGTTAACATATAATCTAAAAATAAGTACAAGTTGCAACAAATCAGTGATTTTATAGTCAATACCTGAATGAAATGTTTCTAATTAATAAAACCTATCCATATCTCCAACCGAGTAGTCGTAGGCAATGGTGCTGACCTGAGAGGAAGAAAGGTTAGACATTATTCCAAGCAAAAGTGGTATAACACCAAGGTGTAACGAGATGCAATAATATGCCCCACATAAGGCATGGTCATCCAATGGTCATATGACGAATGATCCTCATAGTATGACTAGTATCTCAATGAGTTCCTCAACTCTGTTCACCACTCCATACAATTGCTTGTAATGATCATGTGCTAGCAGCTCTTGTAAGAGATCTCTTCGAACTTGTCGCCAACCATCTTCAGTGAGGCCAATCAAAGCAGCAATTGCTTTGAAACCACAATTACAATCAGCTGCGACATCCTTGATAAGGCATATATATAAGGCCTCAATCCCTTTGAAAACTGTGTATAATAAGAACTAGCATTATTTGATCTTGTCCTCGTAACTTTAGGCTTTTCTTTTCTTTTTGGTTTGTATTCCAACGATGCCTTACTGTCAAGAACCATAGCTCCGATGGATACAAGAGAGTAATTATCCTATGCAGATTGTACCAACTCAAAAGCACTTGCCTTTCGTTTGGTAGATGTATTAATCTTAAGACATGGTTGACCATGAGTTCGGCCCTTTACTTCAGGTTCTAATAAGAATGTACTGTCAGGCCTTGGTAGCTTCCTCATCTTCTTTAAAGTTGAAGTTTTCTTGACTGATCGTATTCATTGAACCGCTGTTTAAGTAACCGCGACTCTGCCTTACAGTTCAACTCCATGGAAAAGCTCTTCAACAAAAAAGAAGGTAGCATGTCAAGCTTGATCCAATGTGGATGTATGCAATCAAGGGGAATCGGTCATCCTTCTAAAACATATTATGCGATCTCATGTGCACGTGATAACCCGTGTGTGCATCGAATAATACACCCACATGCACTTCTATCAATCTCAGTTTCTGTCAATATTTTTTCCAACGCGTTTCTTGATATGTGACCACAAAGCTCCTTAAATTCAGAGGGCTTGAAATTGTTTTGTACAATTGTCTGTCTTTTTTTGAATGAGGCTTTAATATTTGTATGTTGCAATTCAATCAAACTATGGATCTTTGTCCAATTAGACTCAAAAGTACCCTAATTTGATCCAAGTTGTCTCTTCAAATGTGCATGTAAAGACTCAACCCTATATAAAAAATATAAGAATTAATAAAGCATCAATTTATAATTGCGCATAAAGCATCAATTTATCTGTACAAAGTATAAAGCATACCTGTTTGTTATAGTATTCCCGAAATGCATGCATTATGTGTCCATGCATAGACAAATCTTTCCTTCTATAAGTCTAACTAACTACATTTGACATACTGAAGTGCTGAAAGATACGTATGGAACTCTTGATTTAGCTTACATAGTTGATCACTATACTCTTCTTCTATGGAGGAATGAACCAACATATTCCAACACATTGTGCATCTATCCCACTTCTCCTTTGTTTCAAACATCTTCTTACATTTCGCCAAGACATTCTTATTTATGTGCCATTTGCATAATAAATGTGTAGCATTAGGGAATACACTGTTGATGGCTTTCATGAGTGATAATTCTCTTCTGTCATAATAACATCAGGAAAAATACCGTCAACTAATGATAGAGCGTAATACACCGAAAGCCCATGCATAGTTACCTTCGCGTTCAGCTTGGAGGTATGCGAAGTGCACAGAGAAAGTCATGTCAGTGGAACAATCCAGCAATCTCCAGTAGGGGCATGCGATACCGATTGGTATTTTAAGTGCAATCCATTATCAAGACATGTGAAAATACACGCAACAAGTGTAGCTAGTTGGATGCACCCAAATCGAATCAGTGACAATCTCACTATCCTCATAGTTCCTATGCCATTCAATGTACTTATGCTTTGCCAACTTTTTCAAGAGTTGTTGCATCTGTGTCCTCCCACCCCGCTCTACATCTTTGTGTCCATAATGTGCATTGTAAATGGTCTTCATTGTGGTTACATTTAACTCATTTCTTTGTTTCAATGTAATTAAAATATCTTTCGGTCGAACCACTCTTAGACATATCAACCATCAACTTTGTTTCCTCCTCTGTTAATCTCCCTGCGAATGAATGACCCTTTAGATACACTACAACAGAATGATTATGTACACCACATGCAACTTCCAACATCCAATCATCAAAAGTGTCCAACCTTTTTGCCCTTTAATGTAAAAGGGAAACCACATTTCTTTGACCGGGTTTGCTTGATCTTCTCTTTAGTAGACCCCTTTTCATTGGTCTTGCCATTCTTATAATGTCCGCTTCTCTCATATGCTAGGATAAATCTAGCTTTTATTCCAGGCTGAGCAGCATTTGATAACTTTATGAAAATGAAAAACCATTTCTTCTACCAGCATCACAAGTCCAGTTGATTAATGCATCTCAACTGTGAAAATTTTAAACACATAACCATTAAATAAGACATTAGTAACACACAATATTTATTCAAAATATAATTTAATTTATGTCTTACTTCTTCAGTGGTAAATGCATTTGTGAAGTCCATTAAACATGCTGACTGAACTTGACTTTCTTGTGTGGAGACCTACAATAAGAAGAAAGAAACTGTGAAATTCTCATATACGTTCGGATAAACAGAGCTGAACAAAATAAATATGTTCGACATATTATAGCCGAACAACCTTGCAATGTTCAGTTTCAATCTGTCGAACATTTTCTTAATGTTCGGTTATCAAATCCCGAACATAATTTAAGTGTTCAGTTTCGTAGGGTCGAACATTTTAAACAAGTTTGGTCCTACTAGTCCGAACATAACACGAACGCCCCTCATACAGAAATTGACAAAAATGGAGAGAAACCCTCAAAAAAGAAACAAAACTAACCTTTTAATTGCTATTACGAGTCAAAGGCACGATTTCCTTATTCATTTCCTTCTCCATTGCAATATTTGGTTGGAGAGCACTAGCAATAATGACGTTTGGGATTGATGGGAGCAAAAGGAAGTACACTATGATGGTGAAGAGTGGTACAATAGCATAAAATGTACTGTTAGAACTGTAGATGGAGGAAGATTGATGATGGAGGAAGAAGGGTTCATGTGGAGAGAAGACTGGAAGGGGAGATGGGTGTTGTGTGTGAAGAGAAAGTCCACTTTTGATTTTGGGTGGGAAATATCCATTTTCGTTATTTAACATAATGGTATTATTGTAATAAAAAAATGCATAACAATTGCAGTGGGAAAAGTAAAACTTTCGTTGCCAACATGAGCTCCCCAATCTAATTGTGGACCCCAACACGTTTCGAGCATTGGCGATTGGCGAAGGTATGTTTAGACCGTGGTGTGATATCTAGTATAGTTTTTTTCTTGTTAGATGTTGTCTTCTCTAGATGAGTGATGAGTCCATAAATTACACTTCATTCACATCATTTCATATAGAATTATAGACTTAGGTTAAAATCATTGAATTTCATAAAATCATGCATCATGGTGTTGAAAGTGCATTTCATGTCAAATCAGCCAAACTTCATAAAATTGCATGGTTTTATCGAAAATTCTTCGATTATCCTATTAGCACTTTGAATAAATTTCAATTCACACATAAACATATATGATTTCTTTGCAACATATTGCATTATTTATGAAATTCTGAGCAATGTGGTATATTCATACACATTCATACGTGTTGAATCAGGCCTCATGCATTGCATCATTTTTTTATGCATGAAGAATTATTCTATTCTAATATTATTTAAATTTTGTATGGGAAAATTCAAAATTTCAAGGCCCGCATTGATGGAAATTCATGAAGAAAAGTCATAGAAGCAAAAGAAGAAGCAAAATTGAAAGAAGTCCACAATATGAGACCCCAGGGTATATACGGCCAGGGGTCCCACCACTAGGTTGTTACAAATTCAGAATTCCTCCTTCCAAATTGTTTGAAAACTTGAAAATCCAATTTTGAATAAAGAGTCCAAGAAAGGAAGAAAATCAGGAGACTTTGGGAGCATGAAAGCTTAGCAAGATGGAGAGAAGGAAAAGGAGAAAAAAAAAAAAAAGGAAAGAAAGAGAGCAATAAATTCCAAACCAAGCATGGGATGTCCCACGTGGGTACCATCCAAATGTTACACGCCAAAGATGGTCCACCTCTCTTGCATAAATTCAAATTTCAAATCTTTTAAGATTTTTCGCCCTCGGGCTTTTTGCCCTGCCACTTCCGGAATTGCCCTTCCTATCCTATCCAATCCCTAAAATCTCTCTTTCCACACTATCTATGCAATCTATGCAATGCAACAA
This sequence comes from Litsea cubeba, assembly GCA_012931725.1. Taxonomy (NCBI): domain Eukaryota; kingdom Viridiplantae; phylum Streptophyta; class Magnoliopsida; order Laurales; family Lauraceae; genus Litsea; species Litsea cubeba. The sequence goes on from WHSA01000116.1 coordinate 135,618, forward strand.
AACCTAATCTCTCTCCCTAAAATCTCTCCATCTTATCCTCTCCCTGCTTCACCCCCTCTCTACATTCCCTCTTCTCTCTCACTCTTGCGAAAATACTAATTATACGATAATTATGCGAAGACGGTGCATGTAAGTCTCTACATCTCTCTTTGTGTGTCGATCTCTCCATCTCAATATATATTGCATACTCATCATGTGATCTCTGCAGTCTTTGTAGACAAAAAAGGCTCCTAGATCATTGAAATGGATTCCCAAAGGACTCTGTAAGTCTTTTTTTCGATTCTTTCTAGACTTGATGAGTGGATATTTTCATTGTTGATTTGAATGAATGATTTTTTTTTTTTTAGTTAGGATTCATTAGAGATTATAAGAACCCTAGATTCAGCTTCTTTATGTTGTAAATTGGTTAATAACCTGGGCATGTAATTAGGGACATTTAGATTAATTTTAATATATATATCGGTGAGTGACTACAATTTAATTCTGATTATGTTTTCTGCCATTTATTCTGGTCAATAGTATTATCACATTTGCTTTTATAAGATTGTGAATGTGGCCAGAGCATATCAGTTTGGACGGTCAATTAAATCAATTCTTTTAGTGCGCGAATAGTTATGCTACCAACTAACATTTTTTTATTTGATATAGATTATGGACTACAAACAGATCGTCCAATATTATGGCCAAGTATCATCCATAATAAGGCCCATGCACTAAGATGTTGTGTGTTGATTTTTTTATTGATATTAAAATGGTGATGTTATCAATTATTATTATTTTTTTAAATAGATTATGGGCTGCATCCAGATTGTCCAATATTTTGATGAAGAGGCCGCTTTATTTTTTTTTTCTTTTAAAAACATATTTTATTAATATTTTTTTTATTAATATTTTTTTATCGTCACCACTCTTTATATTTTTATCCTCACATTTTTCTTTCTTCTTGTAGGTCAAAAACTCTCTAGAGATCCAACGCAAGATTCTTCTGCATTCGGGTATATGTTCTGATCATATCTATTTTATTCTCGATTTAATTGTTAATGCATTTTTTGTATTGCAGATCATTAAGAGATACCATGTTTCTAAAAACGTGAGTGATTGATCAAACCAATCCAATAAATTTAAATTCTATATAACAAGGCCTTTTATCACTACTTATTATATATGTATTTTTTTTATCATATTTAAAAAAATATTGAGTTTAAATTTATGAATAAGTTATAGTTTGCAAAAATTGAAGTCCTCTTAGATTTATTTTTTTACCATTTTTTGTGATTTTTTATGTACTATTCTTTTATTTTGGAAAAATCATGATATGTACTATTGTTGGAGAAAACAATATTCTATTTGAATAGAATGAAGATGCCCCACTCTATGATGAATTCTTGGCATATACATTATCACTAATTATTAATCTCCCACCACTGCAATTTAATTTATGAATAAGTTACCGTCTGCAAAAATTGTAGTCCTCCTAGCATCACAATCCAATGCTTAGCCCTGGTCAACAAATAACACCATGATATGTAGAGATGTGCTAATTAATGGCAAAATAATAATAAAGATGATTTGCATTGTAGGCCCTATGGTAGAACGTCCACAATCAGGCATTAATTATATATTTTAAAGCAGCAGGTGAATTCGTGTTTTAATACCATAATACTTTTAAATTTTTCCTTCTTCATAAATATCCTACACCTTTTCCATTATCCAACTACAAAATAATGTTCATTTTGGTTATTTAATCATTAAAATAACTGCTTTTAAATTATTTATTTTAACTATGATTGTGTAATGAATCATATGTTAATAGTCATTTACATTTCATTTAAATGAAATGAATACTATTATTTAAAATTTAAATAACTCTTTAAACAAGGCCCGCGTTGGACGTGGGCCCCGAAGCGCTAGCTATATAATAAAAGACAGCAGGTGAGTTCGCGGGGGAGCGACACGTGGCAGAACCTCAAATTTTTTGCCATACCACATTTTGGAATTGCTATTTTTTCTTTTTAATTATTTTCCCTAAAATCTCTCTTTCTATATTTCTATCCCAAACTTATCTCCTAAAATCTATCATTCTATATTTCTATTCCAAACTTATCTCCTAAAATCTATCCATCCATATGCCCTAAAATCTCTCTTAACCACATCACATGAGGTTTCCACACGTATAGAAAATAGCATGGGAAATAATAATGACCTTTCAATGACATTAGGTGGTGAAGGAACTAATGGAAGCATCCATTAATCACACTATGAATGGAAAGGGCATATAAAAATAATAAACTCTTCAGACAATATCACTGGAAAACTGAAACTCTACCTCTTCCAAACTTCTTGCATGCTTCCTTTGGCTTTTTAGCTCTGTCCTTAGGATTGCACGGCTATCTCCTACATGTAAAGAAAGATACATTTGACTTGTGTGATTTTTAAGCTAATAGGACTGGGAATCCAAGCAAAACCCACATTGATCCTTCGTATGTTATTGTGGGACTTGAGAATCTTCTCTAAGTCCCACAATAACATACGAAGGATCTTCTTGACTTAGTAATAGATCCATTTTGGATTTTGGACTTCTCGATCTAAGGGCCCAACACATGTGGCAACAAGTTAAAGGGGATGGGCACCAAGAGACCCGTTGTTTTTCATTTAGATTATAGTCGGTATAACATTACTTTTCTATATCTGGTTTATTTATTATTATTATTTTTTATGTTACGTTGTTGAATGGATTTCAAACTTTGTATATTCCTTTTAGATTTATTTTTTAATTATATTTCTAACTATTAAAGGAGCCCTGCGTTATAAAAAAAAAGTACAATACTACTATACATCTCCACTTTTAGTGTATAGCAATCTCCCTCCCCCCCTCCTTTATACATTTCTTAAATGGGTTTCATAAACGACACAAATTCAATATACCTTTAGTTAGGCTCATATTTGTTGATATTGGTGTCATTAGACCTTTACCTTTCCATTGTTGACGGTTCTGAAATAGTTGATAAAGAAAAAAACAATAGCATAAATTGAATGATGGAGATTTCAAAAAATTATTCCTTTTTTCTTTCAATTAATTGACTCTTCATACCATAGTACTTTTATATGCTTTTTTATTTACTGATTTTACTTATTTAATCTTTAAGATATTTGCTTGTAAAATTTTAAATTTAACCATAAATGTATAATGAATTATATGTTAATGGTCATTTACATTCCATTAAAATTTTAATAAATAACTCTATTTAAAATTTTAAGACATTGGCGCTTCATATCATAGTTCTTTTATATGCTTTTTTATATACTAATTCTATTTACTAAAATTTTAAATATTTTCTTTTAAATAATTTTATTTCTTATTTCTGCTCATCATTTTGCTTTCTCTTTTTCATTCTTATAGGGTTCATATAACATTCATACATGATTTATGGAAATAGAAATTTTATTTATTCCATTGCAGATTGGAGCGTCAACATCAGCCTCATCTCCGACTGCATCCCATGATATGTTACATAGCATAGACAGCACTACCATCGTCGACACTCATATCATAAAGAAAACAGTATGTTTGACTCGAACATGATTCGATGTTTTCTTTTTTACGGTTGATTTAGATTTATATGTAAGATTCTTTTAAAATATTTGGAAGTTCAGGTTAGGTTGGTGGGTCATAGTAATAAAATTAGTCATTTTGTATAGTCTTTGGGTTAGTTTGGCGGAAATACAAAAAAAAAAAAAGAATTCATCTATTAAATGGATCATTTGGAGAAGTTTATTTCTTTCTATTTTTATTTGTTTATAAGTTGTCATTTTTAATTTTTTTAATCATTTATACTTTTTTAAATTTTCCTGAGATTTTATCATTTTTGCTAACCCTTATTAATTCTCCAAAATGTGCAGTTTCATGTGTTTGATGATTCAGATTGTTGTTTGCTTATCAAGAATAACAAGTGGAGAATTGCAATTATGACTCCAGCTGACATAAAAATATACAATATACGGTAATTTATATGTTCAGTATGTAATTAAGAAGCTTTCTTATGTTTTAGTAAATGTTTTTTCTTTATATATTTTTGATGTACTCATTAATCATTAAAATATTTTCTTTTAATTTTTTATATTTTTCTTCTCTCCATTTTGCTTTCTCTTTCTCAATCTTATAAGGTTTATTTAACATCCATGCATGGTATATAAAAGTAGAATTTTAGTTATTCCATTGCAGAATGAAGCGTCAACATTAGCCTCCTCTCTGACCGCATCCCAGCGTATGATACATAGTAAAGACAGCTCTAGCATCTTCGCCATTGATACCATAAAGAACACTGTTAGTTTGATCTCAAATATGATTCAATGTTGATGATTGATTTAGATTTATATGTAAGATTTTTTTAATAAATTTGCCTCTTTAAAATAAGCATGCCTCCCAATTGAATTTGACAATCAATTTGTTCCTATTTATATTTAAATTTACTTTTAACTAACCTATCTCTCCTTCCAATATCCATGCGCCATTAATGGGAAGGGATAAAGTTATATGGAATTCTCCAAAAGATGATGACTAATTCTGAATTTTATATATAATTATTTTAAATAGAGTTTATTTATGTATTCGGTGTTTACTTTTAACTTAAATTGGGTTTTCGCACTATGAATTAAAGGCTCGCGTTGGACGCGGGCCCTGAAGCGCTAGTTATATATATTAAAGCAGCAGGTTTTTTCGCGGGGGAGCGACACGTGGCGGGGGAGGCTACCCGGGAGGAGGACACGTGGAGCGCCCTCGGGCTTTTTGCCCTACCACTTCCCCAATTGCCCTTCCCTCCTTTTTAATTCCTTTTAAATTTAAATCCCTATGCAATGCCATCACTAAAATCTCTCATTCTCCCTCAAATCTCTCTCAACTCCCCTAAAACTCCTCCCATTCAATTTTAAACTTTCCTTTAATCAATCAATCAATCTTTATCCCTTGCCCAAGATTTAAACGAGGATTGAGCGCCCCATCCATCATCTTCCTTTCTCTTTCTTTTCTTTTTTCATTTTCTTCTCCTCCCCTGCGCAGCACACTCACCAACACACCTTCACAGCCCCTGCGCCCCATCCATCATCTTCCATTCTCTTTCTTTCTTTTTTCCTTTTCTTCTCCTCCCCTGCACACTACACTGCACCTGCGCCTTCATCATCTTCTCTTCTTCCCCGTCCCATCTTCTTTTTTCTTTTTTTCCTTTCTCTCTCTTCTCCCTCCTTCTTCTCCCTAAACCTAAACCCACGCACAGCAACAGCACCCACCTGCCACAGCCCCTGCGCCCCATCCATCATCTTCATTTCTCTTTCTTTTCTTTTTTCATTTTCTTCTCCTCCCCTGCGCACCACACTCACCAACACACCTTCACATCCCCTGCGCCCCATCCATCATCTTCCATTCTCTTTCTTTCTTTTTTCCTTTTCTTCTCCTCCCCTGCACACTGCACTGCACCTGCGCCTTCATCATCTTCTCTTAGTCAGAGTTTTTTCTCATAATAGCACCCTCAAGTAAACTAATTCCCATAATAGCATCCATTTAAAAATAATACCCAGAATAGCATCCCGAGCCTATGTGGCATATCCAATCCTAATAAATGACTTGGCTACCGTCAGGATTTAAGTCGGTATTGGGTCGAAAATGGGTTCTGGGCTAAAAATGGGTTTCCTGAAGCCCAAGTATCTGAAGAACACACACTTGAACCCATTTTCTAGTCAAGTGGTGCTTGGAGGGCCCAAGTATCATCCAAATACCACCACCGGATGCTATCGATGTATATAGAATTACAATTAGCATGTCAGTATTTAGATCACTAATCGAGTTGGGTCTTGACCCCTCCCATTTGGTCCAGGTCTGGTTCTATAATTTGAGTTTGGGTGCATAAACAGATTCGATACCACTGACCCATGTCACATTTTTATCTGGGTCCAAGTTCGGGCCTTGGATCTGGGTAACCTATGGAACAGACCTTTAAAAGGTTTTTTATGAAGCTTCTTTTTTTTTTTTTTTTTTGCCCCTAGAGCCTTGTTACCCTACCTCAACTAAAATTTTACCTAAGGATGACTAATAGCAACCTTCAAGTAAAGTCTCTACGCATATTTATTTTTACCTAAGATCTAATATAGAGACTAAACAATATGTTGATGGAATATTTATCCAATATTGTGTAAATTTGATTCCATTGCTTTAGACATATCCTTTTAAGAAACTCTATATATATATCTCCATATTTAATAAAAGGAAGACTAATTTCATAAAAGTGCATTAAAATTTTAGTTGAGGCAGGGTAACAAGCTCTAGGGAAAAAAAAAGTAGCTTCATAAAAAACCTTTTAAAAGTCTGTTCCATAGGTTACCCAGATCAAGGGCCCGGACTTGGACCCAGATAAAAATATGACACGGGTCAGTGGTATTGAATCTGTTTATGCACCCAAACTCAAATTATAGAACCAGACCTGGACCAAATGGGAGGGGTCAAGACCCAACTCGATTAGTGATCTAAATACCGACATGCTAATTGTAATTCTATATACATCGATTGCATCCGGTGGTGGTATTTGGATGATACTTGGGCCCTCCACACATCACCTGTCTAGAAAATGGGTTCGAGTGTGTGTTCTTCAGATACTTGGGCTTCAGGGAACCCATTTTTAACCCAATACCGAACCCATTTTCGGCCCAATACCGACTTAAGTCTTGACTGAAGCCAAGTCATGTATTAGGATTGGATATGCCACATAGGCTCGGGATGCTATTCTGGGTATTATTCTCAAATGGGTGCTATTATGAGAATTAGTTTACTTGAGGGTGCTATTCTGGGAAAAAACTCTCTTCCCCGCCCCATCTTCTTTTTCTTTTTTTCCTTTCTTTCTCTTCTCCCTCCTTCTTCTTCTCCTTACACCCGATGATAAAACGGGCATCTCGATTGAGAATCGAGAAGATAGAGCCACTTCCATGTCGATGGAGAAGAAGGCTAACAGACCGAAAGATCACAGAGAAAAGAAGAAGCATGAAGATGACTAGGTTAGGAGCAGGTATTTTGTATGTGGGACCGTTGATTGCTGGCCACGTAGATGATATAGCCAATGTCTTGTAAACGATTTTGATAGAGATTATAATCGGGTATGAGCCGTGGGTCCAATATTTGGACCATTTTCCACTCCCCTCTCTTTCTCCTTCTTTTTCTCTAGATTAGTATTATTTATTTTTATCATTTAGTTCTAATTTTATTATTATATTTTGATGACGAGAATGGTTTATTTAGATTTCTATTTCTTTATTTTTTTTTGTTTATTTTTTCCATTCATTCCTTTTTTATTAGTATTATTTATTTTTATCATGTAGTTTTATTTTTATTATTATATTTTGATGAAGAGACCGGTTTATTTAGATTTCTATTTTTTTATTTTTTTTATTTATTTTTTTCATTGATTCCTTTTTTATTAATATTATTTATTAAAACATCCATACTTAAAACATAAGTCACTAAAATAAACAAGTCTAAATAAGGTAAAATAAAAACTGAAACTCATCAAATTTTTTTAATCTTCACAAAATAAGTTAATATATTCTCCTACTTCATATAAGAATATCAGAATACAGGATGAGGCATTGATTTTGATTTTGATTTTTTTTTAATTTCCATATCTGCTATTAACTATCATCAGAATATCAAAGCTCAAAGAAAAAGAGGATCTCAGACCTCATATGAGAAGTTGGAAATGGGCTGGATCTGTATTCCTATTTGCAAAAAGAGAAGCAGCAAACACATCATCTTCACAGAATAAGATAATCTAGCTATTCTCATACTTCATGCAAGAATATCTGAATATTAGAATACAAGTTGAGCCGTTGATTTTTTATTTTTTTAATTTCCACATCTACTATCCTTTGTTGTATCTTTCTTACTGTATATTTTTAAAATTTTCATTTCATCCTTATGTTTAAGAAATATAAAATTTTATTTTATGGACTCCAATTTCAAAAAAAATCTATTATCTGTGATTTATTATATGGACTCCAATCTTAAATATTATATATGTTTTATTCTCCATCATATATTATATTATTCATAATTACTCTTTAAAATTTCCATTTTCTTTGATCCAAATTTAATTCAAACCTTTTCCTCCTAAAATCTCTCACCCTGCCCACCATTCAAATCTAAGGAATGCATGGCATCAGAAAGAGTGAAAAGACACGCACATCCATGGACCCTTTTAAGTTTTGTAAACCAGGTTGAGTTGCAATTGGACCTTCTGAGCCTGCTTTGGGCTCAATACTAGTAGAGTACTTTGGCCCCCATCATAGGCAGAAGTCTTGAAACCCAAAAATTTACATACACCCTATAATGTCAACGTGGTCAGTTTGGATATGAAGGTCATGCGTCCCAATTAGACATTATCCAATAGTATGCGGTTGGTTACCGGTGAAAAAAAAAAACATTGTTTGGTCTGCTTATTAAAGTACTGCATGCACTTGCAGTGGCGCTTCACTCTTAACTCTAACTATGACCTGGTCAAGTCCTTTGGAGAGATTCTTTTTTCACAAAATTAAAACCTAAAGGACTAAATGATACAACCAGTCTCCTTGTCCAGGTTTCAATGCATTAAACTACAAAACTATATGGTTGAATGATGGAGACTTATGAACATTATTCATGTTTTATTTTAATGCATTGTCCCATGAATGGGAAGGCATAAAGGTATATGAGGTTCTCTAAAAGATGGTGACCAATTTTGATTTTCCTATATATATGTATTAAATGTAGTTTTTTGTTTTTTTTTACTCGGTGTCTACTTTCAATTTAAATTGGGTTTTCCTTCGATAGTCATTTTGTATAGTCTTTAGGTTAGTTTGGCAGGAATATCCAAAAACAATCTGAATTCATCTATTAAATGGATCATTTGGATAAGTTTATTAATTTCCATTTTTATTTGTTTATAAGTTGTCATTTTTTAATTTTTTTCATCATTTATATTTGTTTAAATTGTCCTGAGATTTTATCATTTTGCTACCTCTTATTAATTTTTCAAAATGTGCAGTTTCATATGTTTGATGTTTCAGATCATTGTTTTCTTATCAAGAATAACAAGTGAAGAATTGCAATTTAGATTTCAGCTGACAAAAAAAATACAATACACGGTAATTTATATGTTCTGTATGTAATTAAGAAGCTTTCTTATGTTTTAGTAAATATTTTTCTTTTATATATTTTCTATATACTCATCCAATTTACTTAATCATTAGAATATTTGCTTTTAAATTTTTGTATTGAAATCTCCTCTAATAGTTGATCATGACCGTCCATCTTGATTGCCACTGATTTAATTAATTTTCTAATCTTATTGTTTATTTGAATTTAAACATTTTAGATTTTGCAAATCCTCATCTCGATTCAAGAAGAAAACAAAGCTATCAAGTTAAAAGGTATTTTTCCAGTTCACTTTAATTTTAAAAATTTATAATGATCGTCACGGATTTCAGCCGCATTGATTTTGGTGATCTTTTTAACATTAACGAGAGAATAAATATTAGTATTTTCTTTGTCAGGTTTTTTTTTCTATCTTTCGTTATGTTTATTTGTTACTTCACTTCTTTTAAGATTCATAAGATACTCTTGCCACGCATTTCAGCCGCATTGATTTTGGAGATTTATGTTTTTTTTTTTAATTTTTTACATTCATTCCTTTTTTATTAATATTATTTATGTTTTTTTCATGTAGTTATGTTTTTATTATAATGTTTTTATGACAAGACTGAATTATTTAGATTTATTTTTTATATTTTTTTCTATTTATTTTTTACAATCATTCCTTTTTTTATTAATACTATTTTTTTTCATGTAGTTCTATTTTTATTATTATATTTTGATGAAGAGGCCGCTTTTTTAAAAAATATATATATCCCTATATGAGTGAAACATAAGATCTATGTTTCTTTATTTTTTTTCTGTTTAGTTTTTTTTCATGTAGTTCTATTTTTATTATTATATTTTGATGAAGAGGCCGGTTTATTTTGATTTATGCTTTTTTTCTGTTAAAAATGTATTTTATTAACATTTTTTTATTTTTTTTGTCGCCACCACTCTTTATATTTTTATCCTCACATTTTTCTTTCTTCTTGTAGGTCAAAAAATCTCTAGAGATCCAACGCAAGATTCTTCTGCATTCCGGTACATGTTTTGATTAGATCTATTTTATTCTCAATTTAATTGTTAATGTAATTTTTGTATTTCAGATCATTCAGAGATACCATGTTTCTAAAAACGTGAGGGATGGTCGATCAAACCAATCCAACAAATTTAAATTCTATATAACAGGGCCTTTTATCACTATTTATTATATATGTATTTTTATTATCATATTATAAACAAATATTAAGTTTAAATTTATGAATAAGTTATAGTTTGCAAAAATTGTAGTCCTCTTAGATTTTTTTTATTACCATTTTTTGTAATTTTTGTATGTATAGTTCTCTTATTTTGGAAAAATCATGATATGTACTATTGTTCGAGAAAACAATATTCTATTGGAATAGAATGAATAATATATATTAAATAATAATAATATATTAGATATATATGTGTGTGCCTAATCCAAGGCAAAGGGAGATATGGGATTGCCCGTTTGCAATCTCAAAACGCCCTTTACTCCATCACTTCCTACTGATGATCAATAAAAAAAGTCATGTAAAATAGGAGGTCAATCGATTTCCACCACAATCCAAGACCTCTAGCCTGGGGAATTAGGATTGTATTTTACCAATTTTAATTGCAAAATAGAATGTAGCCTTCATATGCTTGGGTCATGAATAAGAAGAATTCGTGATTTTTTTTTCAACAAGACCAAGTAGAAATTGCAGTTTTCTTTTCAAACAAAATGCCCACTCCTTGTGGGTTATTTCTTTTTTTTTTTTAAATAACAAGATGCCCACTTCATGTGGGGCTGGCTTGGATGTTTCCTTACTAAAAAAGGGATTAAGGAATGGGTCAATTTGGATGTACATCAATCAATGTGACAATTATTATTTTTCTCTGTTATTTATTAGAGAGATCTTCATTTTTTTCAAATAAGTCCAATTTGGATTTAATTATTAATTATCCTTTGACCTTTTTTCTTGATTCACTTTTTTTCAAATAGTCGTATCTGCCGACTATTTTTTTATTTTTATATGAAATTAGTGTAAATGTAGTTTATTTCTCTAATCGATGTTTACTTTCAGTTTCAAGTGGGGTTTTCTTTCCATGAATTAAAGGCCGGCGTTGGGCGTGGGCCCTCAAGCGCTAGTTATATATTGTATAGCAGCAGGTTTTTTCTCCGGAGAGCGACACGTGGCGGGGGAGGGTGCCCGGGAGGACGACAAGTGGCGCGCCCTGGTGCTTTTTGCGCACCCGCTTCCTCAATTGCCCTTCCCTCCTTTTTAATTCCTTTTAAATTTAAATCCCTATCCAATCCAATCACTAAAATCTCTCATTCTCCCTAATCTCTCTCCAACTCTCCTAAAATTCCTCCCATTCAATTTTAAAATTTCCTTTAATCAATCAATCTTTATCCTTGCCTACGATTTAAACTGTCGTTATCCCCATCCACCATCTTCCATTCTCTTTCTTTCTTTTTTCCTTCTCTTCTCCTCCCCTGCACACTACGCCAACCTTCACACACACAGCCGCCTCGCCGTCCCTTCTTCTTCTTCTTCTTCTCTCCCTCACAACTACCCACTGTGCTGCTCTTCCTCTCTCTCCTGTACTGCACCCACACCCTCTTTCTTCTTCTTTCTTTCCTTTTTCCTCTCTTCTTCTTCCTCCTACTGCAACTTCATCACCACCTGCACAACCATCTTCTTTTTCTTTTTTTTCCTTTCTTTCTCTTCTCCCTCCTTCTTCTTCTCCCTACACCTAAACCCACGCACAGCCGCAGCACCCACCCCCCTGCGCACCACACTCACAAACACACCTTCACAGCCCCTGCGCCCCATCCTTCATCTTCCATTGGAGCACTCTCTCTGCTTCGCCACCACCTCCACCTCTCTTCTTCCTCCTCCCTGCGCAGCACCGTCGCCGCCCTCTTCCCACGTGCAGAACAGACGGCGCGGACGCTGTATCAGTATGTTGCCCGGCGTAAGGATGAGATGGAGCACTCTCTCTGCACACACTATCTCTCTCTTCCTTCTCTCCTTTCTTTCTCCCTCCTTCCTGCAATCCACGCAACCCCCTGCACATCCCTTCGGCCTCACCATCTATTCCCTTAGTCCTCTTTCTTTCTCTTTTTTCTCTCCCTCCTCCTCCTCCTTCACTGCACACCTTCCTGCACACCCCACCTGCACACACACACGACATCTTTTCTGCTCTCTTCTCTTTTCTTCCATTCTTCTCCATCTTCTTCTTTCTTCCCCCCTTCCCTGCACTTCCAACTGCACCCACCATACAAACTGCAGTTACATCATCTTCTCTTCTTCTCCATCTTCTTCTTCCTCCCACGCACTTTTCCTTCTTCCCTGCACCCACTGCGCCTTCACTCCCCATCTCCCTCTCTGCCATCGCCCACCACATGCACCCACTGCGCCTTCACTCCCCATCTCCCTCTCTGCCACCGCCCACTCCATCTCCCTTCTCTCCTTTATCTCCCCCCCCCCCTCTTCTCCTTCCTCTGTTTCTCTCTGTCACTGGTTCAATATATCTCTCCTTCCATCTCTGTTTTTCCCTTCCGCCTGCAACTCCGCCCAGCACATGCACCCACTGCGCCTTCCCACCGTCCACTCCATCTCCCCTCCTTTATCTCTCCTCCCTCTCTTCTCATTCCTCTGTTTTTCTCTGTCACTGCTTCAACCTATCTCTCCTTCCATCTCTGTTTTTCCCTTCCGCCTGCAACTCTCTCCGCCCCACTGCGCACCAACCTCTTCATCTCCCTCTCTCTTCGCCATATTCTCCTCTCCCTGCTTCACCCTCTCTCTCCGTTCCCTCTCCTTCACTCCCCATCTCTCTCTCTCTCCCTCTCTGCCATCGCCCACTCCATCTCGACCAAACCAGTACCCCCGCTCCTCCTCACTCTCCCTCTCTTTCCTTCCTCCTTTTCTCTTCTCCTTTCTCTGCTCTCCATCCTCCCTTTCTCCCCCACGCCCTGCCCCCCAGCCTCTTTCTCCTTCCATCTCTTTCGTTCCCCTGCTTTCTCTCTTATCTTCTTTTCTTTCTCCCTCTCTTCTCCCTACCCCATCTCACCAGTGCGCAAAGCACTCCGCATCAACCATCACACGCTCCCCATCTACCTCTCTCCCTCTCGCTCTCTCCCTCTCGGCTCCACTTCTTTTCCTTCCCTGCAACCACCTGCACCCACATGCACTTCCACCTGCGCCTGCACCTACCTGCACTTCCACCTCGCACTACCCCTGCATCATATTCTCTTCTTCTTCCCTACACCCACCTGCACCCACCTTCTTCTTCTTTTCCTTCTTCCCTGCACCCACCTTCGCCCACTCTTCTTCTTTTCCTTCTTCCCTGCACCCACCTGCACTTCCACCTGCGCCTGCTCCTGCATCATCTTCTCTCCTTCACCATCTTCTTCTTCCTCCCACGCTCACCCTGCACCTCCTCACTCAACACAACTGGCGGCAACTCTCTCTGCTGCAGCAGTCACTCTTCTCTCCCTGCACAGCGGCCGGCCATCTCCCTGCTACCTCTTTCTTTTACCGGCCAGCCCCTGCACTGCCTGCAGCCACTGTTGCATAGCATGCAGCAACTGCCCCAGGAATTTCTGCAATGAAGTTGGTTCAGATTGGTAGTCCAAGAGCAGCCGACTGCTTTGATTGATCAAGTTAGCCCAAATCAATCCAAATAACAAAAGCTGACATGGGTTCTGTTTCTTTCTTCTTCTTCTCCATTTTTTTCCTTTTTTTTACCCTTAATCTCTGAACTGCCATTTTCTCAATCCTGTGGGAAGGGTTGTATTTTGATAATCTTTTTGTTCATTTCATTGCCTGGTTTCTCTACTGCATTTCCTGTGTTCTTATGATTTCCATTTTCTTTTGGGCAGATTATTCATTGGTGCATAAATAACAGAAGCTGAGAATAGACTAGGAGTGGGAAAACCATTCCCAGGTTTGAGCCCTGTTGCTTCTAATAACCCAGACCTCTATGCAGCAGAGAAAGGGCAGTATTTGGGTTCATTCTGTGAAGTTGAAGACACCCCAAATCCATGGCACTTTTGGGTGGTGATGCTGAAAAATGGCAACCTTGATACAAGGTCAGGTTTGTGCCCACACAAGGGAAGGAAGGTGGGACCTTTCCCACCAACAGGAAGGTTCCCATGTATTCCTATTTGCAAATCCCGAAATGTCGCATATCCTAGGGCTTAGAGGCGTTGTTTGTTCAAATACCTTTTCAGTTCAGGCTTAGAATATTGTCGTTATTCCAAGTAGTTTTTAAAATAAACTAAAATGAATGATTTGGATCTTAGGAAATTAGAATGATTTTCTTCTCTTTGGAAATAAAACAGAAATTAGACATTAGGTGTCAACTACAGTGAACTGAATGATGGAGACTTAAAAAAAATATTTATGTTTTATTTTAATAAATTGACACCTCATGTCTTAGTTCTTTTATGTGTTTTTTTATATACTCATTCTATTTACTTAATTTTTAAGATATTTGCTTTTAATTTTTTTTAATTTTTATTTCTGCTATGTATTTTTCTTTCTCTTTCTCAATTTTATAACGCCCATTTAACACCGTGAACAACAGAACTCCCCCATTAGAATACTTACTTGGATACCCAATCATAGCCTCAAAGTTCTCACCTGATTTTTAGTTTCAAATAAAACCATTTTCTTTTCCCAAATTTCCTCTCATGATCCCATCAGTGTGAGCTTAGTAATTTTATTTTCTACTTAAAAAAATGTGACAATTAATAAACAAGTGGAAATTTGAAATTTAGTGCAATTTTTTTTAGATTGAAACGAATGTGTGTTTATCTTTTCATTGATACGGTATAATTGATGCATGGATATCTGCTTCAAATATGAGTTATATTAGATCAATTCTAAAATTATTCTATGATGTTTGAAGTATAACTTCATTGCTTGCAACAATTGGTTTCAGCTGAAGAGTCACCCTTTTCATTGCAACAATTGCCATGTGTCTACATTCCATTGCCAGTTCTTTAGTAAATGTAGATAAGATCATCTTCAGTTTGTATACATGTTTCATGTCAGTACTTTTTGCGTTGGGTAAGGCTACAAATGGGTCGAGATTTACAGGCTCCAATTATATTTAAACAGTTATGGACCCATTTCCAAATTTTAGGATTCATTTACCTAGACCTAACATTGTTTAATTGGGTCACGATCCAACAGTCTTCAATTTAAAAAATAAATAATTTTTAATATTCATATAAATTTGTTTTAGTCCATCTTTGATTCCAAATTGAGAATTTTTCCCACATTATCCAGTGATATTTTCGTTTGAAATGCAACTTGGGTCTCACCATGATCAGTCCTCTCCCCTCTCTCTACCTCACAAGTGCACGAGTTGAAAAATTAGTTGGAGAGAAAACAATAGCATGATTCGAATTATGGAGTTTTTAAAACTTTATTCCCATCTTTTTTTATTAATTGACTCTCCATACCATAATACTTTTATATGCTTTCTTCTTCATAAATATCCTACACCTTTTTCCATTATCCAACTACAAAATAATGTTCATTTTGGTTATTTAAACCTTAAAATAATTACTTTTAAATTATTTATTTTAACTATGATTGTGTAATGAATCATATGTTAAAATAGTCATTTACATTTCATGTAAATGAAATGTATACTACTATTTAAAATCTTAATAACTCTTTAAACAAGGCCCGCGTTGGGCGCGGGCCCGGAAGCGCTAGTTATATATATTAAAGCAGCAGGGGTTTTCGCGGGGGAGCGACACGTGGCGGGGGGAGGCTTCGTGGGAGGAGAACACGTGGCGTGCCCTCGGGCTTTTTGCCCTCCCACTTCCCGAATTGCCCTTCCCTCCTTTTATTTCCCTTTTATTATATATTGTATAGCAGCAGGTTTTTTCTCCGGAGAGCGACACGTGGCGGGGGAGGGTGCCCGGGAGGACGACAAGTGGCGCGCCCTCGTGCTTTTTGCCCTCCCGCTTCCCCAATTGCCCTTCCTATCCCTATTTAATTCCTTTTAAATTTAAATTAAATTTAAATCCCCATGCAATCCCTAAAATGTCTCATTCTCAATCTAAATTTCATCCCTAAAATGTATCATTCTCACGTCCATAATTGCCCTTCCCTCCCTTTCCCTCCTTTTTAATTCCTTTTAAATTTAAATCCCTATCCAATCTCTAAATTGTCTCATTCTCAATCTAAATTTTATCCCTAAAATCTCTCATTCTCACGTCCCTAATTGCCCTTCCCTCCCTTTCCCTCCTTTTTAATTCCTTTTGATTCCAATTAATGCAATCAATCAGTCTTATTGATTCCATATCAGTTGGATAAGGGATAGCTGATTTATTCCATCAGTTGGATAATGGAAAGAGTATCTCTGTGCCCACTTAAACATCGTCTTTCTACTTCTATCTTCTCATCACACGCCACCAGGCTTCTATCGGCTTCTATCACCCCATCACACATCGCACACGCAGAACCCATCCCCTCCCTTTTCCAAGATTGCAAGGCAACGTCGAACTCAACTATTACGGATGAAAAGACCACGTCAAAATGAAAAAACAATAACATCTACAGGTGAAAACCTATTCAATAAATATTAGTTTAATTTTATAATAAATAAAAATAGATTATTGATAATTGTTTTAAGTCGTTCTATGGAAACTTGCCATTAAACAGATGCACATAAAAGTGAATATCAACTTTCGAAAATGAGGAGAATGACAGTATTTCACTCCCAACGTTTAGATGCACCGAATGGATTTCAATCCCCAATTCCAAATGACCGCATTCAGATGCTCCAAAATGATCTAAACAACCACGTAGAAGTTTCCAGAGGTATGTTATTAATTATTTCCTTATAATAGAATTTAATCAGAGAAATATATTTTATTTATAAATAATATTTAATATATTGTTTACTATTATCGTCAGTCAATGAACGTAGACATCAAGTCTCAACACAGCAACATGATGTACATACTCCAGTTGTTGTCAATCAACAATGTTTGTCATCCCAAAATCAGCATTATGTCGATAAACATGCTCGAAGACAGAGAATTATGAAGCTACGACATCATCGTGCAACAAATCAACCAGATTTGTCAACTGTGTCAAGTGCAATAAATTGTCATATAGGAAATGGGGAGAGTTCATCATTACAAGATAGATTCAGTGAAAGAGAACCACGAGATTCATCAATGAGCTCGATAGGTATATTAATAATTATTTCCATATATTAATGTAATTAGATCATTATATTTTATTTAAAAATAATCATTAATATATTGTTTATTATTATCGTCAGTCTATGAACGTAGTCATCAAGTCTCGACGCAGCAACGTGATGTGCGTACTCCATTTGTTATCAATCAACAATGTTTGACGTCCCAAAATCAGCATTATGTCTACAAACATGCTCGAAGACAAAGAATTATGAAGCTACGACACCATCGTGCATCAAATCGCCGAGAATTATCAACTGTGTCAGGTGCAATAAATTGTCATATAGGAAATGAGGAGGGTTCAGCAGTACAAGATAGATTAAATGGCAGAGAACCACGTCATTCATCAATGAGCTCGAGATGTTCAAGTATGTGGACGTTATAAATTTTCCTATTCTTCAATCAAGTTTGTCAATTTAATGTTGCTAACATAACATTATTATGTAGGAAAAACTGTTGGAAGGAGAGACTTTGGCCCTCCAAGTGAGACATGTATTAAATGTGGTGCTTTGATGTGGAAACAAGAAGGAACTAAGGGAGGAGCTAATGATCGAAGATATATTTTCAATAGGTGTTGTAGAGACGGGAAGATACTGTTACCGCTCTTACAACATCCTCCTACATATTTGAGATCACTAATGGAAAACTCCAACCTCCAACAATCATCGAAGTTCAAAAAGTCCATCCGAGCATACAACAACGCATTTTCATTTACTTCATTTGGAGCAAATATTGACTACAATGTAGCAAGTGGTGTGGGTCCGTTTACATTCAGAATACATGGTCAAGCTCACCACAGAATTGGATCGTTGTTACCAATGCCAGGGGAAGCTCCAAAATTCGCCCAGCTTTATATATATGACACCGAGCATGAGGTTCAAAATAGAAATCTTGCATTTACACGGCATACAGATTACGGATGCTTGGATGCTTCAATCATAGAAGGATTGAAAAATGAACTGGATGGAATCAATCCTTATGTAGGCTGCTTCCGATCACTAAGGGATAGATTTGGACGTGGATATCCACGAGATCTAAAGATGAGAATACTGTACGATAGATATAAAGATCCAAGGCAATATAATCGTCCAACGGCAAATGAGGTAGCTGCATTATTAATTGGTGAAGGATCTTCAGAAAATAATAGCCGAGATATCATCTTAGAAACTGTCACGGGATCTTTACAGAGAATAAGCGAACTACATCCAAGTTATATGGCATTGCAATACCCATTGCTATTTCCATACGGAGAAGATGGATGGCATGCAAACATATTTTATAATCAGCCTTCGCGATTATCAAAATCTAATGTGTCAATGAGAGAGTACTATTGTTACAGGTTACAGCAAAGGAATGATGAAGGAAAGACGATTTTATTATCTGGTAGACTCTTGCACCAGATCATCGTGGACGCATTTGCATGTATTGAGCAACATAGAGCAAAGTACATCAGAAATAACCAGAATACATTTAGATATGATTTTTTCAAAGGTGTCTCAGATGCAGTTGTTCAAGGAGACACAAGAGCATCAGCAATTGGTCAACGATACATATTACCTTCTTCTTTTACAGGAAGCCCGCGTTACATGATCCAACAGTATCAAGATGCAATGGCAATATGCCGATGGGCTGGATGTCCTGACATTTTTTTAACGTTTACGTGCAATCCGAGATGGAAGGAAATCCAACACTTTTTAGACTTATTTCCAGGTCAAAAAGCAGAAGATCGTCCTGACGTTGTTGATAGGGTATTTCATATAAAATTGAAAGAATTAATGGACGAGATAAAGGACAAAAAACTTTTCGGCAGAGTTATTGCAGGTAATTCGATTTTCATGTGCAAAATAACTCATTTCCTTAATTATCAATTTTTATTACTAAAGTTTCTCACTATTTCATTCACAGATATATATGCAATTGAGTTTCAAAAGAGGGGCCTTCCGCATGCACATATATTGATAACACTGGATAAATGTGATAAGATATCTACGACTGAAGAAATAGATGATATCGTCTCGGCCGAAATTCCCGATCTTGACACCGATCCAGAGTTGTATGAAACAATCAAGCGATGTATGATGCATGGTCCATGTGGTCCACTAAAGCCAAATTCTCCATGTATGGTTGACGGTAAATGCAGCAAAAAATATCCAAAACGTTTCAACCAACAAACCTCACTTGACAGTAATGGTTATCCGACATACAGGCGGAGAAATGATGGAAGGACTATTAAAATGGGATATGTTGAACTAGATAATAGATGGGTAGTTCCTTACAATCCTTTTTTGTCAAGAAAATACAATGCACATCTAAACATTGAGATTTGTAGCCAAACACGGGTCATTAAGTATCTGTACAAATATATTCACAAAGGCCCAGATAGAGCAACTATCGTTATTGAGGAAAGCACACAGTCACCTGATGCAACAGGCCAAATGAGATATCGACAGGTTGATGAAATCAAGCAGTACTTTGACTGTCGTTATGTTTCGGCCCCAGAAGCATGCTGGAGAATATTTGAATTCAACCTTCATAGTAGAAATCCATCGGTTGAGCGTTTACAATATCATCTTGAAAATCAACAAATCGTTGTTTTCAATGATCATGACATTTTAGAATCTGTGTTAAATAGACCTGGAATAGAGGTTACTATGTTCACTCAGTGGTTTGAGACAAATCGTCAGTATCCTGATGCAAGAGATTTAAGATATGTTGACTTTCCAACAAAATGGACTTGGAAAAGCACTCAAAAGGTGTGGAGCAGAAGGAAACATGGAAGGTGCATTGGAAGATTATATTATGCGCATCCGACTTCAGGTGAGAGATATTATTTAAGAATGTTGCTTCATATAATAAGAGGTGCCACATCCTATGGATATTTAAGAACTGTGGATGGAGAGATACACACTTCATTTAAATCAGCATGCATAGCACTTGGCTTATTAGATGATGACAATGAATGGGACATTACATTGACAGAAACATCACAGTGGGCGACAGCATATCAATTAAGAAACATGTTTGCAGAGATGCTTATGTTCTGTGAAGTATCAAATCCATTGCATGTATGGAACAAACATTGGAATTCACTTTCTGATGATATAGAGATGAGGCTACGTAGGCATGAAAGATCAATGAGTCTCAATTTATCAGAACAAGAGATTCAAAATCAAGCACTTATAGAGATTGAGTCAATCCTAAATAAAAATGGTAGATCGTTAAAAGAGTTTCAGGATATGCCGTTTCCACAATATGAACATGATGATTTTATATCAAACAACCTTCTACATGAAGAGATGTCATACAATATCGATGATCTTGCATCTGAATTTAACGTCTTACATTCGAGACTAAACCTGCAACAAAACATGGTGTTCGATAAGATCATTGATTCATGTCTAAATGGCAAAGGCGGAGTTTTCTTTGTCAATGGCAGTGGTGGAACGGGAAAAACATTCTTATGGAAAACAATAATTACAAAGCTCCGAAGTGAAAGAAGAATTGTTTTAGCAGTAGCATCATCGGGAATCGCATCTTTGTTGTTACCAGGTGGCCGGACAGCACATTCGCGCTTTAAGATACCATTACAGACTCATGAAGCATCATGCTGTGCTATTGGCAAAAAATCAAATTTGGCTAAAGTGATTCAAAAAACATCTTTGATCATATGGGATGAAGCACCTATGATGCATAAGAATGCATTTGATGCGGTCGACAGGACTCTACGCGACATAGTGAGTGCTGATGATAATACTCGCAAAAGTAAAATATTTGGTGGGCTAACTGTTGCATTGGGAGGTGATTTTAGACAGATCTTGCCTGTTGTTAAAAGGGGGAAAAGAGAAGATATAGTGTCTGCTTCATTGACAAGATCTGAAATTTGGAAACATTGTGAAGTGTTAAACCTTTCGGAGAACATGCGCCTACAGAATTTATCTAATAATGATGACAATGCAAACTTTGCGAGCTGGGTATTGAAAATAGGAGATGGAGATTACAATACTCTGTGTACCAACATGGATTCAGATGATGATTGGATTCAAATACCAAGTGAATTGCGAATAGATGCTGATGATGATGCCATTTCTCCCTTAATCAACTTTGTCTATGATAACTTAAATGTCAATATCAAGAATCATTCATATTTTAGAAACAGAGCAATATTGACTCCATTGAATGACTATGTTGACAAGATTAATGATGAAATTCTTAATATGCTTTCTGATGATCTTGATAAGAAGACATATCTAAGTGCAGATACAATGGTTGAGGTTGAGGGCAATGAAGCCAGTCAGGATATGTTATACACCACAGAGTACTTAAACACTCTTAAGTTTGCCGGATTGCCCAATCATTCATTAGAACTAAGAGTGGGTGCCCCAATTATGCTTTTACGTAATTTGGATCAATCTATTGGATTATGCAATGGAACGAGATTAATTATCAGTAGATTGGGACAACGAACAATAGAAGCAGATGTGGTCACGGGGACAAATGAAGGCGAACGTGTATTCATTCCACGGATAGTGATGTCAACTGCTGAAACAGATTTGCCATTCATACTTAAAAGAAGACAGTTTCCAATTAAATTGGCGTTTGCAATGACAATAAACAAAAGTCAAGGGCAAACCCTGCAAAAAATAGGCCTTTATCTCCCAAAGCCAGTTTTCTCGCATGGACAGCTTTACGTTGCTCTATCTAGAGTGACGGATAAATCAGGGCTAAAGATCTTGCTGAAGAGGAATGCTACCATTCCAATTGGATATACTAAAAATGTTGTATACAAAGAAGTCTTGAATGAAGTGAAGAGCCGTTGCACAAATTACTCTTAGAGGTATAAACAATTCCTTATTTTCTCATTAAATCTAATGTAATATGGATGAGTTGTGGTACAAATTTATCATTTTATTTTACTGTAAATAGTTTTTATGTAACAATCTCATATGCTCAAACATCTAGCAGTGCTATTAAAAAATAATCACTATCAGAATTGAAATAAATATTAGACTAACAATAATTTGAAAAATTCATCTTTAGATTATCAAGGAATCATCAATGGCATCCACTAGATTTCATCGTCTCGAGGAGCTGCATCCTTATAATGACAGATGGTGCATCAAAGTAAGAGTAAGCAGAATAATTGAAGATAGACAGTACAACAATGCTAAAGGTTCTGGGCGGATCAATAAATTAATACTTATTGATATAAAGGTGACCTTTTAAACTTAAATACAATTCTATTTAAAAAATGATTTTCGAATACATGGCAGTTATATTTATTTTCTTTGTTTCACAACTTTCAGGGAGATCAAATACTTCTCACACTGTTTAATGATGAGATTCCAAAATTTGGCAATGAGATAATTGAAGGAAATTGTTATACGATTGAAATGTGAGAGTCAAAGAAGCACCAGATACATATAACGTTGCCCCTCATCAATATCAGCTATCATTAGCAAGAGATGCAGTTATTTCACAAATAACAGAGACATGTGATATTCCTCACTACGTATATTGCTTCACTTCACTGGATAAAATGCATTTATTTCTCAATAGATTTAAGTATCTGCAAGGTATTACAACTCTCATAACCATTTATATTCTGAAAATTACAAATCTCTTCAAAACTTTATTCACTTGCATTAATATGATACAGATGTCATTGGAGTTATTGAAGATATAAGTGGCATATCATACATTAGAAAACAAGATCAGACTGAGCTTGCGAAGTTAGATATCACACTATGTGATGAAAGGTATTTTAAACTCAATTGTACTAAATTATTTATATTTTTAACATCAAATATATTCATTATTAATCTCACATATTTTGCTTTTGTAGTCGCAAGAGGATGAATCTTACTCTATGGGGAAACTTTGCTTTAGACAATTTTTACTCCTTAAACTCAAGTATAGGCCGAGTTATTATAGCAACGTCTGTAATGGTTAAGCAGTACAATGGTAAAAATATATTTTTTTTTCACTAATGATTTTTTTTAATTTTATATGCAACTGATACAAACTTCATGAGTTCTGTGCAGGAAACATTTATCTCAGTCCATCAACTGCAACAAAGTTACAAATCAACCCTACTATTCCATTGGCAAGACGTTTGCTTTTATGGTAAGCGATTAACTTTTTCATTACTAACTTTTAATCTCTATTTGTTAATGCTAACATCATTGTGAAACGTTGAGTTACAGTAATGAGCTTTCATTGTTAAATGACTCAAGCGCTATCAGATTGTCATTACAGGAGTTATTTTTATTATTGAAAAATGGTGTCAATGAGGTAAATTTAAACTCAGCTACATCTTCACTTAATTGATAAAAATAATTTTTAATAGTATGAAGTGCATAGTAACTTTTATTTTTCTTTCATAAAAAATACAGGTAAAATATGTTGCGATAAAGGCCACATTTGTAATGTTACATATGGAAACCCCTTTGGCACAACTTTCCTGCAGTAAATGTGATAAGAGAATTTATGAAGGTGTCAACAATGGTAAATGTGTTCGTTGTAATGATTCAGCGATACCAACAAAGATGAGGTACTTAGATAATACATTAAAGTAGTAACATATCTACATCCTGCAAATATTATGGCACAATTAATTTTAATGTTCCTTTTTATATTCTTAGATACATTGCAACTATAACAGTCGAGGATCACACCAAGCAAGCAACATTATTTATGCATGATGAAATACTAAAGGATTTCATAAATGCATCTGAAGAAGCATATAAAGACTATGTGGATAAGGTATTTTTAAATTTATCTGCATATAAGTAAATTACGTTCATTACTTTAAATGTTTCTATATATAGACATTATGTATGTATATGTATACATTAACTTTAAAATTATTTTGCAGGTTAATTGGTATGATCTATTGGCAACTGAAATAAAAAAGGCATTGTGGAAACAATATTTATTTCATATAAAAATAGACTCAAGTATGAATAGACTGACATTTGAAAGTGGAATCACGGTCAAGAAAATAGAAGAAATACATTACAAAAATGAATCTGAATTTCTGCTGGCAGAAATTGAAAAATGTAAGTCTTATTAAAACATCTTCAGCACTCTTCTATGAAATACCATTAACAATTCCTAATTCATGTGAAAATTGAACATGCAGTGTCAAACAAGCAAGAAATTAGGACGATTGAAGGTGTTGGAGCAAATAATTTGGAAGCAATAAAAAATGGAAATAATATTGCTGAGACAAGTGCAGGTGCTGATACAAGTGCAATTGCTGACGAAATATTATATGCTGGGACAAGCGCAGGTGCTGAGACAGGTGCGGTTGCTGACAGAATATTACATGTTGGGACAAGTCAATGTGCTGAGACAAGCGCGGATGCCGAGACAAGTGCAGTTGCTGAAAAAGTATTAGGCTCCGAGACAAGTCAATGTGCTGAGACAAGTTCAAGAGATGACACAAGTGAA
The DNA here is from genome assembly GCA_012931725.1 of Litsea cubeba. NCBI lineage: Eukaryota > Viridiplantae > Streptophyta > Magnoliopsida > Laurales > Lauraceae > Litsea > Litsea cubeba. The sequence goes on from WHSA01000116.1 coordinate 160,460, forward strand.
ATAAATGAAGCAAGTGGATAGGGTGAAACAACTGCACGAATCGAACGAGTTGATGGACAAAAGAAATATCATGAATTGATTGATGAAGACTTAAAAACATTATTCATGTTTTATTTTAATACATTGGCCCTTCATATTATAGTTCATTTATATACCTTTTAATATACTAACTCTATTTAATAAATCTATGAGATATTTCATTTCAAAAAAATTTTATTTCTTATTTATGCTTTCTCTTTTTCATTCTTATAAGATTCATATAACATTCATACATGGTTTATGGAAATAGAAGTTTTAGTTATTCCATTGCATACTGGAACGTCAACTTCAACCTCCTCTCCGACTGCATCCCATGATATGTCACATATCATAGAAAGCTCTACCATAAAGAAATCGCTATTTGTGGCTTTTATAGTAGACTAAAATCATGCATTTATTCTTTTGGTAGATTTTTTGTTTAATCAATATCAATTTCTTCATATAACATTCATACATGGTTTATGGAAATAGAAGTTTTAGTTATTCCATTGCATACTGGAACGTCAACTTCAACCTCCTCTCCGACTGCATCCCATGATATGTCACATATCATAGAAAGCTCTACCATAAAGAAATCGCTATTTGTGGCTTTTATAGTAGACTAAAATCATGCATTTATTCTTTTGGTAGATTTTTTGTTTAATTAATATCAATTTCTTCGCTTTTTACAGAATTCACTTTTCAATTGATTTTAAATTTTAATTATTTTACATTGAAAGAAAAGTTTTAAATTTTGAACTTAGCAGATCAAGCTTATGGGCCCTGGCTGGGCCAACATTCCCGAAAGTTTTCTATAACTTAGTGTTGTTATTTTTTTTTTTTATTCCTAACCACTAGGCCAGCACTATATCATTATGAGACCACCTAATCGGTTCGAATATTTTATCTTTCCCTTACTCCTTCCATTATCTTGCTTCATCTACAAATATTTTTTTAATATATTTTTTTATCCAGCACAGGCCTCTTACACTACTTTTAAACAAGTACACTATGAATTATACTACTGTTTATAATTTAAATAACTCTTTAAACAAGGCCCGCGTTGGGCGCGGGCCCCGAAGCGCTAGTATATATTAAAGCAGCAGGGGTTTTCGCAGGGAGCGACACGTGGCAGGGGAGGCTTCGTGGGAGGAGGACACGTGGCGCAGCCTCGGGCTTTTTGCGCTCCACTTCCCGAATTGCCCTTCCCTCCTTTGATTTCCTTTTAAATTTAAATTCCTATGCAATCCCTAAGATCTCTCCTTCTCACCAAACCACTATTTTCTAATTTTCCTACATAATAGGATCTCCAATAAGATTCCTATTAACACAAAACCCAATCTCTCGATAAACCCCCAGCGTGCAACGCCCATCTTCTCCCTCCTTCATATCAGCCCACGTCCCTGCGCAGCAACCCAAACCCATTCCACCATCTCCATCTCCCTCTTTCCATCTCATCACCCACGCGCAGATCCCTCACGCCCTAGCCTCATGCGAAGCCATCTCCCTCGCTCCCAGCCTCATGCGGACCCATCTCCCTCACGCGGCAGCCCCTCTCTCGGTCTCATCATCATCTCCCCAGAACGCCCTGAGCAACCAAAAAGATCATCTCCATCTCTACTCAATCAGAACCAAAAAGAAAACCACTCCATTATTTTCTCATCCCATAATCACACCCATGCCAATATTTGCATCACCATCAGCATGGCATCTTCCTACCTCACCAAATCCAACCCAGCCAGACCTAACTGTTCTTCATCGTCATCGTAACCAGGCCTTATGTGAAACTAGATCAGGCATTATGATCATTAGCAAATCAACCCAAATGGACCCCACTGCTTCACCACCTTCTTACCCTCTCACCAAGGTTTCAAGCCAACTCTCATCTCAACAATACTGAGCCCATCTCTCTTTCCCGTCCCTATTCCCTAAAACAAACAACCTATCAACACCTTCATAGAATGGGATCCATACCATCATCACCTGCAAACATCATCAAGGAAACTCTCCTACAAGTCGAGACCCACTTCCCCAAACCCTCATGCCATCTCCCTTTCTCACCCACTTTCTCACCCAAACTCTGCAGTTGTAAGGTGATTTGGAAGCATCATTTTTTGGTGGTCCATCATCACAGTATGAATTGAATGGTTTTTTCAATGAACTCATATGAATTGAATGGTTTTTTTTTATAAACTCATATGAACATGAATGGTTTGGATCACACATATGCCACGCAGAATAACATTCATTGCAAACTTTTTTTCCCTTTTTAATAGATCTTGATATGTATCATTTTAAAAGGTTAAATAATATATTTATATATTCTGGACTTAATTTATTTCTAATACTTTTTCCAAAACCATTAAGATCCATTAGTTAATGTTTTGATATTTGACATTTTACATTTTATTTACATGGTTAATATTTAAATATTGATGTAATTTTTCTTTTTCTATCTTCCTTTATTTTCCCATTTTAAATTTGTGACGACCACATATTACTCCCTTTTGTTTTGCATGAGTTTTGTTTCCATATACAAGGTATAGGTGGGCCCTAAAAGGTTCTTCTTCCATTACCAGTGACATAAATGATATAAGTGGATATGGTGAAACAACTACACGAATCGAATGAGTTGATGGATAGTTTAAAATATTTTCTTCTAAATAATTTTATTTCTTATTTATGCTCACCATTTTGCTATATCTTTTTCATTCTTATAAGGTTCATATCATGTTTTTTATTTCAATGAGACCATGTAGAAATTGCCATTTTCTTTTTTTAATCTACTTATCCCTCATTTTCTGGGATTGTTATTCTTTTTCTTTTAATTAATTTTGGTTTTTAATGGTCTTCACCTGTTTGACACTGTGTGTTCAGTGGGATGCTTTGATCCTTGCTCGGATTATCAATTTACCAGTTGGCGGTCAATTATGAGAGCCCGTGTGAAGCTAGGTTGAGTGGATCGAGACATAATTTTCTGTGGTCTTGATAATGGGGAGGAGTATTGAGTTAAAATTGGGAACTACTTACTGCTCTAATGCATTGGCTTTTGATGATTGGCCTAATTCTTACAATTGAACCCAAGTCCAATTCCAATCCTGCCATAAACAAATCCCTTATATTTTGCCCGTACAACACTCTGAACAACAGAACTCACCCATTCATTACATGGGGAGAAATAACGTATTACATGGGAGAAGCCCTGTTTGTGTGGCCCACAAGTGATCCGATCAGGACTGTTTTTATCATAACATCATGCTGAGCCCGGGCCCAATAATAACATATATTAAATAATAGTGCATATATGATATTCATGAAATAGATAACATGATCACAATTGCATTTTTAAACCAAGTGTAGTTAATTTATACATTCACATAATTTCTCCAATTTTAAAATGAACCCAATCCCTTTGATAAATATAGGGGGGCCGGGCCAATTTGGGTTGGGTTAGAGGTGGGGCCCACCTTCTGTACCCTGGCCTATGACCTACCAATTTTTAAAACAGGTTGCAAGATTGCAACCACACCCATTTTGATCCCACATAACCTGCATTAAATGTGGGTCAGGTCAGGTTAGGCTCAACCTAACCCGTATAACTCTATCTATTACCCCTTACCATAAAAAAAGATGGCTTAGAAAATTCAAAGCCACAACCTTTGGCATTTTCAAGAACATTCTCCACCACTACACAACCGACTCTTTTATTGCAAATGTTTATAAAAAAACTAATTAGGTGACCGTGATCCGATCAAGACTGTTTTGATCATAACATCCATGATGAGCCCAGGCCCGATAATAACATATATTAAATAATAATAATATATTAGATATATATAATAAGCATGAAATAAATATTGGGTGTCTGATCCAAGACAAAAGGAAATATGGGTTTGCCCATTTGCAATCTCAAAACACCCTTTACCCCATCACTTCCTACTGACGATCAATAAAAAAAACTCAAGGTAAAATAAGAGGTCAATCGAGTAACACCACAATCCGAGACGTCTAGCCAAGGGAATTAGGATTGTATTTTACCAATTTTCATTGCAAAATAGAATGTAGCCTTCATATGCTTGGGTCATGAATAAGAAGAATTCATGATTTTTTTTCAACGAGACCAAGTAGAAATTGCATTTTTCTTTTCAAACAAAATGGCCACTCCTTGTGGGTTATTTCTTTTTCTTTTTTTTAAATAACAAGATGCCCTCACCATGTGGGCTGGCTTGGATGTTTGGTTACTAAAAATAGGGATTAAGGAATGGGTCAATTTGAATGTACAAAAATCAATGTGACAATTATTATTTTTCTTTGTTCTTTATTAAAGAGATCTTCATTTCTTTCAAATGAGTACTCTTTGAATTTAATTATTAATTAAAGGCCCACGTTGGGCGTGGGCCCTGAAGCGCTAGTTATATATATTAAAGCAGCAGGGGTTTTCGCGGGGGAGCGACACGTGGCGGGGGGAGGCTTCGTGGGAGGAGGACACGTGGCGCGCCCTCGGGCTTTTTGCCCTCCCACTTCCCGAATTGCCCTTCCCTCCTTTTATTTCCCTTTTATATATATTAAAGCAGCAGGGGTTTTCGCGGGGAGCGACACGTGGCAGGGGAGGCTTCATGGGAGGAGGACACGTGGCACAGCGTCGGGCTTTTTGCGCTCCACTTCCCGAATTGCCCTTCCCTCCTTTCATTTCCCTTTAAATTTAAATTCCTATGCAATCCCTAAAATCTCTCCTTCTCACCAAACCACTATTTTCTAATTTTCCTACATAATAGGATCTCCAATAAGACTCCTATTAACACAAAACCTAATCTCTCAATAAACCCCCAGCGTGCAACGCCCATCTTCTCCCTCCTTCATATCAGCCCACGTCCCTGCGCAGCAACCCAGACCCATTCCACCATCTCCATCTCCCTATTTCCATCTCATCACCCACGCGTAGATCCCTCACGCCCTAGCCTCATGCGAAGCCATCTCCCTCGCTCCCAGCCTCATGCGGACCCATCTCCCTCACGCGGCAGCCCCTCTCTCGGTCTCATCATCATCTCCCCAGAACGCCCTGAGCAACCAAAAAGATCATCTCCATCTCTACTCAATCAGAACCAAAAAGAAAACCACTCCATTATTTTCTCATCCCATAATCACAACCATGCCAATATCTGCATCACCATCAGCATGGCATCTTCCTACCTCACCAAATCCAACCCAGCCAGACCTAACTGTTCTTCATCGTCATCGTAACCAGGCCTTATGTGAAACTAGATCAGGCATTATGATCATTAGCAAATCAACCCAAACGGACCCCACTGCTTCACCACCTTCTTACCCTCTCACCAAGGTTTCAAGCCAACTCTCATCTCAACAATACTGAGCCCATTTCTCTTTCCCGTCCCTATTCCCTAAAACAAACAACCTATCAACACCTTCATAGAATGGGATCCATACCATCATCACCTGCAAACATCATCAAGGAAACTCTCCTACAAGTCGAGACCCACTTCCCCAAACCCTCATCCCATCTCCCTTTCTCACCCACTTTCTCACCCAAACTCTGCAGTTGTAAGGTGATTTGGAAGCATCATTTTTTGGTGGTCCATCATCACAGTATGAATTGAATGGTTTTTTCAATGAACTCATATGAATTGAATGGTTTTTTTTTATAAACTCATATGAACATGATTGGTTTGGATCACACATATGCCACGCAGAATAACATTCATTGCAAACTTTTTTTCCCTTTTTAATAGATCTTGATATGTATCATTTTAAAAGGTTAAATAATATATTTATATATTCTGGACTTAATTTATTTCTAATACTTTTTCCAAAACCATTAAGATCCATTAGTTAATGTTTTGATATTTGACATTTTACATTTTATTTACATGGTTAATATTTAAATATTGATGTAATTTTTCTTTTTCTATCTTCCTTTATTTTCCCATTTTAAATTTGTGACGACCACATATTACTCCCTTTTGTTTTGCATGAGTTTTGTTTCCATATACAAGGTATAGGTGGGCCCTAAAAGGTTCTTCTTCCATTACCAGTGACATAAATGATATAAGTGGATATGGTGAAACAACTACACGAATCGAATGAGTTGATGGATAGTTTAAAATATTTTCTTCTAAATAATTTTATTTCTTATTTATGCTCACCATTTTGCTATATCTTTTTCATTCTTATAAGGTTCATATCATGTTTTTTATTTCAATGAGACCATGTAGAAATTGCCATTTTTCTTTTTTTAATCTACTATCCCTCATTTTCTGGGATTGTTATTCTTTTTCTTTTAATTAATTTTGGTTTTTAATGGTCTTCACCTGTTTGACACTGTGTGTGCAGTGGGATGCTTTGATCCTTGCTCGGATTATCAATTTACCAGTTGGCGGTTAATTATGAGAGCCCGTGTGAAGCTAGGTTGAGTGGATCGAGACATAATTTTCTGTGGTCTTGATAATGTGGAGGAGTATTGAGTTAAAATTGGGAACTACTTACTGCTCTAATGCATTGGCTTTTGATGATTGGCCTAATTCTTACAATTGAACCCAAGTCCAATTCCAATCCTGCCATAAACAAATCCCTTATATTTTGCCCGTACAACACTCTGAACAACAGAACTCACCCATTCATTACATGGGGAGAAATAACGTATTACATGGGAGAAGCCCTGTTTGTGTGGCCCACCAGTGATCCGATCAGGACTGTTTTTATCATAACATCATGCTGAGCCCGGGCCCAATAATAACATATATTAAATAATAGTGTATATATGATATTCATGAAATAGATAACAGGATCACAATTGCATTTTTAAACCAAGTGTAGTTAATTTATACATTCACATAATTTCTCCAATTTTAAAATGAACCCAATCCCTCTGATAAATATAGGGGGGCCGGGCCAATTTGGGTTGGGTTAGAGGTGGGGCCCACCTTCTGTACCCTGGCCTATGACCTACCAATTTTTTAAAACTGGTTGCAAGATTGCAACCACACCCATTTTGATCCCACATAACCTTAAATGTGGGTCAGGTCAGGTTAGGCTCAACCTAACCCGTATAACTCTATCTATTACCCCTTACCATAAAAAAAGATGGCTTAGAAAATTCAAAGCCACAACCTTTGGCATTTTCAAGAACATCTCCACCACTACACCAACCGACTCTTTTATGCAAATGTTTATAAAAAAACTAATTAGGTGACCCGTGATCCGATCAAGACTGTTTTGATCATAACGTCCATGATGAGCCCAGGCCCTATAATAACATATATTAAATAATAATAATATATTAGATATATATAATAAGCATGAAATAAATATTGGGTGTCTGATCCAAGACAAAAGGAAATATGGGTTTGCCCGTTTGCAATCTCAAAACACCCTTTACCCCATCACTTCCTACTGACGATCAATAAAAAAAACTCAAGGTAAAATAAGAGGTCAATCGAGTTCCACCACAATCCGAGACGTCTAGCCAAGGGAATTAGGATTGTATTTTACCAATTTTCATTACAAAATAGAATGTAGCCTTCATATGCTTGGGTCATGAATAAGAAGAATTCATGATTTTTTTTCAACGAGACCAAGTAGAAATTGCATTTTTCTTTTCAAACAAAATGCCCACTCCTTGTGGGTTATTTCTTTTTCTTTTTTTTAAATAACAAGATGCCCACTTCATGTGGGCTGGCTTGGATGTTTGGTTACTAAAAATAGGGATTAAGGAATGGGTCAATTTGAATGAACAAAAATCAATGTGACAATTATTATTTTTCTTTGTTCTTTATTAGAGAGATCTTCATTTCTTTCAAATGAGTACTCTTTGAATTTAATTATTAATTAAAGGCCCACGTTGGGCGTGGGCCCTGAAGCGCTAGTTATATATATTATAAAAGCAGCCCTCTTCATGAGGGAGCGACACGTGGCACATCCTAAAACTTTTTGCAACGCTGCATTCTGAAAGTGTCCCTTCTAATCTTCTCTACATTCCGAAATTACCCTTCTAGTCTTCCCTAAAATCCCTCGATTAAAATCTCCCCTAATTTCTCTCTAATTGCAGCATAATCTCTTTAAAATTCCACTCCAAAAGAAATCTTTCATAAAATCTCTCCACTATTTAATCTATAAAATCTCTCAAATATTTAATCTCTGATTAGAAATTCCTCTCTAATTTCTCTCTAATTGCAACATAATCTCTTTAAAATTCCATCCCAATGCCACCCATCACAGTTCCTCCCTTCTAGAGGTCACTTTTCCAATTTTTTTTTGAAGTAAGTTCTTGGGTTTCTTCTGCTGTTATTTTCTATTTTTTCAAAGTAGAACAAGATTTCTATCTTCATTTTAATTTGCTGAAGTACTTGGGATCTATATTGCTATTGGTTCTCAATATAGATTTTTTGATTCTTTGATGCATGTTTTAAAGACTTGAAAGTAGATCATCAAAGTTGTTAATATCTCCATTTTCTCCTAATGCTTAGGATCTATGTTAATTCTGGTTCTTGAAGTAGATTCTTTGTTCAACCATTCTTTTTCATTCTTTGTTCAACATTCGTTTGACCCAACAGGCTAGGGTTGACACTAAACTCCAACGTTGATCCTCAAAATCCATTCATCCCTATCTCTATCCCTTGAATCTCTCTATTTTGCTTGAGTTACCATAGAGCTTTTTGCATATACCCCCCTAAGGTTTGTAGGATTTGTAAATAGGCCCCTATGGTTTTAGTATTTGTAAATAGACCCCTGCTTTTTCAATTTTATACCTTTCGTATCCTCAAAATCAGTAGCCTTCTAACCACCAAAGGTTTTTAGAGTGAAATGACACTTTTGCCCATCTTTTTATCCCTATATGCATAAATTTAAAAGGTAGGACTTATTTTTCTCTAAGCTTGTAACATTAATAATTAAATTTAGTGAGAGAGAATACCGCACATAAATCTATTTTTATCAGTATAGGGCCCATTTAATTAGATTCAAATTAGTCACAATGACTATGAAAGCCCGTGCTTATAGTTGGTTATAATTGATTCAATCCATGCATGACTGACTATTAGATTGATAAAAGTTTCAAAATACATTATTAGGCTTCATTTGCATTAAAGTGTTATTAAGAGAGACAATTAGGACTTGGGATAAAATAATGGTATTTTTATAAATAATAATATACTCATTTTTGTTTAATGGATGTAAGGGCAAAGTTGTCATTTTCATAAAAGTTCACACAAATCTCATAGTGGTTATCCATTCTCATTAGGAATATTAATTTTGGGGGACATGAAAGGTATTGAAATAAAATAGTAGGGGGCTATTTACAAATACAAAAACCACAAGGGCCTATTTGCAAATTATACAAACCTTAGGGGGTATATACAAAAAACTCATTCTCATATGATTAAGATCTATTCATCCTTATCTCCTACCATATGTTCCCACGACCAACTAAGTTCTATTCATCCATGTCCTATTAAAGCTCTCTATTTTGCATTAGTCAAATGAAGAACCGAAAGAATGAAGATTGGAGAGAGAATAATATATCCATCTCCTCTAAATCAAGGAGAAAAAACTTACCTTATTCAATTCTTAGCAAATTTCCCCCTTCTCAAGTCTGAACGCAACCTTCCTTTCCTTTTTTTTTAATTTCTATCCACTATGTTCATAAAAAGAATCCTCTCTTTTTACCCCGGCCAGCTCCCAATTCAAATCATGCCTTATAAATCAATAATAAAAAATTAAAAAGCATAATAAACCCTACACATTTGACCATTGACCATACCCAATTATTAAATTAGACATATAGACATGAGCACAATCATCATCATCATCATCATTATTATTATTATTATTATACCTTGGGTTAGAGCATTGCAGCATTATGGGCCCACCTAATTCCTTCCATCATCTTGCTTCCTCTACAAATCTATTTATTCATATTTTAATATTTTTTATATTTTCTTTGATACGTCCTAATGTTGCTTTTATATTGGAATATATGTTTTTTTTCTTTTTTGCTTTGTTCGCGCGTGTTCGGCACGGGCCTCTCACACTAGTTATTATATATATATATAATGACAGCCGCCTCTTCATGGGAAACTGACACATGGCATGATTAAGAAGTTTTTAACTATTTCCAATACTGTGCCAACACTCTCCAACAAACCTTCTAAAGTATCTCAACCCAAATCAGGATATTCTTGATATAAGATACTTGCCTAAAAGTATTTCTATATTTTCCTTACTCCTTCCCTCATCTTGATTCCTCTTTAAATCATCTTTATTCATATTTCAATATTTTTTTTATATGCATTGATATTATTTTTAGGGGTTTTTATGCGATAATACACTTTAGATGACCACTATACGCAACAGTGCACTTTAGCCATCTATGCACCTAATAGGGAATCCGTATAGGATTCCCTTTTTTTGTGGTCGAATTCGACCTTCATTTACTGTGTTAAAGGTCGAATTCGACCTTCATTGCAGCGCTGGAGGTCGAATTCGACCTTCATTGCAATGCTGGAGGTCGAATTCGACCTTCATTTGCTGTGTTAAAGGTCGAATTTGACCTTTATTGCAGCGCTGGATGTCGAATTCGACCTTCATTTATATACGAGGTGAGTTTTTCGCGGGGCCCGCTCATTTTTTTCATTTCCCCCCTTCTTAGACCTACCCGCCCCTGTCTCTCGCCTCTCTCTTTCCCGCCGGTCTCTCTCAGCTCTCTCTCTCAGCTCTCTATCTCTCCGTCTCAGCGTCGCTTGTCGAGATCTCTGGAAGCTCGGCAGCAGCACTCTTCTCTCGTTGATCGAGCTTTCTCGCCTCTGCACTCCCTCTCCCGATCTCGTCGATCGAGCTCTCTTGCTCTAAGTTCTCATCTCTCCCGATCTCGTCGAGCTCTTTCGCCCTCGTTGCTGCTCTCCCTCTCTCTCGCATCGCTCTCTCGCTGCCGCCCTCTTTCTCTTGCAGCGATCTCTCTCTCTCTCTCTGCCCTGCTGCTGCTCTCCTCTCTCTCCCTCGCTGCCCTGCTGCGCTCTCTCTCTCGCCTGATCTTTCTCCCTCGCTGCCCTGCAGCTGCGCTCATCCCTCGCCTGCTGCTGCGCTTATCCCTCGCCTGATCTCTCTCCCTCACTGCCCTGCTGCTGCGCTCATCTCTCTCGCCCCCTCTCTGCTGCGCTCATCTCTCTCGCCTGATCTTTCTCCCTCGATGCCCTCTCTGCTGCGATCTCTCTCTCCCCCTTTCTGCTACGATCTCTCCCTCTCTGGTGAGAAAGCCGTGCTTGAAGATGCTGAAAGGCGATTAAAGCCGTGCTTTAAGATGCTGAAATGCGACAAGTGAACGAAATGGCTGTAAAATACTGGCTTCGCAAGATTAAAGCTGCTGCTGACGATGCGGAAGATGTGCTAGATGAGTTCAGAATCGAAGCTCTGCGGAGAAAGGTTGAGAATCAAGCAGTTGGCAAGCGAGAAAAGGTAGGCAACTTATTCAACCCACTTGTCTTTCATTTCAAGATGGCACATAAGATGCAAAAGCTGAGGAAGAATTTCGGGCACATTGCCAAAGAGAGATCTCTTTTCCATTTCACATTCACAAAGGGAGTTGCTGTAAGAGTTGTAGACATTCGGCTTCCGATCTCAAAAACAAGGGAGACTTGCTCTGCAATTGTATCAAAGGTTTATGGGAGGGACATTGAGAAAGAAAATTTAATAGATTTGTTAACCAAATCAGAATCAGAAAATGAAGAGGACCTGTCTGTTATTCCCATAGTTGGCATGGGGGGACTGGGTAAGACCACAATGGCTCAATTGGTATATCATGATGAACAAGTGGACTTGCCAGCAGTTGACTCGTAATTTAACTCCACATTCCATCCAATCGAAAGAGTGATTAGAAGGGAAAGCACTTGACAGCTGGGTCTAGCAATCCGACAAACCAACCACTTGTTTTGTTAATAGGGGGGGTGCTACAGAATGCAAACCCCATTGTAATTAATCAAGATATAGCCAACCGATTAATATTCAAGGGAAAGTTAACCAAAGACTTGAAATTTTTATTAAAACTTGGTTAGTTACAGCACCGCACTAATGGCACTAAGAAACTACTATGAAACTTCTATGCATTGGCCCATTTTGTTCAAACTTTGAAACTCCATTGGATTGCATTTTCTGTTTCATCCACTGATCAGCCTACCTTACAGGGTAACAATACTCAAATTTGTTGATATTTTATTCTACCCATATCCAAACACCCCTTTAGTATAAACCAATGCTTAAAATGCTGAGGCATGAGATATGGCATTTTATTTACTCAAAAGGTAGTGCATAAGGCTCCTGAATGCACCTTGAGTAAATAAGTATTTACGCCTCTAGTTGTAGTTAAGCCTCTTAATTGAGTTATCTATGGTTAAATTAACTGACCTCATGTTGCATGTCTATTGCAACTCAATGACTATAATGCAGAGAATGTGCCATCTTTTGTAGTGTTTAACACATCAAGACTGCCATCATGACTTTTGTTATGCCCACCTTTTGTTATTGTAGGTTTCATGAAGAATCACATTGAAGCCCACCTTTTGTTCATGTATTTTAATATGTTTGAGATTGATCAAGACTTATTTTTGTAGGTGCACACCACTATGTGGCTGAACAATATGAATGAAAGGCATATATTTCAATTTGAGATAGTGCAGAAATGGGATTGTTTCAGCAAGGTTCTGAAATTTGTTAATGTTGTGTGGAAGTTTATGAATGGATGGAAGTTGTCTAGGAATGCTTTCTGTTGTCGGATGAGTGTAAATTATTTCTTGAGTGTTTCCCTTGTTGAAAATTATGGTATGGATGGAATTTGTCTAGGAATGTTGTCTAGTCATGTTGCAGAGATTGTAATGCATAGAGAGACTTTTGTTGCAGAAATTGGGTTTGTTTCAGATAGTGCAGAAATTGTAGAAACACTTTTTTTTCAATTTTTAAATAGTGCAGTTAATGCGTTTGTTTCAACTAGTGCAAAAATTTAGAGGCCAAATTTAGTGCAGAAAATAGGAAAACCCAAGTTTTAAAAAACCCACACTGCAATCCAATTCAGTCTCAATATATCAAATAAAATCCATTGACCAAACTGAACCAGCAAGATGGTAAGATAACAATCATAGTATTCTGAAATCAAATTGGCCCACAATGTTGTCCAATATGTTTCAGTAGATTTGGCCGACAGGATAGGAAAAGTGCGCGAGTTAAAAACGCGACAAACGCGATTGATTCCTACCCAAAAATTGCAGATTTGAAGTTCATCATATGGACTACGAAACCCCAAGTTTCGTTTAAAAACTCCCTCGGGAAGTGGGTTAACCAGTGCCCCAAATAGGGGTACTCAGCAAGGTTTCAGCACATTTGGCCAACAGGATAGGAAAAGTGAGCGAGTTAAAAACGTGGCAAACGCGATTGATTCCTATCCAAAAATTGCAGATTTAAAGTTCATCATATGGACTTCAAAACCCCCAAGTTTCGTTTAAAAACTCCCTCGGAAAGTGGGTTAACCAGTGCCCCAAACAGGGGTACTCAGCAAGGTTTCAGCACATTTAGCCGACAGGATAGGAAAAGTGAGCGAGTTGAAAATGCGGCAAACGCGATTGATTCCTACCCAAAAAATGCAGATTTGAAGTTCATCATATGGACTTCGAAACCCCCAAGTTTCATTTAAAAAATCCCTCGGGAAGTGGGTTAACCAGTGCCCCAAACAGGGTACTCAGCAAGATTTCAACACATTTGGCCAACAGGATAGGAAAAGTGCGTGAGTTGAAAATGCGGCAAACGCGATTGATTCCTACCCAAAAATTGCAGATTTGAAGTTCATCATATGGACTTCGAAACCCCCAAGTTTCGTTTAAAAAATCCCTCGGGAATTGGGTTTACCAGTGCCCCAAACAGGGGTACTCAACAAGGTTTCAGCAGATTTGGCCGACAGGATAGGAAAAGTGTGCGAGTTGAAAATGCGACAAACGCAATTATTCCTACCCAAAAATTGCAGATTTGAAGTTCATCATATGGACTTCAAAACCCCCAAATTTTGTCCAAAAATTTCCTCAGGAAGTGGGTTAACCAGTGCCCCAAATGAATTATATCTAACGGTCGAATTCGACCTTTAACACTGCAAATGAAGGTTGAATTCGACCTCCAGCACTGCAATGAAGGTCGAATTCGACCTTTAACACAGCAAATGATGGTCGAATTCGACCACCAAAAAAAATGGTGAAAAAATTTGAGAATCCTATATGGATTCCCTGTTAGGTGCATAGATGGCTAAAGTGCACTGTTGCGTATAGTGGCCATCTAAAGTGTATTTTCGCGTAAAACCCCCTTATTTTTATATTGAAATATATGTTTTTTCCTTTCTTGTTCAACACGGGCGTCTCACACCAGTTAATTTTAAAATCCCTTGATTCTCTCCCAACCCTTCCAAAACTCTCTCAAACCTGGACTTCAAAACCCCCAAGTTTCGTTTAAAAAATCCCTCGGGAAATGGGTTAACCAGTGCCCCAAACAGGGGTACTCAACAAGGTTTCAGCAGATTTGGCCGACAGGATAGGAAAAGTGTGCGAGTTGAAAACGCAACAAACGCAATTGATTCCTGCCCAAAAATTACAGATTTGAAGTTCATCATATGGACTTCGAAACCCCCAAATTTCATCCAAAAATATTCCTCGGGAAGTGGGTTAACCAGTGCCCCAAATGAATTATATCTAACGGTCAAATTCGACATTTTAACACTGCAAATGAAGGTTGAATTCGACCTCCAGCGTTGCAATGAAGGTCGAATTCGACCTTTAACACAGCAACTGAATGTCGAATTCGACCACCAAAAAAAATGGTGAAAAAAATTGAGAATCCTATACGGATTCCCTGTTAGGTGCATAGATGGCTAAAGTGCACTGTTGCGTATAGTGGCCATCTAAAGTGTATTTTCGCGTGAAACACCCTTATTTTTATATTGAAATATATGTTTTTTTCTTTCTTGTTCAACACGGGCGTCTCACACCAGTTAATTTTAAAATCCCTTGATTCTCTCCCAACCCTTCCAAAACTCTCTCAAACCTGGACACTTAAGCGACCCCAAGCGAACCGAACCCCCCCCCCCCCGGGATTATACACTTTTAAACTTGTGGGGTCTGAGTGAGGATGGACGATCAGTACATTTTTTATTTTATTTTTTTCATGGAGAAGGGTCCTAGGGAAAACTTCAAAATCCCCCAGCTTCCAGCACCGGGTGGGCCCCACAGCCAGTGCACGTGAGTTTTTTACATGCAATTACACAAACAAGAGAAACACAGTTCTAAGATGCAAGAACCTATTATTCTCCGAGAACACTCCCTTCTCCCTCTTCGTTTTTCATTCTCATTTTGGAATCACTCTCTTTGTTTTTAATTCTCATTTTGGAATTAGAGTTGGAGGCATTATATCCCGGGAACAGAATTTTACTCAATCCACCCACCTTGCCCATTTTCTATTGCTTTCTTAGTTCATTTCTCACATCACATTCTCCCCAGCACCCATCTTCAACAATTTGACCATGAAGCAGGGTGCCATTTTCCAACCTTTTTTGCTCCAAAATAGCACATTGCTACCAGCAATTGTTGCTAATGCCGACCTTGGGTACAGTATAACAGTTAATATTGTCACTTGTCAGGCTTTTGCGCTGCCTTGAATGCAAAGTGGAACAAGTAATCTTGTGTTCTTTCGTACTATCTAAATGTTTTCAATTTGGGGAATATCCAAATGCAGGAAACCTTTAAAAGTTCCATGATTCGACAATTTCTAGTTACAAGAAAAAAGGCTATAATTCACACATTAAAAAAAAATGACAAGAAAGTAGAGCCAGATTTGTATATTAAAGAAATTCATATTTCTAAATACTAATTCAGTGCATAGAAGAGAGACCCCTGCAGGCCTGATGTATCTCTTCTTCTGTCATTACAATTGTCTCGTCACTGTCAAATCCCGCATCATCAGGCCTGATTTCTGTTTTCTGGCAATCATAATCATTGCTTCCACTCCTTTTCAGACGTTTATCTTTTGCAGGAATGGTATCTTCATTCTCAAACTCCAGCTTGTAGACATGTCTACATGTGATTGCCTGCTTAGAAAGCTCTTCTTTGGAGAGTGACCCATTTCCATCTTCAAGTTTTGCCAACTCTTCAACCACACGAGGAACAAATTTCCACTGCTCTGTTACATGCCGGATATCCTGAAGACAAGGTCTGTTATGAGTTGCCTGAGAAGAAAGTTATCTAGAAACTGTCAAAGTTGCTAGCCAGTAATCCCAAAACCAATTGGTGATAAGAAACTGCACAAACAACTACTTAACACCCCCTCGGGCGGGACACCGCCCGGATCCGAAGCACACGCCCGCACAAGACTATAACGCGGCATGGGGCCTTTTTTACCCTGCGCATTTTGCGCCCGCACAAACACACAACGCGGCATGGGGCATTTCTTCCCTGCGTGGTTTCGAACTCGAGACCTCAGGCTCTGATACCATGTAATAATCTATGATAAGATTATATGAAGAAGATGAATACAATATTGGGAGAAAACTTGATCCCACAAAGAGAGGATCGATTGTGTATTTATAGTTACATTATACCCTAATCAAGGGCAATCGGAATAATCAATAAACAATCTCCTAATCTATACAAGTAAAGAGAATAAATCTTATAATCTATACAAGGAAGAAAATATGAGAAAAAACAGTAGGATTTTATATACAACACCCTTGATGGGTTGGGCTGGGCCTAGTGGGCCTAAGCCACATTATCTTCTACACTCCCCCTCAAATTGATGTGGTAAGGCTGAAAACATCAATTTGCTAGTTAGATTATGATGACGCGGTTTGGGAAGAGCTTTGGTGAAGATATCCGCCAACTGGTTATAAGAAGAGACATGAGGCAGAGTTATCTTCTCAGTAACAACATGTTGACGGATGAAGTGACAGTCAATCTCAATGTGCTTTGTTCTTTCATGGAAAACCGGATTGTTGGCAATTCTGGTAGCACTGGTATTGTCCCCATAGAGAGGGGTGGAACGACTAACAAGAACACCGAATTCACACAGAAGGCGGCGGAGCCAGATAATTTCAGCACTGGCGGATGACATCGCTCGATATTCTGCCTCAGCCGAAGACTTTGATACGGTGGTTTGTTTCTTGCACTTCCATGAAATCAGAGATTTTCCAAGAAACATACACCAGCCAGTGGTAAACCTCCGAGAGTCCGGACAGCCAGCCCAGTCAGCATCCGCATAAGCTGTTAATTGCAGAGAAGTATCAGAAGGGAATAAGAGTCCATGATGAAGAGTTCCTTTAACATAGCGGAGGATGCGTAATGCAGCAGCAAGGTGCGGTTTGTGGGGATTGCTAACAAACTGGCTAACCGTATGAACTGCATGAGAGATACCCGGCCTAGTCATAGTTAGGTAGAGCAAGCTACCAACTATCCTCCGAAAAATAGATGGATCATCCAGGGGAGTGCCATCATCGGAACTGATTTTGCTGTTCAATTCCAGAGGCGTATCAAAAGGGACAGCATCATCAAGCCTGGCCGATGTGATCAAATCTGTCGCATATTTGTGCTGAATGACCCTAATGCCTGATTTGTTACGCACAAACTCAAGTCCCAGAGAGTATGTGAGAGGACCAAGATCCTTCATTCTGAAGTGGCGAGTAAGGTGGTGTTTGAGATCCGTAATGCTTGCATTATCATTACCACTGATAATCATATCATCAACATAGACTAAGAGGAATGTGTAGCCCTTCGATGTCCATCGCAAAAAGAGGGAACTATCAGAGTGACTTTGACGAAATCCAGCTTGAAGAATTGCTGTCCGGAACTTATCGAACCAAGCCCTAGGAGCTTGTTTAAGTCCATAAAGAGCTTTCCTCAATTTGCACACATGCTTCGGAGGACAAGCATAGCCAGGAGGAGGTTTTAAATAAACAGTCTCTCTCAAGTCCCCATGTAGAAAAGCATTCTTGACGTCCATTTGCCAAAGAGGCCAATTTCGGGCAGCCGCGACATAAAGAAGAGTACGAACGGTGGTCATTTTTGCGACTGGTGCAAAAGTTTCCTCATAGTCAATTCTGTATTCCTGCTTATAACCCTGTGCAACCAATCTGGCTTTGTAGCGATCAAGAGTCCCATCAGCATGTAATTTGATGGAGTATATCCATTTGCTGCCAATCACAGAGGCTCTATCCGGGGCCGGTACCAATTCCCATGTTTGGTTTGCTTCAAGAGCGACCAATTCCTCAGTCATAGCATCCTGCCAGTAAGAAATCTTTGAGGCCTGTGAATATGAGGTGGGTATAGGAGTACTATCCAAGGAAGTAAGAAGAGCAGGAAATCCATAGCGGTTAGGGACAACAGAAAGACGACTAGAGCGTCGCAGAGAAATGGTGTTAGAAGAAGTATCATTACCTGAAGACTCAGTAGGCGGCGCTGGGAGAGGATCAGGAGAGGAAGTCGCCAGAGGAGAGACCTTGTTCCGCCGGACATAGACTTTAAGAGGAGGTGATGGAGAAGTAGACTCTGAGAATTGTGGCAGATAGGAGACAGCAATAGGATGACTATCCAAATGTAAAGAAAAGAAGGGAATATGTTCCAAGAAAATAACATTACGAGAGATACGCATGCGTTTGTCCAAGTGATCATAACACAAAAAACCTTTGTGTTCATTACTGTAACCCAAAAAAATGCATTTAGCAGCTTGTGGAGATAACTTTGTACGCTCAGTAGGAGGAAGATGAACAAAACACAGGCAACCAAAAACACGTAAGTGAGAGTATGAGGGGGTTTGACCAAAGAGAACTCCGTAAGGAGTAGTCTTTCCTAGAACAGTACTAGGAAGACGGTTGATAAGATACACAGCGGTATGTGCAGCATCACACCAAAATTTGGGAGGGACTAAGGATGCAATCAATAGAGTACGAACAGTTTCAAAAATATGTCTGTTCTTTCTTTCCGCAATCCCATTTTGCTGAGGAGTATGTGGACAAGATTTTTGGTAAAGATTTCCTTTATCAGAAAGGAAGGCAGAGAAATCATGAGACATGTATTCTCCACCAGAATCTGATCGAAGAATTTTGCTAGCTTTTTGAAATTGAGTTTGAACCATGTTATAAAAATTTTGAAAAATGGAGAATACTTCAGATTTCATACGCATAAAGTAAATCGAAGTATAACGAGAATGGTCATCAATAAAGGTCACATAGTATTTAAATCCCGTCCTACTCAAGGTATGAGCAATTCCCCAAACGTCTGAATGAATGATGTCAAATGATGCCAAAGCACGAGCATTATGAACAGGAAAGGCAAAATATGACTTTTACTAAGGCAACAAGTTTCACACTTTGATTGAGATAAAGAAGACATCATTTTATTATCAATAGTAGAATCCAAATAACCAAATTTAAACAAGGAAATTAAATTTGCATTGTTCACATGACCAAGACGTTTATGCCAAACAGTCCACAATTTATTGAAGTTAGAAGAAGAAGCAAAAAAAGAATGATGTCCAATGTCCAGCAAGAACAGGCGCCCATGTTTACTCCCTGTCGCGATCACCTTCCCAGTTTGTCGCCCTGTATAACACAACCATAGGAAGAAAAGTGAACAAGATAGCCATCATCAATAAGTTGTCCTGCAGAAAGAAGATTGGCTAATAATTTGGGAACAAAGTAAACATTGGGAAGAGTGATGGGCTGGCCAGAAATACTAGATAAAGTAATGGTACCAACTCCCGAAATGAGAAGTTGATCACCATTAGCAGTGGTTATTTTCTCTTTTCCAAGGTAAGGGTGGGAATCTGTAAATCCATGTTCTACAGATGTCATGTGATTGGATGCTCCTGAATCTAAAAACCAAGTGGAAGAGGTAGTAGGAGAAGAAAGAGAGGCAGAGGAATGAAAAGCAGGATATGCAATATGAGAATGAGTTTGATACCAACCACCAGATATGCCCATAGACGCATATGCAGAAGTAACCGTGCTCTGGATCAGTTCTTGAATCTGAGCAGGAGTCATGGATACAGCCCCCGAAGAAGTGCTTCCTGCATCAGATGATGGTGCTTGAGCCTGGAAGGCGGAAGGATTAGTCTGTCGGTGCTTGAGCCTGGAAGGCGGAAGGATTAGTCTGTCGTGGCAGATTGGAGGGAGGCTTCTTGGGCAGCACCTCATTCTTACGCTGGAGGCTGCGGCAGTCATCTATAAGATGACCAGACCTCTTGCAGTAGCGTCAAACCAACTTCTTGCTGCAATTCTTGGCAATATGACCAAAGCTTTTGCATTCATAGCATTGAGTGGGCTTCAGGATTTGGGGTTGCTAGAAGAGCAGAGTCAGCCGGAAGGGGTGCAAGGAATGCCTTGGGTTCGTCAAGAATAGCCCGCTGGGAGGTTAGACGAAATTCTTCGCGAAGTACTTCTTGAACGCAGGTATCAAGATTAGCTGACTGTTCTCGGTTCATTAGGGCAGACTGAACCGATTCAAATTCTGGCCGTAGATTCATAAGGAACTAGCTAATGTGGGTTTCTTCTTGGAGTTTAAGAGCCTCGGAGAGAAAGCCAGGAGAGACTGTCTGAATCAACATAGAATCCCGTTCAGTCCATAAAGTGAGGAAGCCATTATAGTATTCCTGTACAGATCTATCCCCTTGAGTAAATTTAGCAATTTCACTATCCAAGTGAAATTTATGGGCTTTGTAGGTTTGATGGTAGATTTTCTTAAGATGAGCCCACATAGCTGCTGCTGTAGTATAAGCTTGAAGAGCCACGGCAAGGGAAGAATCAATGGAGTTCAGAATCCAAGTAATCACTTTGGCATTTTCCTTGGACCAGGTGGCTATGGCTTTGGAGTCTGTGGTACTTGTAGTAGAAGGTTTTGTAACTGTTCCATCCAGATAACCAAATAACCCCTGTCCTTCTACGAAATTCTTCAGATGAAAGGACCAGGCTATATAATTCTGCCCATTAAACTTAATGGGAATAACATCATATTTTTCCATGTTCTTAAAAATCAAGAGGAGAAGGTGTCACAGAGAGATAACAACAAACAGCAATGCACAGTAGCAAAGGGAGGCCTGACGTCCCTGTCGGCAGAGGGTGAATTCACACGTGGGCCCCACAGGTTGATCTGAACACAGATCAGAGTGAAGAGATGAAAGGAGAAAAGTTTTACCCAACAACTGGAAGTGGTCGCAGGAAGATCAACCCTAGATCAAGGTTTTTGGACGGCCGAGATGAAAACAGTGTGAGAAAATGGACTGAACACAAATGGTGATGGAAAACCGTCCTCTGATGGGAGAAAAATTCCGAAAAAATCTCCACAAATATCAATAATGTTGGTCGACCAAGATGGGTATGTCTGTGAAACAGATTGTGATCATCTCAGGTGGGCCGCAGAGAAACAGAGACGATATAGCACAGAAATCGTCAAAATCGTCAACTCCCAGTAGATGATCGATATCTACGTGTGCCCCAGTGGATTATCTGCGAGCAGATCAGAGGTGGGGGATGGAAGGAGAAACTATTTTCGCAACTCCAGGCCAAAGTCTCACTCAAAATGGATCAAAATCCACAAAATTGAACGGCTGAGATGAAAACTGTTGCACAAAACTGAAATAACACAAAACAAGGTGGATCTCCTACCTCTGATGGCCCATAAATCTTGAAAAAATGTTCATAAATAAGAGGAGAAATAGACGAACAATATGGGCTTCTTCCGCTCCGATGATGATGATGATCACAGGTGGGATCTGGCTGAAGAAAATGATCACCGATGACTACCAAGGAGATGATCAGAGATTGATATATGTAGAAGATAATGTGGCTTAGGCCCACTAGGCCCAGCCCAACCCATCAAGGGTGTTGTATATAAAATCCTGCTGATTTTATATACAACACCCTTGATGGGTTGGGCTGGGCCTAGTGGGCCTAAGCCACATTATCTTCTACAGAAACATCAAGGCAGCTTTTCAAAAGGATTCATTTTTGGGGAGTGAATGTGGGTGTAAGATCAGTTCCAAAGATGTAATTATTAGAAAATCAAGTTTGTTTATTTGAAGAAACACAAGTACAAAGGATCGTTAAGACCAAGTTTCTCTATAAGAATATTCGTTCAAGCAGTTCCTAGTGTTATAGTTCGACTAGCCCAGTACATTCCAAAACTTATCAAAGCCACGCTAGGATGTGAGTTCGAATTTGCAACCCAGATGTGCCTACCCAAGTGATATGTGCCTGCCCACACGACCTAAGGTGTTGCAATACGTGCCTACCTACACAACTTGGGGGAGTAACACCTCCTCGGGGTATGAACTCGCGAACTAGTGTGGCTCTGATACCATATTAAGTCCGACTAGCCAATACAACCCAAAAGCTTAAGATGTTAGGAAGCGGAAGAGGTGGCTCGACCATGAAGGCAAGAAAAGCCCTGCCCCCCAAAAAAATAAGGCCCCATAGTATCTCATCCTATTAAAGTCAATTTTTTCACATTCTATAAAAAAATAATTAAAGCAACTGCCATAGTTTTTTTTTTTTTTTTTCTCCCCAAAAAAATAAGGCCCCATAATAGTAATTAGTATCACATCTCACTAAAGCCATTTTTTCAAATTCCAAAAAAGTATTAAAGCAACTGTCATCCTTCTTTTTCTCTACACAATGTCTTTTTTAAATCCCAACAAATCTCAACCTCCCTACCACCTCACCGTGAGGTTTTTCAAATGAACATTTCTCTTATAGATTATTGTTTCTCTTGCCACATTAAAAAGTCTACCAAAAATTCAATCCACACCAACGCTTTTCCATCTTAGGTACTCTCAACTCTCTCACCCTCTGTCTCTCTCATAGATTGCCTTTCTTGCAACTACTTTTTTTTAATTATTTCTAAAGCAATCTTCTTTACGGATTTACTGATTTGGTTGTCTTTTTTTTAATAATATATGTGGATATGTTTTGATAATATATGTGGGTAACATGAATTCTGAAACACAGGCAAGAGGCCCAGGATAGACTGAAAGGGTGAAACAGAATTCATGTACTGCCCCCAACACTGTTGGGATAAGGCTTTGATGATGATAATGAGGATGGAATTTAAGGACTCACAGCCCCCTGAAGATTGATGGTAGCTTTTAAGGGACTGTTCCTCCTATCCATTTCAGCATAGATGACTTTTTACCTAATTTACTGGTCTTGTGGCCTGCCAAAATGATTTGATTGCTGTTCGATGCCTTTGACAATACCAGTTTATTGGTTTGCTCCAATGAACAATTGAATTTAGTCGATTTGACATTTTTCCAAGGTGCAGAAAAATTATCCATAAGGACTGACCTGGTTTTGTTTCAGAGCCATTATAGCATCTTCCAAACATGTTAAAATCCCTTCTCCAGCTATTTTCTTCAATTCACTTGGCTCTGGCTGTCATCATAAAATGAAAAGGAGAAAAGCAATTCAGAATAAGAAATGATTTCGTGGAATCACAAGATGCTAGACACCAGAAATAATGAGTTTCTAATATGCTAATACACAACATGATAGCATTTAATGATCACAAAATACAGGTTTTGCATTTTTACTGAAAAAAAGAGTCTTAACAAATCATTCAGAATTTGTCTTGCCCCAAGTCAACTCAGCTACAGTCAATAGCAGTAAAAGTGTGGGACTGGGATGATAAAATACCCTACATAACCAAGTCGTGAGCGACTCAGTCGCAACGAACCGGCACAGAGCAGCACAAGACTGGTGCAGACTGGCAGAGACTGACACAAACATAGTTACCTAACTTGATAAAAGTGGACCCGAACACCATACCATTTAAATTGTATAATTCGGAGTATGATTGGGGCAAATTCAGATTTCTAAAATTACAGAGTTTGTTACAATTCGAAGATGGCTCTCTCTCTCTCTCTCTCTCTCTCTCTCTCTCTCTCTCTCTCTCTCTCTCTCTCTCTCTCTCTCTCTCTCTCTCTCTCTCTCTCTCTCAAATGAGCCTTTTATATGCATAGCAATGAAGCTTCCACCCTCTCTCCTTAATCAAATCACCTTTTAAAGGCAACTAAAGCTTACTGTATTTCTTTCCTTCATCTATTTGACTTACTAATCAATATTAACAGATCATTTGTAGAACACCACAGCGAGTCCCACCTTTACAAATCTAGTCTTTTATATGCATAGCAATGAAGCTTCCACCCTCTCTCCTTAATCAAATCACCTTTTAAAGGCAACTAAAGCTTACTGTATTTCTTTCCTTCGTTTATTTGACTTACTAATCAATATTAACAGACCATTTGTAGAACACCACAGCGAGTCCCACCTTTTACAAATCTAGACGAATTAAAATAAATATATCCCTCTAATTTGATTTAGAAAATGTATGTCTGTATGTTATCTTCTATCATATTCCTAGTGAAATATAGTTGTTTATGTATTTCTTGAAGTATCGTAAGTTCTAGTAAAATACTGATATGTATAATGTTGGATTGGATTTTCCAATCATCTTGAACTACATCAAATTAAATATTCAAAATAGTACTTTGAACCCCTGGAACTTGAACTACGAATCAAGTGAATCGAAATATGAAATATGTCAGCCTACTGATCAAATTTTCGAATTGGAATAAGTGTTGAAATACAAACTGCAAACTCAAATCAGAATCAATCAAATTGTGAATGAGGTAACTACTGACACAAGTAAAAGCAGTCGTGGGACTAGTACAACTGAGTCACATAGTGACTAGACCAAAAAACATATATACAAATTTTTTTCCCTACTTGTTCTCTTTTGAGTTTGAACTTTGAAGGGAAAGGGATAAGTATCAATAGTGGTACCCAAATCCTACATTATTTATGCTCATCAATATGGAAAACGAGGCTTACACATAGTATTAGTACGATGCTTTATAGGTTGAGGTTGATAATTTATGCCACAAGCGAGTTATCAGTAGGAGAATGGAGTCGGACGAATTGCTTGATAATTTTAGGCCTTCTATTCATTGGGTTCATTATCCAATAAGGAGAGAGTATGGAAATGGTGATGATGATATGTTTGAGCGAGCTAAAATTTGATTGTGATAAAAGACCAGCCCAACTACATGATAAGGGCTAAGTCATTGGACGAGCCAACGAGCCTGCTACTATGATGGGCCGATCCAGAGTAGGATGCTTTGTAAGAATGGGCAAGAGTAGTCTCAATCTTATCTATTAGGTGGTAGGATCAAGTAGGAGTTGTCAACATATTTCCCTTCCTAGTTAGTGATAACTATTCAATATTTTCTTTCCTAGTTAGTGATAACTATCCTTGATTGCAGGAGTCAATTTTAAATTTCTTTCTACCACATATTCAGTATTAGCTATTTAGTAGAGAAGAATTAATAAGGATATCAGGATTTATCCCCAAAATCTGAGCTTACACAAGGAGGTCTAGTCCATCCTAGAATTTGGACAACTTTATCTTATGGAGGTTTAGTCCATCCTCGAATTTGGACGGTTCCATCTTCCACTTTCTACTCGGTTCGTATCAATTGGTATCAGAGCATCAATTCTGTCCTATCGCATCTTCACTTGCAGTCTCTTCATCGCTGCATCAGACCAATGATGAAAATAGCGATAGTGGCGGGTGTAGCGGCCCGCCACCAAAACGCTACGTAGCGGCGTAGCTATGCGATTTGAAACAAGCGTCAAAAAAATCTGAAAAAAATTGTAGAAAATCTAGAATATTGGAAAATGAGAGAAAATGTATTATTTTGCTTTTTGCAAAAGTATCTAAGATAAGGGGGGTAGCAGTCCCCTCATTGTATGAGGTCCAGTATCACTGTATAAATAGAAAATAATAGTAATGATCATTTTTTTTCACATTTATTCATGTTGCATAGTTATGCTAACTTAGAAAGTAATGGCTCATAAAAATAAAAAAAAAACTATGTCATGTGCCTAGACTTAAGACTTAAAACTTAAGAGTACCTAGAGAAGAGAATACCTCTAACAAAGGGGGTGTCTAATAGGGTGTACTTAGAGAAGAATCCTTAAAAAGAACTCTCGGTATCGACTATATTTCGGCGAGATCATGTGCTTTTTGGTGTTCTTTTAAACATAAAAGGGTAGAAGACTTGCATAGAAATGTTATTTGGAGAGAAGAAGAAAAGAAATAAGTCTTATTATGCATTTTAAAAATTATTAGAAATTGGAATCTGTCTCACTCCATAGCGGCCCCGAAACGGGTGTAGCGGACCATAGCCGCCGCTACGGATGTGAAGACCGTTACGCCCGATATAGCGACCGCTATTTTGATCCATGCATCAGACCACAAGATAGATTCGGTCCATTCCCTCAAGCCCCTCTAAAACTTGTTGCCATATTCAATCCCGTCCAAAACCTTACACCAAAAAACAAATAAAAAAACCACCGCCCTTCAACACCAATTTTCAAACCCAACCCAATTCAACATCATATCTAAGAAAAGAAAAATAACCTAGATGCTTGAATCCCAACTTTGTCACCCAACTCAACTCTTAAAGCCACCAAATCGCTGCATCATCATCATTTAAGAGAGAGAGAGAGCGAGAAGAAAGTGACGCTGCCCCACTGCCACCGCTACAATGCAACCTCGTGCCAGAGGATTCAACTCTCTTGTTGGACTGAAGACGTGTCGTCGTCGTCGCCACATCACCCGTCACGGATGATCTCTCTAGTACAAAAGCAAAGAAGATAGAAACAGAGGGTAGAAGTACCCACCGTTAGGTACTTCACATCAATTCTTTTTTGTGTATCAAACCAAAGTTCAAACGTTTAAAGAACTTACAAGTTGCCATTTAATATGAAGAAAAAAAAAGGGCACATAGTCAGGGGCGGAACTAGGGGGCCGGGCAGGGCCCATGGCCCCCCCAAAGATCTGAGAGTTTGAGAAACACCCCCCCCCCCCCCCCCCCCGGTGATTTACACAATCTTAGTTGTGATTTCCACAATTTTCGGTGGCAAGGGAAGAAAATACATCAAAAAAACGCAGCCTACACCCAAGAAACTAGGAAGAGGATTTCTTCCGTTCTTCCATGCTCTGCAACCAAAAAAACCCAAAGATCCTCGCGCGCAGCAACCCTCCCCTCAGCCAGCATCTCCGCCCAGCCGCCCTCCTGCACAGCCCCCTCCCTCCCCCGGCAGGCCAGCACCTCCGCTTTTGTTGAAGCCTGCAATTAGAAAATCCCATTTTCTTCAAGAAATCTCTGCAATTAGAAAACCCCATTTTATTCAAGAAATCTTTGCAATCACCACCGGGAGCCTCTTCCTCTCCTCTCCCCCACCTGATCTCATCACCACCGCACCAGTAACAATCCCCAACTTGAACCTGTTATGTGTCATCTACCCATCTTGTTTTCAACTTTAATGTTATTTTATTTCACTTGCAAGTTGCAACGTTTTATTGTTTGGTTTGTTAATTGAACCTGTCAATGCCTGTCATATCATGTCATCTACCCATCTTGTTTTCAACTTTAATGTTATTTTATTTCACTTGCAAGTTGCAACGTTTTATTTTTTGGTTTGTTAATTGAACATGTCATGTCATGTCATCTACCCATCTTGTTTTCTACTTTAATGTTATTTTATTTCACTTGCAAGTTGCAAGTGACGTTTTATTTTTTAGTTTGTTAATGTTATGTGGTATTTTTTTGATGTGTAATATAAATCTCCTAATAGGATATTTGTGCATTATGTTTTCTTTAGTTTTTAGTAATGGATTGAATTCTATTTATTTTTTTAATTACTGCAGTTAATAATAATTTTATAAAAATTTTATATGATTTTAATTTCTGATTTTTTTATAGGAATCTTGACCATGGTTAAATCATCAACTATTGATTCATTTTTTAAGAGGAAAAATGCTCAAAATTTAGAGGATAGTACAATATCGCCCTCTAGTACCAATGATTTATCTCAAGAACCACAAAGTTCACACCCATGAAAATCTCCAAGAGTTGAATTTAGAGAAATTGATATTGCTTCTTTAGAGCGTGATCCAGGATTGCGCCGTCAAATTTGGGAATATCATGTTGATCAACAAGATGAAATTAAATGTGCTTACATCAAAGCTGGGCCTTATCAACATATTCTTTCTGTTTATCCTCTTTCTGAATCGGAGAAACATCCACAACGATTTCAATCTTCTTGATTTAGAATGTTTCCTTCTTGGTTAGAGTATTCTCCTGTGAAAGATGCATCATTTTGTCTCCCATGCTTTCTCTTTAATAAAAAAGACAACTGGGCGTTTTGGAGCAAGTGCATTCACTGTTGAAGGATTTCATAACAAGATGCAGCATTCTGTCTCCCATGCTTTCTCTTTAATAAAAAAGACAACTGGGCGTTTTGGAGCAAGTGCATTCACTGTTGAAGGATTTCATAACTGGAAGAAAGTCAATGATGGAAAGAATTATGCTTTCTTAAATCATATGGAAAAAGATCCAAACTCACCACATAATGCATCTGAACAATCTTGTAGAGATTTGATGAATCAATTGCAACATATCGAGAAGGCACTCCATACACAGTCTTCTACCCAAATTGCAAACAACAGATTGCAACTGAAGACCTCTATAGATGTTGTCTGATGCCTTACTTTTCAAGCGTATGCTTTTAGAGGTCACAATGAACATTCAGACTCTAAAAACCGCGGTAATTTCATTGAAATGATTAAGATTCTGGCATCATATAATGAAAAAGTTGCGGATGTTGTATTAGATAAAGCCCCTGGAAATGCAATATATACTTCACTAAAATCCAAAAATAAATCTTACATATTTTTTCAGAGAAAGTTCGAAATGCAATTTGAGAGGAAATTAATGATGCAAAATTCTGTCTAATTGTTGATGAAGCTCAAGATCAATCTAAGATAGAGCAAATGGCTCTTGTTTTAAGATTTGTTTACAAAAAAGGGTCTATACGTGAGATTTTTTGGTCTTGTTCGTGTTAAAAATACAGCATCACAAACTCTCAAAAAAGAGATATCAGCGGTCCTTTCTCGTTATAATTTAAGCATTCAAAATGTTCGGGGGCAAGGATATGATGGTGCAAGTAACATGCGCGGTGAATGGAATGGGTTGCAGGCTTTATTTATGAATGATTGCCCATATGCATACTATGTTCATTGTTTAGCTCATCGTCTCCAGTTGACTTTGGTTGCGGCTTCCAGCTGAAGTTATTCTTATCCACCAATTTTTCTCAAAACTAAATTTTATCATCAATATTGTTGGTGCATCTTGCAAGCGTCATGATGAGTTACAAGCTGCTAAACTTGAACGTTTGATTGCCATTGATAAAGTTGAAACTGGTAAAGGGCTTAATCAAATTGGCACTTTGCAACGGGCAGGCGATACTCGTTGGAGTTCTCATTATAACTCCTTATGTAGCTTATTAAATATGTATAATGCAACATGTTCGGTTCTTAAGAATATCATTAATGATGGATCTACATATACTCAATGTGGGGGTGCAGACTCAGCTTATGATACGATAACGTCTTTTGAGTTCGTCTTTAATTTGCATCTTATGAAAGATATTTCAAATGCTATGCACTTAGTATCTACTACAAAAGCGATCATTTAAGAATTGAGGGAAAGTGGCTGGAATAAATTACTTGATAAAGTATTGTTGTTCTGCAAAGAACATGACATACATAATCCTGATATGGATGCTCAATATACTGCAGGTAGAGGTCGAGTTCACCATCAACAATATCCAATTACAATCGAGCATCATTATCGAGTGGATGTCTTTACTGCTGTAGTGGACTCTTAATTACAAGAGTTAAATAGAAAGTTTAATGAGCGTACTATCCAACTTCTCATTCTTAGTTCTGCCTTGGATCCCATGAATGGTTACATGTCATTCAAGATTGATGATATTTGTAATCATGTGAATCAATTTTATCCTCAAGATTTTAATGATCAAGAAAAAATCCATTTGAAGTTCCAGCTACAACATTATGAGTGTGATGTACCTCACCATCCACATTTGAAGGAAATGAAGACCATAGCCGAACTTTGCAATGGATTAGTAGAAACAGGAAAGTCAGACATCTATCCTCTCATATATCGATTGATATGTCTTATAACTCTTCCAATTTCAACAGCAACAACAGAGCGTGCATTCTCAGCCATGAAGATTGTTAAAACTGCACTTCGCAACAGAATGGAAGATGAATTTCTTACGGATTATTTAATTGTATATATTGAAAAAGAGATTGCAGAGAGATTCAGTAATGAAACGATAATTGATGATTTCAACTCAATGAAAGAACGTCGAGCACAACTTCAATAACTTGATTATTGCATATTTTATTGCTAAATTTTACAATTTTGTTTAAAGTTTTTTTTCTTTGAGCGCCCCCCCCCCCCCCCCCCCCCCCCCCAAACAAATGGTTCTGCCCTTGCACATAGTTGATGGTATTTACATTATTGCCGACTAAAAGGCTAGTTGAAACAAAAGGGCAGACAGTTTATGATATTTACAGCCAACTACCATCACCTTCTTCGTTTACAAAACAAGGGTGAAAGTTTGATTTAATTACACAACTGACGTAATCTTTTTGCTGTTGGAAGAAAAGGGCAAAAGTTATAGTTTATTACATTTCCATTAGAAAGAGATAGCTGGAAATAAAATATAAAAAAAAGTATCAGCACCATTCCTCTTCGATGAGGCTTTCTCGGATTCGACTAATAGTCCAAGTACGGGAATATTAAGCCCAATTTGAATGCTTGGAACATCAAGTAGAGGGATGGCCCAAAAAGGCATCAGTTGGTTGCTTCATTAGGGACTCAAGGATGAAATTGCAGCGGAGATCGAGATGTTCAAACCCGCAAACATTTCCGCGGCAATTGGGCTCGCTCAAATGAGGGAAGAAATGCTGCAGCGCATGTGCTGCACAGATTAACCACCACCTCAGCTGCCACCACTTTCACAAAGGGGGCCCACGACGTAGTGGGTTACACTGCCTATTTGACGGCTCACTTTGCATGAGATGCAAGCCCGGAGAAAGAATTGCGATGAAACGTTTGGGCCCGGCCACAAATGCAAAAATCAACAATTGTTTATTCTAGAGGCCGAAGAGGAAACGGAGAATCCATTACTCAAACAGCAACATTTTCCCGATTGGGCAAGGTCAGTTTTGAAGGAGGGAGGAATGATAAGAACCCATCCCAGCTGCGCGATAAGAGAAAAGTCATTGGACGAGCCAACAAGCCTACTACTATGGTGAGCCGATCCAAAGCATGGATGAAAAAAGCGGCCGCCACGTAGCGTGCGGTACGGCCGAAATATCGGCCGTCGCATTCGTAGCGGCCCGTACCGTGGCGGGGGGGGGGGGGGGGGGGTTATAAAAACACCTTTTTTGACGAGTATGGGTTAGAAAACCTCTCTTCTTCTTCTCTTGCTGCTGTGTTTTCCTATTTTCTTCCTCCTAAGTGGTCCCAAGTGTCTCCTAAGTGGATTTTCTCAAGATTTCTTGCCACCAAATCACCAACATTCAACTATTCAAAGGATTTTAAAGATTCTAAACAAGAATCTTCATCTAGGTATGTGACTTTTTTTCAACTTTTGAGATTATCACTCTCTAACTACTATAAATCACAATATAATGGCATCATTGGCTTGTTTTATTGTAGATCCATGCATCCTTTTGATCTTGCATGCATATCTTTTGTTTTTTTTTAAATATTGTTATTTTTATTTTCGGATTTAAGTTATTTAAAAAAAAAACCATTATCACTTATGGAAAACTCATGAAACAACTTGAAAATAGCTTCATATTGTTAGATCTATGTTTCCCATAGATCATTCCAACATATAATGCTTGTTTTTCAATTTTTATTCCTTTTTTTTTATTTTTGTAAAAAAAAATTATTTTTAGTAATTGAATGCCAATCAAATGTCTTGAAAAGGGCTCCTAGATTATAGATCTATGTTTCCCATAGATCATTCCAACATAAAATGCTTGTTTTTCAATTTTTTCCTTTTTTTATTTTCGGATTTTTTTATTTTTGTAAAAAAAAAATTATTTTTAGTAATTGAATGCCAATCAAATGTCTTGAAAAGGGCTCCTAGATTAAAGATCCATGTTTCCCATAGATCATTCCAACATATAATGCTTGTTTTTCAATTTTTTTTCCTTTTTTTATTTTCGGATTTCTTTTATTTTTGTAAAAAAAATTATTTTTAGTAATTGAATGCCCATCAAATGTCTTGAAAAGGGCTTCTAAATTATAGATCTATGTTTCCCATAGATCATTCCAACATATAATGCCTATTTTTCAATTTTTTTCCTTTTTTTTATTTTCGGATTTTTTTATTTTTGTAAAAAAAAAATTATTTTTAGTAATTGAATGCCAATTAAATGTCAAGAGAATGATTCTTAAGTGTTAGATATATGTTTCCTCTAACATGTTTTTTTGTTTTTTTAATTTTTAACATACAATTCATTATTTTCGGATTTTTTTATTTTTGTAAAACAAAAATTATTTTTAGTAATGGAATGCCAATTAAATGTCAAGAGAACGATTCTTAAGTGTTAGATATATGTTTCCTCTAACATGTTTTGTTGTTTTTTTAATTTTTAACATACTACTTGTTCATATTTATAGGTATTCAGTCTTCTATTGTGCATTTGTGTTTGCCAATTAATTTTTGGAAATGCCTCGTGATATTGATCCCGCATGGAGCTTTGGTGAGGCAGTTGAGAACAACAGGTTGAAAATCAAATGCAAGTTTTGTGGGAAAGTGACCAATGGGGGCATTACAAGATTCAAGCACCATTTTAGCCACAATTCTGGCTGTACCAAAGCACCAAGGGAAGTTAGGGAACAAATGAAAGCTTTGGTTGGCCAAAGCAAAGCTAGAAAAGTAGAGATAAAAGAAAAGAGGCAGCAAGATGTTGATGCTGCCCGTTATGATGTATTTGGGGATGAAGGTTTTGATGATGAAGATACACAGATGGAGGCTGCACGCCGAGAGTCCATCATGAGTCACCAAGAAGAATACGAACGTCGTGCATTTGCTGGAAGTAGCAAATATTATGATGAAGGGGGCTCATCTGCTGTGCCAAGCAGGGGCAAGGGCATTGCGGGGGCAATGCATAGGGCATTTAGCACCCGGGAACAGGATGTTGATGTAGAAATTATTTCTACTAGAAGAGCAGCTCCTCCCTCTGCTGATCCTCTAGCGCATAGAAAAGAGGGAGCTAAACAACCAAATATATCAATTGTTATGAAAGGGGCAATGAAGGCTGCAAGAGATAGGTTAGCCAAAGCTACAGCAAAATGGCTAATTCACAAGAACATACCACCTATAGCAATAGATTCCCCTTATTTCCAAACAATTCTTGATGTTGCCGCCGAAGCTGGGCGGGGAATACAGTCGCCCTCTGTTTATGATGTGGGCACTAAATATCTCGAAAAGGAATATAAAGAAATAAAGGCATGGGTGGAGACCTTTAGGCCCATGTGGCAACAGAATGGAGTATCCATTATGTGTGATGGGTGGACCAGCGGCACACAAACACAATTAATAAACTTTTTGGTACATTCAGTCGCTGGGTGTGTCTTTGTGAAGTCCGTGGATGCATCTGAGCATAGACGGACAGCTAAATATATATACACTCTTATGGACAAGGTTGTAGAGACTGTTGGAGAGGAGCATGTTGTATAGATTTTTACAGATAATGGCGCCAATTTCAAGGCAGCCGGTAGGATGTTGGAGAAAAAGAGGCCTCATCTGTTTTGGACTCCATGTGCAGCACACGGTATAGATCTCATTATAGCAGAGATTGGAAGGAAGAAGAAAATTACTGAAGTTATCAAGGCATGTAGAAGCATTACCAGATTTATTTATGATCATTCATGGCTTTTGAGCCTTGATGAAAAGATTCACAAATAACCATGCCTTGATTCGTCCGGGATCAACTAGGTTTGCTACCCATGTCATTGCGATGGAGAGCCTTGTAAGGTTTAGAACAGAGCTGATTCAGATGTTTGCATCAGAAGAATGGCTTCGTTCGAAATGGGGCAATGCAACAAGTGGTCCGGAATTTGAGATCCCTAACTTGATGAGGGACAATAAGTTTTGGAAGAAAGTGTCTAATTTATTCAAGGTTTATGAGCCTTTAGTTAGAGTGTTGCGGCTTGTAGATGGTGATGACAAGCCAACAATGGGATATATATATGAAGCAATGGATCGGGCTAAGCAAGCTATCATGGAAAATGTTAGATATCATGAAGAATATATACAGATATCATGAAGAATATATACAGATTATTGATAGACGGTGGGCTGACCAGCTGCACCATCCATTGCATGCTGCAGGTACTTAATAGTTATATCACTATTTGATGCTTTTAAAGCAAGCTATCATTCTTTGATTGATGTTTAATCATTTTGCATTTCAACTTGTTTTAAATGTAGGTTATTTCCTTAATCCCGAATTCTACTACCCCAATGCCCAACAACACAGCGATGTAATAGAGACGGAGTTGAAGGTAGAATTAAGGCAAGTGTTGAGAAAATTGTTGGGAATTGATGATTCCATCAACGCCATTCAAGAGGTGAGTTAGTGATTGAGATTTGAGATGACATATGTATATGCAGATATGCTTAAGATAGGTTCGTTAAACCTTTAATGATTTATTCCTAATTTTCACATTGTAGATATCTACATACACACAAAGGAGAGGAGGCTTTGCTGACCCAATCACACAAAGGGCAATTGGAAAAATGCCACCTGGTATGATAACAAAAGACCCAATCACCCAACCTAATAGTCTTTTGTTATTTATCTCTCAATTGATTGGAAGGACTTAAGGAATATCTAATTTTATTTGTTTATTTTGAATTTCAGCTGATTGGTGGATGAATTTTGGAGAGGATACTCCATATCTAAGGAAAGCGGTTGTTCGCATCCTTAGTCAAGTTACAACTTCATCAAACTGTGAAAGGAATTGGAGCACTTTCTCCTTGATCCACACAAAGTCCAGGAATCGGCTTACCATGCAAAAACTCAACAAGCTTGTGTATTGTCATTACAATTTAAAGTTGAGAAACAGAACGAGAGAAAGGAAGGCAAGGGATAGTCCGAACTATTGTCCTATTAGTTTGGATCACATATTCAGAGAGCACAATCCCTTGCTCCCATGGATAGCCGAGATAGAGGATCCATTGCTAGATTCAGATCCGGGCTTTTAGAAGGAGGTTAGAGATTTGCTTGATGAAGAAATGGATGAGGCAGAGGGTACCCCACTTGGAGGAGAAGGCACAAGTGCACAACCGCACCCACAATCTAGAGGGAAAGAACCTACTAGTCCTGCTCATGTTGTGTCATCTTCTGAGAGGACGAGTACCACCGTCTCTTCGAGTAGCCATGGTGGAGGAGATGGGGGAGATGGAGCAGGAGACACCAGTGGGACAGGTGCTACTAGTGAATACTACCAACATGATCAGGAAGATGTCATTCCTGTAGAGGAGATACAAGACTTTCCGGAAAGAATGGAAGGAAATCGTGGTTATCAACGGCGTCGAAGAGTCTCACCACCTGCTCCACATGCTCCTGGAGGTAGTAGTAATGAACAAGGAAATATGGGTGGAAGTGTTGGAGGACAACAAGCAGCATCATGGACTGGTTCGTGGAACCCTAGTTACAGTGGACAAGGACCCTCGCAGTATTTTCCATATGGTCAACTGCAACAAGGACACGAACAGTCTTCTATTTCAGGGTCCTACTCATATGATGACTACGGTGAGACACAAATTAATAGATATCCACCTTCACCTCCAAGTTATGATGATGCAGGCCATGCAGCTACCACCTTCTTTGGATTTGTGGATCCCAATATTTATCAATATCAAATGCAATATGATGCCAATACAAATGATAACACAGATGGGATGAGGATAACAGTGCCTTGAATCTTGGTAGACAATCCTTTTGGTGGTGACCAAGGTATTCCTAGTTCCTTCACTTACTCTCTACTCTGTCATTTCTAAATTGGTGTTGACTATTGATTGATGTTTATTTTGATCACTTCATAGTTCATTCACTTGATTGAATTTGAACCTTGAATGTTGAAGTATTGATATTTGATATTTTGATTGTTCAATATTCACTAATGAGTAATTGAGTAATGACCTAACTCCTAAGTCTTATGAAATTATGCCTTTATTTCATGTTCTACTTTTTTTTTATGAACTTTCCATTACTTTCTAAGTTAGTATGACTAAGAAACATGAATACATGTGAAAAAACTAATAATTACTACTATTTTCTATTTATACAGCGATACAGGACTTCATATATTGAGGGCACCGCTACACCCCCCTTTTCTTACTTACTTTTGCAAAAGAACCACATATTCTTTCATTTTACAATTTTCTAGATTTTCTGGAATTTTTTCAGATTTTTTGGGCGATTATTTCAAATCGCACCGCTACGCCGCTACGTATCCCCGCTACGCTGCGTATCCCCCGCTTCGTAGCGTTTTGGAGGCGGGCCGCTACGCCCGCCGCTACCGCTATTTTCATCCTTGATCCAGAGTACAATGCTTTGCAAGAATTGGCAAGAGTAGTCTCAATCTTATCTATTAGGTGGTAGGATCAAGTACGAGTTGTCAGCATATTTCCTTTCCTAGTTAGTGATAATTATCCTTGATTATAGGAGTCAATTTTAAATTTGTTTCTATCTATGTATTCAGCATTAGCTATTTAGTAGAGAAGAATTAATGAAAAGGATATCAGAATTTATCCCCAAAATCTGTGCTTGCACAAGGAGGTCTAGTCCATCCTTGAATTTGGACAATTTTATCTTAAAGAGGTTTAGTCCATCCTCAAATCTAAACGGTTCCTTCTTCCACTTTCCACTCGGCTCGTATCAGATTGCCACCGTAACCCATGCCCTCACCCTCAGTTGCAACTATGGTTTGTGGCTTGCTATTTTAATATTATTATCAGACATTAGGTATTAAGTTATCAATAATTATTACATAATGGTAATTTGATGTTCTTTATGTGTTAAATGATCCTACTATTTGCTAAAGTGCTAAACGTCTCACTGGTGTTCCAAAAAGCTAAACATCTATATAATCGATTTTAGATGCATATTATTCATTATATTTCAGATTTTTAGTCTTTTCCTATTACATCATTATTTTTCTTGATTTTCTTTTGGAATTTTTTGTGATATTTAAGTTCAGCATGTTCATATTGGTCTGGCATGGCCAATGAGGACCAGCACAAGCACCAACTTGTCTCAATCCCAACTGGCATGAAAATTGACACCCAGATTTTTAAATCTTAGTCAAACACAACAAGCTTGTCATTGCATGTTCTTACCTCAGATGAATGTGCATGTTTTACATTGTTAGTTCACTATTACCAAGTATTTCTATGTCAACTTTGCCTTAACTAGGACTAATGAATTCTAATCATTTATTGAACTATGTTTATATGTTTTAATAGTTGCTAATTGCACAGCAAATCTAGTATAATGCCATTCATAGTAACACTTCTCTCATTTTGCATTCCTTTTTTATGGTATCCATCACTATGAAGCTTCCTGATGCTATTTCTCAAGAAAATGTTAATTCCATGTATGGAACAAAAATATTGTAATATTGAATATGAAATATGAGCATCTAAATATGAGGCATCACATGTAATTTAAAAGAATTGCAAATGGACAGAAGAATAACACACTCATAATTAAATTCACACGGATAACTGAAACTGAAATTACCACTCACTTTTTCTTCTTGATTATCCAGCCACAAGATAGTTTTATTCAAATCATCCATGGCCCACCCTTTCACTTTTGAAGGAGAAAGATAGACTCTAGCAGGATTAGAAGGTTCACCCTGAATGGAATTGATGACACCACATCAAAAACAGATGTAAGGTAAAAGTAACATTTGAACATGGAGAATAGCAAATACTTTTCTAGGATTCCCAACCGGCTTTCACGCCCTGCCTGCCACATCAAAGTTTAGACCACATTTTTAGGCCTGCAGGTCATGCCCGGCCTTATTTCAGGTCAAGAAAAATAAATTAAAATAAAGAAGTTATTCCAAGGCACAGGATATAAGGAATGTTTCTATTGAGGTTCAACATGGACTTAAGGCCCCCCAAAACAGATTACTCCCAAACATCAATTTAGGCCCAACAGATAGATATATGGGATGGCACTTTTCTAAATGCTAGGCCCATAAATAGGACTCAGGTTCAGAAAGTCAGTAAATAGACCCAGTCTTCTGATTCCAAACAAAAACCCACAATGAGGAAGGACATTCAAATGCCTCATAAAAGCACTCCTTTTTGGTGGCTGAAACATTAAGGCGCTTGAAGGGAGAAAAAAGAATGCCAACAATATTGTATACAAAATAGGCTGCTTAAGGAACATGCCTAAAAGTACATCAAGAATTGCCATGAAAATAAATAGAAACTTCAATGAGACGAACTAAAGAGGGTAGCTCCAATCCAACAAGTGCATTTTGTCTACCCAATAATAAATTCACTATAAAAATGTGCCTCTGCAAAGCACGGGTAAATATAACTCATGCAAAATAAATAAATAAATCACAGTATTTTAAATTTTTTTATAAACTTTTACATTTTTATAAAAAAAATTGCTATTAACTTATTTAATTTTCTATGTTTGGATTATAACATTCTTTCTCAAAAATGAAAATACTATAGGCTTCAGTTATAATCACCAATAAGGAAGAAGTCATGCTCATTTGTAAAACAATTTCAAAATATAGAATAAAAGGCTTTCTTAAGAAACACATAATTGCCAGTTTAAATAAATAATTTGTAGAAAATATTTTTTTTTAAATTATGATTAAGGGGGTGTTTGGATAAATGCATAACATAATATCTACAAATTTCAATATTGTAAGATTTCATTATCATAGAATAAAACAGTGGCATATAACATATTATTATATTGTATTACTTATGGTGTTTGGCAATTTCCACAAATTTCAATATACCTTTGAAGTTTTTGGCAATTTATAAAAAAAACTCATAAGATGATATACTGAATAAGAAATGGAGAAAAAGTAATCAATTGACCCACTGCAGGACCCACTATAATTAGTCATCATAGGTGTTAATAATCAGAGTAGGACTCATATATTGTTTAAAAAAATCACAGGATTAAATATTAAAACCATGAGATCCAAGCAATGTTGTTTAATTAAGATGGGTCGACCAAACGTTGGTAGCCATGGTGTAATACATCTAATGGTGATTATCACAAATGCCACTAGCTACGTTTTTTTTTTTTTTTTTTTCCTTCTAAAACCTTATCTAATGCCAAAAATCATCGATAAATCCATCCATGAGAAATCATGCCAAGACCCATTTTGATGTTGGTAGTCATATTAACACCAAGGATTAAAATAGCGGTTACGGCGGGCGTAGCGGCCAGTGGCCAAAACGCTACGAAGCGGCGATACATAGTGGTTGGGGCAATACATAGCGGCGTAGCGGTGTGAATTTTTTAAGTGGTTAAAAGAATTCAAATATTGTGTAGCAGACAATCTTGTGTTTTCTAAGTGGTTTGGAACCATGTAAGGGTAGAGACAACTTTAGGAAAGACTACAAAGGAAGAAAGAATAGGAAAAATAACGTTTTAAATTAAAACAAATTGGCTCTACTAGGTTTTACACCGTAGCGCCACTATTTCAAAATAGCGTAGCGGCCCTAACCGCTACGGCCGATAATGTGGGCGCTAAGCTATGTAGCGGCCGCTATTTTGACCCATGATTAACACTAGGGGAGCTATCAAATAGTGGGACACATGTAATAATGGCAAACTGATAATTGCAATCACATAATTCAATCTTGGTAATCAGCATGAGACCCAACTTTTTGGTATCATGGGACAAACCTAATGTTGTTAATCACGATGAAAGCCCCTAGTGTGACATTTGTAGGACCCACCTAGTATTGATAATTAACAATGGCTATGTAATCGTGATATGGCTATAGGACCCCACATTAAATTTGTAAGCACTATGGGATCAATCTAATAATGGGAGTCATAGTTGCATCCAATAAAAATCATTGATGTTAAACCTTATAGCGGGCCACTATAATTAATGGTTGCCCATGAACTCTCCAATGGATTTTACTAAAAATCTTCATTCGTATTTAGGAAATATTTTTTAACAAAAGATTATTTTATACAGTATATCCTTGAATAATTTAATATGAAGGTTTTTGGAAGAAAGTGAGATATTGTAAGATACTTTCTAAGTTATCCAAACAACTCCTTTTTTAAGTGGATAGATTATATTCTAACCTAGTAAATAATATAGCAAAATCTCTTAAAATATCTCGTTTCCAAACACCCCCTAAGTATTTAAAGCATTATCAATCTAACGTGGGTCTAACTTTACCACCTATGCTTAAAGCAGGATATATATATCAATAATTAAAACATTAACATGAATTAATCTAGTAAGGAATAGTGGCTGTACCTGTTAACATTTTATTAATCATATAAAATTTTGGCAATAGGTACAAAGGTCTCATCATAGTCAATGCATATTCTTGTCTATTGCCAAGGGGCAACCAGTCTGGCTTTATACAGATTCAACGAGCCATAGAATTTAGGTTTGAAGAAATAAATACATTTACAACCAATGGGCTTTGCAGACAATGGACATGGCACAATGCCCAGGTATGATAAGTCTATAAAGCATTGAGCTCCTCCTTCAGTACCTTTTGCCAACACTCATGTTTTATAGCCTGGCAATAGGTGTTAGGCATGGAGATGGAAGACAGGAAAGCACGTAATGAGGAGTGAGAAAACCCATATCTATT
Source organism: Litsea cubeba (assembly GCA_012931725.1). Taxonomy (NCBI): domain Eukaryota; kingdom Viridiplantae; phylum Streptophyta; class Magnoliopsida; order Laurales; family Lauraceae; genus Litsea; species Litsea cubeba. The sequence continues at coordinate 201,351 of WHSA01000116.1, forward strand.
TGGGGGACTATAGATGCGAGTCGACCAGCAAAGTGGCTGAGAGAGATCAGATAGAGAGGAAGCTATCGGTCAGGGAGTATTAGTTGCTTTATCCACTTGAGACCGTCGCCGCATATAAACAAACCAAATTTAAATGCATTGCCAAAAGGAGAGTCTGAGAAGTCCAGAAGGAACGACATGTCAGTGGAAATGCAAAGAGCAGGGTGATGTTCAAAGAAATGTGGATGTTCAACAAAGACTACATTGCGGGAAATACAAATATGCTAAGCAGATGGATCATAGCAAAGAAAACAAAAGAGCTTATCCTAAGAAAGCAAAACGAGCTGATTGAGGTGAGAATTTTGTACGGTCGGGATGTGAAAGAAGAGCAAAATAAAGATGATCATATTGGGGATGCTGTCCATGGAGACGAAAGGATATTAAGGTTGTAGTTTGGGAGAGGGGAAATGATTGATGTGTTGCTGCGGAAAGAGCCTCAGCCCAAAAAATGAATAGAATTGAAGATTGTAGGAGTAAAGTGTGGACAAAATCTAATAGATGACAGATTTTCCTTCCAGTTACTCCATTTTGATGGGATGCGTAGGGTCATGCTCTTTGGGATTGAAACCCTTTAGTTTGAAGAAGCCTTGGAATTGATTTTGAAACATATTCCCGAGTTCGAGCAAAATATTTTGATGTTTTTGGAAAATTGAGTTTCAACTAAGGATAAATATTTTTGAAATGCAGAAAATACATCAAACCTTGCATGAAGAAAATAAACCCATGTATATTTACTATAATCGTCAATAAATGTGACAAAGTATTTATAATGATCATTTGAAATAGTAGGTGCAAGGAATGTTTTGCTACGCTTTTTTTTTTTTGGCTATGCTGTTAATCATCAAACAAAAGACTTCCGCTAAGGAATGTTCAGCTACGCTGTTATGGGGTTCCATTGCATGCTTGGGACAAGACCATTTATGAGAAGATTGGAAGTTTTTTTGGGAGGGTTATAAGGGTGGCCAACGATACAATTGAGAAGAACTGCCTGGAATTCGGCAGGGTTTCTGTCTGTATTGGAAGTTATCATTAAATCTATGAAGAGATGGTCCTCGATATCTTTGGGAAGCTTTATACAATGGTGGTAAGAGAAGAAACAGATTCTGAAATCGCTGATATTTGTGATGAAAATTTTCAGGCGAAGAAAACAAGTGATCAGGAAGGTTTCTCATGGGCAAACAAAAATGGTTCAGGGTTTTGCAGAAGATAAGTCAGGACTCTTAACTCTCCAGATCTCAGTAAAGAAAAACCAGTTGGTGTGGGAGACGTTGAGGGAGACGTCAATGATGTGGCACAACCAGCAAGGAGTGCAGAAAAACTTCGGCGATTGCAGTCGAGCTGTGATGACATGGAGTGATCTCATTCATCACAACCTGAGGAGACGTTAGGTGTTGTACCTGGAGATCCTAGGGAGAGGGGCTCGAGGGGAAGGAGAGTCAAGAATCAGGCGTTTCAAAAAAAGACGTCAAGGGTTTACGAAAGGAGAAAAGCAGCGTGTAGATTTTGAAGAGGCTAGACGAGTAGGCGTCCTTTCAGAGAAGAGGAAATCGATAAGGACGTGAGGGTGCAATTTACTATCACTCATGTGCTACGAGACAAGAATGGGTTGACTCAAAGCATGCATCAGGCCAGCTGTAAACCCGTAGGTGAACCTGGATGATATTCTAGGCCGCTTCAGTCCATTATAGCTGGACTTTTAAAAGACCTGAATCATGGCTCAACTCAGGCCCTTCTAAGAGGGCTTCGGGAATCCGGACATATTCCTACAGATAAAGAGCCCAAACTGAATCAAATGTTGCTCCTTAACGAATTTGGAGAAGCTGAGGGCAAGTTGAGCAGTACCAGTCAGTCTCATCAAGAAAACCTTGGAGGATCTCTAGGAGCGGAGGAAATCAACTGTGGGCGCGGAGTTAGATGCAGTATGGAGGCGATTGTAATCAGGGAGGATTTGCATCAGTCTCTGCAATTTAAGAGTGAGAAGTGATGACTTCACAAAAGTTACACTTTTATAGCATTTTTCTTAAGAGTTTTCAAAGATAAAAGAACTCAGAACACTATTTTTAGCATAAAATCATAATTTTCCTCTCCATCATTGCTTTCTTCATATTTTTTCCATTATAGATGGCCCATTTCTATGCATTTATATGAGTTCCAATGGCTTCCATACAAAATATGCTTGGAAATACTCTCAATTATGTCCATTTCTCTTTGTAGGTAATTGAAGATTAATTTGAAGATTAAAGTTGAGATTCAATAATTAAAGACAGGAAGGATAAGTTTGGAAGGCAATTAGATGAAGAAATGACAAAATTAGGCCAATAAGAAGGAAAAAAAAAAAACTGGGTTGGTATTTTAACCATAACTTTTTACTCGGATGTCCGATTGAGGTGATCCCAGGAGCATTGGAAAGCTTATACAAATACCTACAAATCATATTTCATGATATTTTTCCTGATTCGGACATTTTGGTGGTCAAAATCGTGCCTCAATCTGGGCCCTGTTTTCTAACACAGGAGTCACCTTCATGAGCCCTCATATCAAGCCCTTTTCAGCCCACACCTACTTGCCTAAACCAAACAACCCAATCCACTTATTCATAACCCATTTCCAACCCACATTCAAGCCATTGTTCCCTCACTAACTTACATAAGCCTTTCATTGCTATTCTTATGAAGTCAAACATCGGAAAGAAACCAAAAAAGAGCAAGGCAAAGGTTTCTATATAAGGAAGGGAGCTCTAGGCATTTGAGAGACACAAGCAAGGAGAGCCTCCTCCTCTTTACTTAAGCTATTCATGTAATTGAGAGCAATTGTAGAGAGAAAGTAGGGAAAGCTTTGTAATTAATTGAATATTTGGAATGGAAATAAAAGCTTTGCCTTCTCCAATGGGTGGCTAATCCCTTTTATTGGATCTTCTAGATGAATCTAAGTTGATGTTATTCCCATTGCTTATGTTCTTTATCTTAATTCCCTTGTTTATGTGCTTAACAAGTTAGAGTAGATTTGTCTTCATTGCATTGTGAAACCTTCCATGCTTATTTTCTATCTTAGGATTCTTTTGCAATCTTCCATCCATTCATTGTTCCCTTCTTGTTTTTAACCTTTTTATTTTGCTTTTGTTATTAACTTTGTTACTCACTTGTTACTAACCTTGTTCTTGGTCTGTTAATTGTTTTGGTTCTCACCGGAGTTCTTCTATTTTTACCAACATCTCTTTCTTATCTAGTTTCTTGTTTTCTTTTAGTTTGCATTTTTTATTTCCCTTGTTATTATCTTGTTTCTTGTTTCCATTGTTTTTGTTAGTGTTATCTCCATTTGCATTTGTTGGCTATATTTGAGTCGATACTCCTTTTCATTGATCATTGTTATTTTTCTTGTCACGATCCTCATGGGAACGATATTCGGACTTCCATAGTTTATATTACTTGAGACAACCGTATACTTGCGGAATCCACATCAAGAAGCTGGCAAGAGGGAGTCAGAATAAAGGGAAGGCCATTTCATTTCATCTAATGACTGCAAAATGGATGTTTCTTTACAGGAAACAAGGAATAAGGGTTTTGCACGTTTCAGGAGACAGGTTGCAGACTCTGCAGTGACGATTACTAAAGCCAAGACTTCGAACCGTCCAGCGATGTCAAGGAAGAGGACACCAAGGTCGGATGGAGAGAGTACAAGGCCAACAAAAGAGACAAGGTAGACTGACAAGGTCAAAGCAGCATAAAAATTAAAAAAGCTGCAAGCAAGGGGGTTAAGGATTTGAATAACTCAAATTATTCAGATCATCATAGATCAGTCTCTTTGAATCAGTGGACGGGATGAGGATCCAATGGAAGAGCCAAGAATGTGAAGGAAGTAGGTGAATCGTTGGGGATGTGCTTTGGGTCTAATGAAGATGAGGTGCTGGATCGTATAATGCAGATCGAGTTGCAGGAGAAACAACTCCATTGTAACAGAAGGGATGGGCCAGGTGACACAACAGGGAAAGCTGAAGTGGGCAATACAGCCTGAGTCAGGTAATTCCAGGGGTTTATCATTTGAATTAGTAATGATAATTGTCAGTTGGAATATTAGGGGGCTTGGTAAACCAGATAAAAGGGCGATTGTGAGGATGATAGTCAAGAAACAGAAGATCTCTCTACTCATGTTGCGGGAGACTAAAATTTCAAAAGATGTAGAGCATATTATTCAGGACATTTGGGGATAAAGGAGATGTAGTTGGGAGTGGGAACCATAGGCAGGGAATCAGGTGGTCTAATTTCTGTATGGGATGATGATATTTTAAAAAGAGAGAATGTTCTCAAATCTCAAAGGATGCTGGCTATTAAATTTAGTAACAGAAAAAGAAGCTTGCAACTGGGCAAGTGAAAATGTGTATGGCCCTAATGAGGACTCTTTGAGGGAAGGTTTTGGGCTTCAATGTCAAGTATGATGTCACAGTGAAATATTCCATGGTGTATTGCAGGAAGTTTCAATATGGTGAGGTCTCCTCACGAAAAGAAGTGGGCTACTCGCATCACTCGTGGTATGGAGAAGTTTTCAGCTTTTATCAATGATAATGAGCTATAGGATTTGCCTTTGGTAGGGAGGAGATTGACATGGTCAAATAATCAAGTTAATCCAGCTTTTAGTAGAATTGATCACTTTCTCTTATCAAGGGAATGGGATGAGCACTTTTCAGGGGCAGTTCAGATTGCTCTTCTGAGACAGGGATCTGATAATTGTCCCATCAAGATTGCCACTAGCGAGGCTAATTGGGAACCAAGGCCTTTTCGGTTTGAGAATTGATGGCTCCTTCATAAAGATTTTCTTCCTAAAGTACGGGAATGGTGGTCTCAGTTCGTCTTCCAAGGGCACCAAGGTTTTATAGTATCGAAGAAATTACAGGGCCTTAAAGGGCTAGAATCAAGGAGTAGAACAAGCTAGAATTTGGCAGATTGGATGATATTATTTAGAGGTCATTTGAAAGGGGAACTGGAGAATTGGGACAAGTTAGAAAAGGAAATACAACTTAGGCAAGTAGAGATTGAGGTAAGCAGAGGGGTAAAGAAGAAGTTGTGGGAGGTTAACCGTATGGAGGAAATTTCCTAGAGGCAGAAGTCAAGAGCACTATGGTTTAAGGAAGGGAGCAAAAATACAAAATTCTTGCATGGAAAGGCAAACACTAGAAGAAGGATAAATTATATTGGGAAGATTAGCAGAGGCAACATTTCTCTAGAAGACCCCACAAATATCAAGGAGGAAATTGCTCAGTGTTTTGAAAATTTGTACTCTAGTAAAAACTGGGTTAGACCGAATCTGGATGGTATTGAGTTTCCTTTGATTCAGAAGGGAGCTAAAGATTTGGTTGGAAAGGGAATTTGACGAAGAAGAGGTTAGTAAAGCTCTAGCAAATTGTGCGGGTGATAAAGCGCCAGGACCTGATGGTTTTAATTTTACATTTGTTACAAGCTGCTTGGGATGTTATTAAAGAGGATTTCTGTCGTATGCTTTCAGAATTTCATCAAAGGGAGAGACTGAGTAAAGCAATCAATGCCACCTTTTTGTGTCTTATTCCTAAGATTCAAAACCCGGTGTTTTTGAAGGATTACAGGCCTATTACCTTGATTGGCTGTATTTACAAACCGTTATCAAAGATCCTAGCAAATAGACTCGAGAGGGTTTTACTTTTACCCCATATTATTAGTCCGCCTCAAGGTGCTTTTATTCAAAATAGGCAGATTTTGGATGTTGCAAATGAATTTATACATTCAAGAAAGTGAGCTCATAAGGAGGGTGTAATATTTAAGATAGATTGGAAAAGGCTTGTGATCATGTCAAATGGGATTTTGTAGACTACATGCTCATGAGGTTCGACTTCAGTTCTAGGTGGCGAGGGTGGGATCAAAGAATGCCTATCCTCTACCTCATTCTTAGTGTTTGTTGATGGTTCCCCTTGCCTTTTTAAGGCTATAAGAGGGTCGAGACAAGGGGATTCCGCTATCTCCTTTTTAATTTAATATTGTAGTGGAAGCTTTGGGTGCACTCATAAAGAAGGCCAAAGAGGCAGGCTTGATCAGCGGCTTCGAAGCTTGTGGGGGTGGACAGGAGGTGAATCATTTATAATTTGCAGATGATACTATTTTATTTTCATCTACAAGATGGGAAGAAGTAGTAATGCTAAAGAGGATTTTAAGATGCTTTCAGATAGCTTCAGGGTTGAAGATTAATTTGGCAAAGAGCTTCTTGGTGTGGGTGGAGTGCTCGGAGGAGGCTATTCAAATATTAGCGGGTAGATTACATTGCAGACATGGACGCCTTCCCTGTCAGTATCTTGGGTTGCCCATTGGGGCTAATCCTAAGTCATTGTCAATGTGGGATCCGGTGATTGAGAAGTTTGAGAAGAAGTTATCCACTTGGAAGAGGAGGTACATATCTTTAGGGGGTAGAATTACACTAATTAAGGCATCTTTATGCAACCTTCCAGTGTACTATATGTCTCTATATAAGATGCCTAGGGCAATTTAAGGAAACTAGATCGCATTAGGAGGATTTTTTTTATGGGAAGGTAATTGTGAAAGAAAAAAGTTGCATTTGATGAAGTGGAGCAAGGTGATTGAGCCGAAAAGTGCAGGAGGTTTCGGGTTTGGGAAGCTGGAATCAAAGAATTGCGCAATGCTTGCAAAATGGTGGTGGAGGTTTGTGGTTGAAAAAGATGCTTTTTGGAGAAGGATTATTGTATCCAAGTATGGTGAGGATGAGTGGGGCTGGGTTCCTAAAAGAGTCACGTATGGTGAGGATGAGTGGGGCTGGGTTCCTAAAAGAGTCCCTAAGTATAGGTTGTCTAGTCTTTGGATCGTCATCTTAAGTTCTGGGGATGTGTCTAATGCTAGGGGAAGGGTTTTTGAAAATGGCTTAGGGTTCAAAGTTGGGGAGGGGGGAGGTGTCCTTTTTGGTTTGATAATTGGGTGGAGGTGGGTCCATTGTGCCTTTTGTTTCCTACAGTATTTAAGGTTGTTTTTAATAAAGCGTCCTCTGCTAAAGACTGTTATATTGGGAGGGGGATAAGTTATGTAGGAAAGTGGTGGTCAGGAGGGTATTGCATCAGTCAGATTTGGAAGAGTTGGAGTCTTTAATGAGTATTCTTATAATATTTTCTTATGCATGGATGCAGCTGATGTGCATGTTTGGAAGCCAAAGACTTCTGGCTTATTTTCTTCTAAGTCATTCTATAGGAAGTTGGAACCTTTTGACAAGTCTCGGTTATGCCTTAATCTGGATGGGTCATGTGCCTCCTAGAGTAGAGGCATTTTGCTTGTTAGCTGTGAGGGGTAAGATCTCAATGGCTGATCACTTAAGGAGGAGAGGCATGTCATTGGATTCTATCTCAGATATGTGTTTCCCATGTGGGAGGGAAACAGAATCTATTGGGCATTTATTTATTCGCTGTCATGTTGTGTCATCTCTTTGGGGATTCTTCCTCAAAGAAAGTGGTGTGTCTTGGTGTTTTCCAAGATCACTTGTTCGTGGAGCTTATTAAGTCATCGAGAGGGGGGGGGGGGGGGGGGGGGGGGGGGTGCCCCTCGTAGGAATGAATGTACAGATCTGAAAATTGACAATCTTCTACATGATTAGGGAGCTTGTTTGAAGATGGGGAGTTTATAAGAAGAAAAATAGTTTGGCGTGCTCCACCTCTCGGAGTGTTAAAGTTTAAGGTGGATGGAGCTGCACGTGGAAATCCAGGAAGGGTGGGTATTGGTGGAGTGTTAAGAAAACACAAAGGGGAAGTTCTTTTTATGTTTCCAGGTCACATCGGGATCAAAGATTCTATTGAAGCAGAAGTGTTAGCTATTTTGGAAGCTCTCCAGATCTTTAAGAGTTATTTCCAACAAATTGTTATAGTGGAGAGTGATTCCTTCAATGCTATTTCATGGCTGAAATCCCTCGAGGTTCCTTGGAAAATGCAGTTCTACTTCAACGAGATCAAGGCGATTACATCTACAACACGGGTTTCTTTCGCTCATGTTAGCAGATCTGCTAATGGCATGGCAGATTCTCAAGCAAAGTAAGTGATAGACCAGTCTTGTAATTTGTGTGCTTTTCTTGCTTAGTTTTGGGCTCTGGTATATATCTCTTATACTAGATCATTATTATATTTCGTTTTTTGATCCTCGTAGTTTGTATTCTCTTTCCCTTTTAATAAAAGTTACCATTACCCATCAAAAAAATAAATAGTAGGAGCAATGCCCCAAAAAATCAATATGAATGAGATTAAAACAATTATTAGAGAGTACATCATGCAAATGAATAGATCATATTCCTTAAAATTGTAAACGTGCTTATGACATTCATGAAAGAACAGGTCAAGACACTTAAGTTTTATGATCAGTGACTTACTTCAGATATTGTAAAGCCAAACAGCCTTGGATGCGATCTTTTTTCAGTTCGCTCATGAGATTTTCCAGGTAATTTTTCATGTTCTAGAAGCAGCATAAAGAACATAATACGATTAGTAGAATCAACAACCAACAACCCGTGTAACATTGTAAACAATGAAGATTATTAGATCACAAAGATGAAGTCAGAGAATGCATACAGGTCCAACATTATCTACAACTAGAGGAATTACAGTATCCAGAGCCCTCAGAGAATGTACAGTTTCTGGAGTATCAGTGAAATACACTAACTACACTGATGAATAAAAGTAAATTAACAAAAACATGACCGATATGTGAGATACATAGAGCCTTTTTATGATAAAATATTCTTATTCTAAAACAAAATTCGCAATATAAATGACCATACTACCTTGAACACCTGCAGGGCAATTACTTTTCCGCCACGGTTTTCCAGCATGCATAAGAAAACGGTCGATTTCAACAAGTGTTTTCTGCTTGTGACACTCTAATAACCATTCCTATGACAACCACATTTGTCATCATCAAATTATAACCACTGACTGAAAATTCATAATGTAAACAATAATAGAAAAAATAGGCATTTTTCTTTATTTACCCTGAAGTACTATTATTGAATGTTTCATCTCATTAACATTTTCTCTATATCCAGTCATTCAAGAACATGCATAAGTAAGCAAATGCAAGATGAATGTAGCTATTTATTAAAACATTCCAGTCAAACCTTAGAGAGCATTTTTTTCATTTGTTCATAATCAACAGTGAAATTAACCCAGAACTAAGTCTTTTCTTAGCACTAAATAAAATATACTAGGCTTTAGAACTCCAAAAAAAATGACAACCAAAGGCCATTCACAGAAACCAATCAAAGTTCATCAATGTCAATCTAATTTGGCATAAAACCAGCATCACTTGCAAACATGCTATTGCAAGAAATTAGTAATAGCCTTATATCTCCTATGAACAACAGCAGCAAACAAAATCACAACCTTATCCAATCTTTATTTAGCCTATGTTAATAGTTACAGACTTACAGTGAGGACATGTTTGTAATTATTGGGGTACTATGGCTCCTAAATCGATAATCCATGAAGGGCTAGATGAAGATATGAATGCCATATGAGCAAAGGATCCGGATAGGCAGCCACTCGAGCTCGGGATGAAGTAGTAGAGCCTTCTAGTGCTTGTAGCAGAAAGCTCTTGTTTAATATTCAAATCAGTTTTATTTGTACCTGCATCATCACTAGATTTTCTCTGTTTCGGCAATATTTGCAGAATTGGGGTGTGGCGGCTTTCCAATCAAATCGCAACACTGTTCGTTAGTATGCCTATTTTTCCCATAATGCGTACAAAGGAGATTGTTTCCATCAACATTGTTCTGAAACCTACCGCAGCCACCTCTTCTATTTTCATAGCCACAGGTGGCCGTCACCACGACCACCCTCTCTCTCTCTCTATATATATATATATATATGGAGAAATTCTCAAAAACTCCCCCATCTCAAAAGGGAAGTTTCTACCCCTATCTAATAGCCAATGAATTAAAAGTATCTATAAAAGATCCACATTTTTAGGAGACTATTTAGGAGAGAATGGATAATTGTATCATTGATGACAAATGTCACACTTTCATTAGCTAAAAGATGGGCGTTTTTTTTTTTTGTGAAAAACACAAAAAAACGTCTAGGGAGTTTTGTAGCATTATATATATACATATATATATATATGAGGTCAGCTCTCCTAAGCTGAAGCTTAGCTTATTGTAAGCTGGAATAATGCTGGTCCCACAAATCAAAGTCGATTATCGTTGTTTTTTTGCATGATGATCGTCTCCAAAATCAAGATAAATCCAATCAGAACTGGATTTTCCAGTTCCATCATGCAAAAAACAGATATAATCAACTTTGATTTGTGGGACCAGCACTATTCCAGCTTAGGATAAGCTAAGCTGCAACCTAGGAGAGCCCTGCTCTCTCTCTCTCTCTCTGCTCCTATGAGGTTACTCTCACAGTACTATGAGAGTAAGGTGTGGGGGCCCTCACATTTAGGCTGTTGGCATTGGATATGGATGTGAGTGCCCCACCCTTACTCTCTTAGTACCATGAGAGTAACTCTCATAGGAGCATCTCCCTATATGTACACACACACACACACACACACACACACACACACACATATATAACAAGGGCAGATCATTCTTATGATGTAGGTATTTGATCTCTTCCAAGGATAATACATTTGCGATCTTATTCTCCTTGAAGGAAAGTTAAACAGCACCAATTGATGGAAGGGGATCCTAACTTTTTTGGTAGGAGATGGAAGGGGATCCTAACTTAAACATGCGCCTGGACTATCTCATATGCCAGATTAACACCACCAATAGTTCATAGATATGTCGATTTTCAATAGCTTTCTGTTGACCAATAGGGATAAATTCTATCAACTCCTAAATTTGAGCATAATGTGCCCTTACTTTAAATTTGCTAGTTCCCTTGTCAATTGGTAGATCCTGCCATGATTATGTTTTTGAGAATACGAATTATAAATCAAAATTCCATAGCGCTTTTGCAGTCTAACAATAGCGCAAAGCCCAGGAAATATTTCCTTCCATAGAGTTATTGTAATACCCCAGAACCCTATCTTAGGGTTTCGAATTATTTAATATTTTACATATTTAATTTCCGTGATTTCTTGAATTTATTGGAATAGTAGATTTGTCTTGGATTTGTGACAATATAAAGAATATTTTTTGGGGTTATTATTATTATTATTATTATTATTATTATTAATAATACTCTGGTTCTCAATTGGGGTAGGCCCAAGAGAACCAGTTGTACAACTGAATAACATAAGTTTTCTAGTCATTCCACCCCTAGACTTGGACCCCAGTGGTTGGACCCATGTTTTTCAATCTTGGGCAGGATCGTTCTTCTTAATTGGCCATCACAACTTTCCTAATAATTAAAGGAATCTAAAGAAAAAGAGGAAACTTACAAATTAGCAATCCAAGTCAATTAACAACAGAAAATAGAAATAGGATAGAATATAGAAATAGGAATAGGAATAGAAGTCCACAGTAACTCTCGGTCGAATTAGGCCTGTGGGCTTAACCCAATGGACCAGGTTGGGTTTGGCCCAGTTGATTTGGGCCTGTTCCGTACTGCATTAACAAACTTCAACATGGTTATACCAAAGGGTGTCTGTCATATACAGCACATAACATGTCTAAATAGTAAAATCAACAGATATAAAAGAAGACTTGTATATGTCAAAACATATCATAATTTAAGAAGGGAAGGATCAATTGTTAGTGCGATAGTCACATCTCACATATGCACTACCCTTGTGCTGTCAATTCCGTGTCAAGGTCCAAAACCTTGCCTCTAGAAGTCGCACCTAAGAAGATCAAGTTTGAAGGCAGATAGATCAAGTCTTAGAAAGCCCGAGCTTCACCATGGTATACTCCAAATGTGCCAACCTATTTAGGTAAAATGGACCATAGGATTAACCAAGAATAGGCCCATAGAACCCTCAAACCTACTGGTAAAAATGGATAGGGAAAAATGGGCTAAACTGATCAGTTGATCAGTCTTGGGCCTCATGGCTAGCCGTAACAAGGGTACGGCTAACCGTAAGGTCACCATGGGCCTGCAACGGTCACATTTACAAAATGGTGTTTTTCACCATTTTGTGAACTGCGATCAGCTTGTGGCTAACCAAAATCTTATTACAATTAACCGTAATGTCACCGTAAGCCAACCGTAGTTGCCCCAATCGCTCACCGTTGCTTTTTCTGAAGTTGACATTTTCTACAATTTTGAGCTACAGTTAGCTCACGTTTAACCATATGTCCTCCACGGCTAACCGTGAGCCAACCACTGTGGTTTTTTGCCCATTTGACTGTCAATCAAACTAGCCCTTGGGGATTGACAGCTAGCCGTAAATATTACAAGGCTAACTATAAACTAGCCGTTGAGAGCTCCACTATAAATACTTGAGCTCAATCCAAAGGCCACAGACTTTTGAGATTTTGAGAGCTCATTTCCAATACAAATTGCCCACTGAGTAATACACTCTTAGAGCCCCCAAAATCCAATTCCACTCACACATAGGTCTCTTATTAGGCATATCAAAGAGCATTCAAGGCTCATTCAAGTGTGATTAGCTGAATTCCTCTTCACTAGGGTATCCTCTCAAGGTCACAAAGTAAAAACCAAATTACCCTAGACCTAGACCTCTGCTACCTTCTTGGTTGAGCACTCATTAAAGTATCTACATCACCAAGGAGCATTGCAAGGAGGCTATAGAATGGAGCTTCAGATTCAAGCATCAAGAGAGCACTCAAGGCATATTTTTCGTCTAGAGGCAAGCATTCTTTTTATTTTCAAATTCATATACTTTGTAAAGTGGATTAGATTTGTGTGATCGAACCACTATAGAAAGTAGGTTGGTGGATTAGACCTAAGCGATCGAATCATTGTAACAAAAAAATTTGTAGGTGGACTTGGTTGGAGGTGTACCTTTGTGGAAACCTAATATAGTGGAACCTAGAGACAATTTGGGTGTGGTGCTCTTGACAGTGGATGTAGGTCGACTGAACCACTATAAATTGCATGTGCCTCTTATCTCTTTATGCCCCATTGTCATACATTTATGTTTTAAGATACAGGTACTAGATAATCACACTTCACACGTTAGTTGTGTTAGATTATATGGTCTCAATCCAGTGGATGATGTAATTTATTGATTTATTTCAATATAATCATGTTTACTTTTCATGAGATGAATGTTTTAGTTTCCTGCTTGTATATAACCAATACAAATGATATAATGGTTCATGAGATGAACCGGAGTGCGCAAGTATATTAGATGTAATACATGTGTATGGATAAGATCCACATACGGGAGACATGCGTCACAAATCTTATACTTAAATAGCTTCACGACCAGTGATGAGATTGGGCATCTCAACTGACAAGGTTACAGCATTATGATCACTATGAGATAGTGTGTTTTGTCTCAATCGTCAGAGTGTAAGACTCTAGATCATCATGCTGGTACATTGGATGTATTGAAGGACCATGAGAAGCACCTTATGAAACACTGTCTTTACTTTAAGGTCTACTCTCATAATTTCCTACCAATAGGCACTTAATCCTGAGACATTAATGAACTCAAGTTTCTATCTATTCATTTGCTTTGAGTCACTGAGGCCAACTGTAGGTTAACACGTCGGTGTCTTGGATGCGTGGTAGCAAGACTGTGGGAACATTCAATGGTCAAGATAGAATCTATCCACTTTATCCCCTTGTGCCAATTAATGGATTTATCATTAGTAAGTGCACACCCATCTCAATTAAGAGTTAATTGGATAGTACTGATGATCACTATAATTGATTGAGTCTCAAGGATAATAAGATATGGATCTAATTTGGACGGACAGGTTTAATCCAATTGATCCATGGATATAGATGGAGGGGCCTACTTGTGGTGATAGGGAAGTTTAGGGTCTTTATGTAATTTATTCCTTAGAGTGGAGTTCAGTTGCATTTATATAGTGGAGTTATTTGCAATTAACTGTGGGCCCGGATTGCACATGAGATGTGGGGTCGAGGTGTCCCAGTTGGAGCTACCTTTCTATGGAATCCCTAGTGGTCCCCACGCTAGCCCAAATTTTTAAATAGTTACTAATTCTACTTGAACTCAAAAGGAAAGGAAATAGAAAGTTACTAATTAATAGTGGTAAAGGAAAGAAGAGAAGGTTACTGATTATTATGGAAGTGGGACTTCTAATAATAAATAAAGAGGAGGTGGCTTGGAGCTATAAATAAAGGAGCCCCTTGGACCTCCAACCCATGCTTGTTTCCAACCTTGGAATTCACGTCCATCTCTTCTCTCCTCCCTCTTCTAGTTCTCTTCTAGTTTCTCTTCTTGTTTGCCTTTGAGGTTCTAGTTGATTTATTTTGGAGATTCCACCCTTCTCCTAGAGAATAGAGATCTTATACGGGTCATAGCATGGAAGACTACGAGGTCTTGGAGATTCTAATTTGTTAGAAAGAAAGAGTTCTTCATCAAGCAAGTTGTCAACATCTCCATTAGAGCACTACCAAGCTCCCAAGGTAAGACCTACTCCTTGTATGTTGTAGATTTATTGTGTATGCATGGTGATGCTATTTTATATCTTAGAGATAGTTTCTCACTGATCATGGTTGATGATATTGAGGTCTTTGATCCTAGATTGGGTTTGTAGCCTCATGGATAATTGATCCCTGCATCAAGTGAGTCAAAAGTTTTTGAAACCTAGGCATACACTTCACACGTGCTAGACTACCTTGCACAAATTGGCATATCTTTTAAGTATTCAGCACACATCCTTATTGCATTACACATTTGTTCACTTGATTACTCCTTTTCATTGTTATACATTGGTGTGCAATTTTTGTGAGTGTGGTGATATTTAATTGCGTTAAATTGCACTCAAAATCTTAATTAGTCCTATTCCACACACCCCCCCTTGGACTTGCATAGGTCTAGCTTGCACTTTCATCAACAATGTTTCAAATATATGCATGTTCAACTAAGGCCAACCCTTATAAAGAGGGCACGACCATGCCCTAACCCCTGTCTAGGGTTCAGCCAATCCAACCCTAATGCTAAGGATTCAATCAATGAATAGTAGGTTGTCATTAGTTCAGATATTCATCACTTTGCCCAAAAATCTCACCATGAAGAAACTAAAACCAAATCATCTCTAATCTCAGTGAAATCTTAATGAATAATACACAATCAGAAAAGCAAGGCTTTTCTTGAATTCGACTAGAACCAGCCCCTTATTGGGGTTTGGCCAAAGGCTGGAACTCCATGGATGAAGTACGGCTAATGGCCAAAACCCACCATTGGGTTTGGCCCACTCTAAACCCTAGATCTAGGGATCAATTTCACTCAAACCCTAAATCCTACGGTTCAACTAACTTGGAAATCTCAAGTGGAGGTTCAGTCATGAGGTTTTTACACCCCTTAGTGATGATCACACCTTTATCTATAATTCTTATCATATATACATAGACAAACACAAAAAGAGTCCTCATGGATTCAAATCTAGAATTCGACAACTAGAACTACGTGTATGTACAAGTAAAATTGCACGTGTACTCACCTCGTATAAGCTAGGGTTGCTCGATTAACTTGGGGAAGTGAATATGTCATCAAACAAGTGAAAGATCTTATGATTGATTCCCTTCTCTTTCTCCAATTGTTCTTCTTGATTTACTTCTAGATCTCACTACCTTTCTATGTCTAGGAAATAGGGTTAGGGTTTTTTTATAGTAGTATGCAAGAGATAGGAAGAGGAGGAGAGGGCTTTTCTTAGGAATAAGGTAGTCGACTATGGGAAATAAGAGTTTGAGTTGTGCACACGTCCCAAGATGACCTCGGGGCATGTGCAACTCCTAGAGGTCTTGGGATTTGTGCGCAAGCAAAAATCCTTCCTTTGTTATGAGATTCCTTTACTTCCTAGTCATGGGTCCCATCAACTCAAGTAATTTTAAACTAGATCCAATTAATAAATGTTCATGGGTCATGCCAATAAGACTTTAAATCTATTCAAGGCCAATCATAAGCCCTTAATCTATTTAAATCACATATCCAGCCTTGTGGGGTCTCTCAAAAGTTCCTCCCCAGATTTGTAAAATATGGGACACTGCTGGGTCCTACCCAAAACCCCTTTTAAACTCTTCATTTGAAACCCAAATTAACCCCACAAAATATCTAATGACGTAAGGTCCCACAAGGTTTTGATGCAGGCTGACCCAACGGCTGGCTCAAATCACAGGCCCGCAAGCCTTGATGGGCCCCACCTAGACCTTCCAAGATTGGAGATCCCGATCTTTTCGTTACTTGATTACTGTTAACACAAGTAACTCAAAGCCCACAAAGCCCAGGCCCATTCATTGTAACATATCCACACATTACGTGGGATTAGTTAGGATATACTCAAATCAAATGTACAGCTTATTTTCCATAAAAGATAGATTGTAATAAGTTTGATTTGCCTTGATTAAGGCTAAATATGATTATAAAAGAGAGAAAGGATCGTCCATGAGAGGGATCCAAAGTTTTCCACAATTATCATATTCTTCCATCTTCGTGTCATGGTATCAGAGCTAATACTGTGAAACTCTTTAAGACCTGCTGTTCTGAATCTTGTCTTGGGAAAAACTAACAGATCAAAGATCTGTAATCTTGCAATCAACCAGATCAGGGATCTGCATGTATTTATTCACACAGACGAAGGAAACAGACACTGTGACGGTATGATCAGCAGTGGCCCACCTGCGATCATCATGACGTGTTCCAAAATTCTTACAGCAATGGTCGACTTCCTCTTCTGGTAATTTTGGAGATTTTTTCAATATTTTTCAGAGATCAGAGGTAGGACATCTGACCCCACTTGTGATTTTCCACTTTTCAAAGATAATTTTGATCACAGCCGTACAAAATCTTGAATTATGGATGGATTTTGATGCATCTTGTCTCACTGGAAAGACATTTTGATTCTGCCTGAATCTTGTTGATCTGATTCTCAATCAGATCGAGCAGTGGGCCCCACGCAGGGATTTAGAAGCCAAAATACAGGTCGTCTGGACCTTTTTTTGGTGACACAGTCATATTTCTGCACTGTTTCTACTAGCTTTCTGGTTTCTGCCTTTTTCGGGTTCCTGCTATTTCTGTTTCGCCATCTCTGCACTTTATTGCACTCTATTCTGCATTTTTTGGTTTCTGCTGATCGTAGTGGGACTTACTGCTGGGATAATTTGGAATTTCTGCTGGGGTAATTTGCAATCAGGACTTCTCTTTTTCTTATCTGGAATTACTTGATCAGAATCAACTGCTGCTATAGTTATTTTGAGTTATAATCATGGACTCCCACAAAAGTGAAAATTACTTGATAAAATTCAATGGGACAAATTACTCATCATGGGCATTCCAATTTCACATATACCTTAAGGGCAAAGAGTTATGGGGCCATGTTGACGGGACTGATCCTATTCCTTTAGAGGATGTAAAGGCAGTAGCTAAATGGGAAACAAAGGATGCCCAAATCATGACTTGGCTTCTGGGGTCGGTGGATCCACAATACATTCTGAATCTCCGGCCCTATAAAACAGCAAAGGGAATGTGGGACTATCTCCGACAGGTGTATCAACAGGATAACTCCGCTCGACGTTTCCATTTAGAACATGAGCTATCTCAGTTTAATCAAGGGACACTGTCCATTCAAGAATATTATTCTCATTTTATTCGCTTATGGACAGACTATACTGAGATAATTTACTCAAGTCTCCCTGATGCCTCGATTGAGGTGGTTCAACGCATTCATTCCACTAGTCAACGAGATCAATTCTTGATGAAACTGAGGTCTGAATTTGAACAAGTTCGTTCAAATCTGATGAGCAGGGTGCCTCCTCCATCTATTGATTCATGCTTAGGAGAGCTTCTTCGAGAGGAACAACGTCTTACAACCCAAGCTGCTCTTCAACAAGCCATATCTCCAGGACCACTGACTGCTGCCTATCTTGCTCGTCCCAAACAGCAAAACAGGGACATGACCAAAGTACAGTGTTATTCTTGTCAGAAGTATGGCCATGTCGCCACTCAATGCGATCAGAAATTCTGTTCTTACTGCAAACGCAAAGGCCATGTTCTTCCGGAATGTAGGCGCCGTACTCAGTTTTCCTCACAGAAGGCTAATTTAGCAACCCTGGATGCGTCCTCTTCTGCATTTAGTCCTGCTGCCACTACAGTCATGCCTGCACCGCCTCCTTCATCATCAGCTCTTACTCCTGAAATGGTTCAACAGATGATAGTAAATGCCTTTTCTGCTCTTGGTCTCTCAGGTAAACCCAAACAATCAAACTCTACTTGGTATATGGATTCGGGGGCTTCTAATCATATGACTCACTCTTCTGATACTTTATCTCAAGTAAAGCCGTATGATGGAAATCTCCGAATCAATACCGCAGATGGTGGCAGTATACCCATTACTGCCGTCGGTGAGATCTCTCATCCCTTACCTTTGAGTCATGTCTTTCTTGCTCCTCAGTTATCTACAAATTTATTATCTGTTGGACAACTAGTTGATAACCATTGTTCTGTCTCGTTTTCGCGTTCTGGTTGTGTGATACAGGATCAAGCATCGGGGGAGGTGATAGCGAAGGGACCTAAGTGTGGCCGTCTTTTTCCGCTACAACTTTCTACACAAGATAGGAATTTGGTTGCATCTGCTTTGTTTTCTGCTTCTAGTTTACACAAGAGCCGATTATGGCACAATAGATTAGGCCATCCTAATTCTCGTACTTTGTTGTCTTTATTTCAATCTGGCTTGCTTCATGATAATAAAATATCTCTTAAAGATGCTTCTTTTGATTGTTCTAGTTGTAAAATGAGCAAGAGTAAGACTCTTCCTTTTCCTCTCAGTACCTCATTATCATTGAAATGTTTTGATCTTGTTCATAGTGATGTATGGGGTATAGCACCTGTCATCTCCCATTCTCATTTTAAGTATTTTGTTACATTTATTGATGATTACAGTCGCTTTACATGGATTTATTTTTTACATTCAAAATCTGAGGTGTTTGTTACTTTTAAAATTTTCTTAGCTTATGTGGAAAATCACTTCTCCACATCCATTAAAACACTTCGCACCGATTCCGGTGGTGAATATGTTTCTCATGAGTTTCAGAATTTTTTGCAACACAAAGGGATCATTTCTCAAAAATCATGTCCTTATACACCACAACAAAATGGTGTGTCTGAGAGAAAAAACCGACACCTTTTGGACATTGTTCGGTCACTTCTCTTAGAATCCTCTGTTCCACCAAAATTTTGGCCTGAAGCTTTGTCTACAGCAGTTCATGTTATTAATAGACTACCATCCCCTCGTATAGCGAATGAAACACCTTATTTTCGTTTATTTCACAAGCATCCTACTTATTCTCATCTCCATACTTTTGGGTGCGTATGTTTTGTTCTTCTTCCCTCAGTTGAACGAACAAAACTCTCTGCTCAATCGTCTAAGTGTGCTTTTCTAGGCTATGCGATTGACCAAAAGGGATTTTTATGTTATGATCCTAAGGTGAAACGTATCAGGACCTCTCGTAATGTTGTGTTTTTTGAAAATCAGTATTTTTTCCAACATCATTTCGATCATGATAATCCTACTGTGTTTTCTCTTGTTCCTGCCTTTTGTGATAACCCTGGTCCTTCTTCGGATTCTATTAAGCCTTTACTTGTGTATGAAAGACGTCGGCGGGGAAATACGATTGCACCTGAGCCTCCTGATTTGTCAGCTTCCTCGGCACTTGACCCAGCTCCTGCTCCAAACATCTCCCAGTCAGTTCATGTTCGTCGCTCCTCTAGGACTTCCCGCCCCCCTGATCGGTTTGGTTTTACCCATACATCCTTACTTGCTACTTTGTCTTCTGTTCACATTCCTAATCATTTTTCTCAAGCAGTGCAACATGAGTGTTGGCGGCAGGCCATGCAGGAAGAACTTGATGCACTCAAAGTGAATCACACATGGGATGTGGTTCCCTGTCCTCCGTCCATCAAACCCATTGGCTGTAAATGGGTTTACTCTATCAAGCTACATTCTGATGGTACTTTGGCACGTTATAAGGCTCGGTTAGTGGCACTTGGCAACCGTCAGGAGTATGGTATTGACTATGATGAGACATTTGCTCCGGTGGCCAAGATGACAACGGTGCGTACTATTCTTGTTGTTGCAGCATCACGCTCATGGCCTCTTTATCAGATGGATGTGAAGAATGCCTTTCTTCACGGAGATCTTAAAGAAGAAGTCTACATGCGTCTTCCTCAAGGATATGATACTACTTCTAAACACGAGGTGGCACGGCTTTGTCGCTCGTTGTATGGACTCAAACAAGCACCCAGAGCTTGGTTTGAGAAATTTCGGTCTACTATGTTGCATCTTGGATTTGTTCAAAGTCCTTATGATCCTTCACTGTTCCTGAATAACACTGCTCAAGCTACCACCATCCTTCTAGTATATGTGGATGATATCATCATCACAGGCACTCACAGTAACATGATCCATAGTCTTCAATCCTCACTTCAAACTGAATTCCATATGAAAGACCTGGGTCCTTTAACATATTTCTTGGGTCTTGAGGTACAACAGTCTAGGAAGGGACTGTTTTTACATCAGCATAAGTATGCTACTGATCTTATTGATCTTGCTGGCCAAAAGGATTCTACCCCTGTGGACACTCCCTTAGAAGTCAATGTGAAACTCCGGAAAGATGATGGGGACCTCCTCTCCGACCCCACCTTCTACAGACGGTTAGTCGGGAGTCTAGTCTACTTGACCATCACTCGGCCCGACATCTCATATGCTGTGAATGTTGTTAGTCAATTCATGCAAGCACCGCGGCATCACCATCTGGTTGCTGTTAAACGGATTATTCGGTACATTCTCGGTTCTCCGACACGAGGCTTGGTTTTTCCAGTTGGTACACCAGTCACCCTAACTGCTTATTCTGATGCCGACTGGGCCGGATGCCCGGATACTCGCCGATCTACTACAGGCTGGTGTATGTATTTGGGTGAATCGCTCATTTCTTGGAAATGCAAAAAGCAAGAACGGGTCTCCAGATCTTCCACAGAATCCGAATATCGTGCCATGTCCTCTGCTTGTTCCGAGATCCTTTGGCTTCGAGGCTTACTTACAGATCTTGGGTTTCCCCAGACCTCAGCTACCCCACTTCATGCGGACAATACTAGTTCCATTCGTATCACTGAGAATCCAATCTTCCATGAACGAACAAAACATATTGAGGTGGATTGTCATTTTATTCGAGATGAATATGATCGCAAGGTCATTAGTCTTCCCCATGTTTCGAGTGAACTCCAACTTGCGGATATCTTCACAAAAGGACTGCCTCGACCACGCCATGAGTTCTTGATTCGCAAATTGCTGTTGTTTGACCATCATCAATTTGAGGGGGGGTGTTAACACAAGTAACTCAAAGCCCACAAAGCCCAGGCCCATTCATTGTAACATATCCACACATTACGTGGGATTAGTTAGGATATACTCAAATCAAATGTACAGCTTATTTTCCATAAAAGATAGATTGTAATAAGTTTGATTTGCCTTGATTAAGGCTAAATATGATTATAAAAGAGAGAAAGGATCGTCCATGAGAGGGATCCAAAGTTTTCCACAATTATCATATTCTTCCATCTTCGTGTCAATTACTAGATAGTTTCTAATTTTAATTCAACTTAACTAGTTTCCTAATTTTATTCCAAACATGAGTTCTATTAGGAATCTCAATTATCTTGTTACTTATGACTTTCCTCAATCGAAAGAGATCCACCGTCATATGCAACTATATAAGAGGGATAGCCCTCATTGTAATGGATCAGCCTCTTCAATAAAAATTTCGATTATTTCTCTTGAATTGTGAGTTTCTTTCAGTTGTGGGAGTACTCGATTGTGTGAATCCATCTTTGGCTTCGATCGTGCACAATTACATATTGATTTATTCCATCGTGGAACCGAGGCTGCTCGAGGTTCCTACCCAAAATTGTAAAACATGTGTCCAGCCACTGGGGTCCAAGTCCAAGGGTGGAACGCACTAGGAAACTCATTTTCTTCAGTTGTACAATTGGTTCCCTTGGGCTTACCCCCATTGAGAACGAGAGTATTAATAATAATAAGCATCAAGGTCATAATTATAATATTTATTATTATCATCATCATCATCAACCCAAGACAAATCTAATATTCCAATAAATCCCAGAAATCAAGGAAATTAATATATAAAATATTAAATGATTCAAACCGCTAAGATAGGGTTTAGGGTATTGCAATTATAGATGCAACTCATAATCAGCATATTTTCTCTCCTGTTCAGCATATTTAAAGTTATCCTTAAGTGGCTCAAGCATGGTTCCATCAACATATTCCAATCTATGAGTCCAGCAAGGGCCAATTCTATTGAATATTGCCACTCACTATAGTTCCTTCTATTAAACAGTTATCCAGTAAATCTGGAATTAGGATTTAAGTTTCCCAATAGGGGTGCAGAAGAAGAGGACCCACGAGGGTTTATCTCCCTCTTGCTTGGATTTCATCTTGACCCTTACTCGCAAAATTGTTGTGATGAAAACAAAACAAGACAAAACAACCTGTCAAGTCATTCTCTCTCTTACTGCCAATCTAGATTGGCTTTTATACTGGATGGATGGTAAAAAAACGTGTTTCTTCATGGAGATTTTCAAGAGTTTTACATGGAATTACCTTAGGGCCAGTTTGGCACTTTACTTTTAAAATCAAGTGGAGTGAAGTGAAATAAAAAGTATGAATAAAAAATGCAGTGAGTTATGATGGTATTTTATTTTTAGTTGTTGGGGATAGAATATTGTTGACTTTTGGTATGGAAAATGGAGTTTTTTTTGTCTTTTAGTGAGTAATTGTTGTTGCTTTTTTGACTTTTTGTTGGAAAAGTTGGACAGAGTATGAATAAAATATAAGTGACTTTTTGACATTACTCTACTTGACTTTACAAGTAGAAATACCAAATTAGTCCAAGAATTTCATTAAACAATCAGAATGGCAAGGTGTGTTGATTGAAGAAAGCATTATGAGCTAAAGCAGTCTCCATGAGCTTGGTTCAGTAGATTTAGTCGAGCTATGTCAAAGACAAATTACAAGAAATGTCATGCAGATTACAAGTTATTTATGAAGAGTATTTTAATTGTTTGCATAGATGACATTGTTATTGTCAATAATGATACAAAGAGATGGAGGGGTTAATGAGACATCTAGATCTTAGTTGTAGGAAACTCCTATATGGGTGGCGCTCTCACCTCGGAACCTCGCTCCCGCGCTCCCATCCTAAGAACCTCGCTCCCATTGAGAAAGGAACCCGCTCCCAACTAGGATAGAAACTCTTAGGCATATAAATCCCAAAAAAAACAAATATAAAAGATACCAAGTAAGAGAAAAAATTAAGTAATGATAAGACATTAGAAAAATATCAACTTAAATTTGCTCAATTACTAAATATAACCATAATATTACTTAGTCACTATGACAATCTTTGCAATTGATATGAATGATGCATAATAATGTTTACTTGTATTACATATTTTCATGTTTTATTCCTAAACGTTTCCCATCCCGAAAGAGGAGCACCTATAATCCACCAGCACCGATACTGCTCCTGCCCCGCTTCATGCAACTAAGATACAGAGAACAGCTAGAATCACATATAAAAATTATAGAATTTTTTATGTTTTGCAATTTAAGTGGTAGAATGATATTTTTTGTTGGACATTTAACTATATTAAAAAAACATAAAAATACTCATAATTTTTCCTGAACGCTCCCGACGGCGCTCCCACACTTCTATGATCATCCACTCCCCCGCCTCCGCTCCCTCTCTCGCTCCCGCTTCGTGCTACTAAGATCTAGATGCCAAAATTGAAGAGGATCTCAATGAGTAAAGATATTTTCTTGAAATCAAGGTTTAAAAAATCGGCCTCGGGACCCGATTCGGGCATGGCCAAGCCTGAGTGGAGATCCATCCACTGCAGAACAAAGAAAATTGTAAAAATAAAAAATAAAAAAAGAACCCCACTCCCAGCCCAGCCCCAGCCGACTGAAAAAGGGAGGAAGAGAAAAGAAAAGAAAAGACCAGCTACAAGGATCCCATTCCCAGCACCAATACCAGAGGAACATCAGCAAGAGAAAGAGAGAAGAAGAAGACCAGCGCGCTTGCAGCAAGCAACAGACAGCACCAGCAGCACTGCACCAGTCCCAGGCTCCCAGCAGCAGCACCAGCACTGCGACCAGCAACAGCCTTGCAAAAGCAGCAGCAGCAGCAGTGCACCCAGCAACAGTAACAGAGCAACAGGCCAGCACAGCAGCATCCACAACCCCCCCCCCCCCCCCCCCCCCCAGAAACCCTTTCCCATCCCTTTTTGGCCATTGAAACCCTTTCCCCTTATAATACTCTCTCTCCCCCTCCTTTTTTTTTACTTGAGTCGAGTCTGAGTCATGTAGACTCTACTCGGTAAGTGCTGAGTCCGGGTTTTAAACCATGCTTGAAATTGAATTTGAAAGATTAAAGAAAGGCATTCTCATGTTAGCAGAAATATAGTCGTTATCTATTAAAAGAAACAAAAATGTAAGGAGCAAAGCCAGCAGATACCCCTATTGAGCAGAATCAAGGTATTAGTGTTGAATAGATGGAGAGGTTAAAGAGACATCTACGTACGAAATTTGAAATCAAGGATCATGGTGAGTAAAGATATTTTCTTGGAATTGAATTTGTAAGGTCAAAGAAAGCCATTTTGATGTTAGTAGAAATATACTCTTTATCTCTTAGAAGAAACAAAAATGTAAGAGCAAAGCAAGTAGATACCCCAATTGAGCAGAATCACGGTACTGTTGTTGAGTGGGGAGAGTTACTTCATGACATCAGATCATAACAAACACAGGTTGGACGGTTTATCATACTTAATTATAGCTCGTCCAGATATAGTTTATGCTGTGAGAGTATTGTTAGCCAGTTGATACACGCTCCAAGAATAGGGCCTTATTTCCTATTATAGTGAAATTTGACTAGGGCCCTATTTTTCCTATTAGAGCGAAATTTGGCTACAGTGCATTCTCTATTAGAGAGAAATTTGACTATGAACTAGGATTTATGTAAAGGTCATTATGGGGTTACATTCAGATAAACCAAAATGGAGAAACATAATTCATGTAGTTGAACCCAATACTGTTTGGGAGTAGGCTCTCATGATGATAGTGGTGGTGGTGTAGTGTTACAGTCAGATAGCACTTTAGCACAACAGATTGCAACAAATCCAGTCTTCCATGAACATACAAAATATGTTGAAGTTGATGCCGATTTTTCAAGAGAAAATATATTAAAGTGAAATAAGTTTAAATTCACACAAATGAGCAGTTGGCTGATTTACTTCTAAGGTTGTTTCAGGAGGAAAGTAATCATATGCATTGTCCAAGCTGGGCATGGTAGATATCTATACTCCAGCTTGAGGGGGAGTGTTAAGAGTTATAGTGAAGATTTGTTAGTAATTATTGCGGTATTGTGCACTCATTTGTAAATATGAAAAAAGTTGTTGTTGGGTGGGTGGGTGGGTGGGGCGGGGGGGGGGCGGGGGGTAGATAACAAAAGAAAAAAAAAAAAAAAAAAACATCAGAATTATTGCCCAACCCTAAGGGACACTCCGATACCCCTCGTTTGAATGAATTTCTCCTCTTTCCTGAGCTTTTCCTCTTTTTCATGCAACTAAAGGTTTATTGACCTTTTAAGGGAAAACTCCTAGAGATCTTTTGATTGTTTAGTTTTAAATGGTATCAAAGAGTAAACACCAACACTTGTTAGAATTGACCACACCTTTACTGTTACGAATGAATGTCTCAAAGACTTTCTAGTCAAACAGGTAAGGAAATTATGATATCTGAATTACACTATAATAAAATCTTCAAATTTATGAAAATGTAAGGACTTAGACCTAGAGTGAGACCGAAAGCCTTGGGTATCATTGAATTTGTTGTACAATTACTGTGGAGACGTCCACGTGCAAAGACACCTTGTATTATAACTGAACTGCAGTCCTCGAACTTGAACTCGATTATCCTACTAGCCTAGTAAAGGTCCAGAACTTGTTGAATATTTTGCTGCGGTCAGTTCTTGGGAGTTCTCGAACTCAAATGATGCCCTTTCCTTAAAGAATTTAACCATGAACTATATGTTGGAATGTGATCTGATATGGAATATTATGAATTCAATGTACCTGTGTTGCATATTGACAGTTTGAATTACCTTCAAGAAATGTTGTATGTAAATAGTTTGGATAAACTATTCCAGTCAGTTTTACTATTCTCAGTTTGCCCCTATCAGATAACCAAAATCTGGAAGCAAGAGGGGATTATGACAATCAGGAGATAGGATTGGACAAATGCGGCTGAGCGGTGCAAACTCATTAATTATTAGATGAATGGCCTCTTTCTAGTATTAGAACGCATTTCTATATGTTTTTGAACAATAAGATTATAGCATTAGATTTGTTATGGTTTTGTTTAGTTTGATTCACTTATTTAATCTTTGCTTGATATAAACAATTGAGTATCAAGATCTAGTTCCATTTTATTAAATGCCCCAAAATTATTTTATGTTTATTTGACTTATGTCGTGGAATGTGATACATGTTTACTCATAACGCAAAATTTGGGTAGTGACTAGGGCTGTCAATCCAGCCTTTGACGAGGGGGCCCGGCTCAGCCCGCAAAAGCCCTCAAAGCGAGGGCCTTTTTTCTTTGTCCTAAAGCCGAGGGTAGGGTAGGGCCCTATTTTGAAAAGCCCACAATCTTGAGGGTCGAACTAGGGCTTGATTCATCTGGCCCAAGGGGGCCCAGCCCGGCCCTCAGTTTATTAAATATGTAAATTTTTGAAGAGTTTTTATGAAGCTACTGTAAAATTTTCAAGAAGTACTCATCTATTCATTTATCTTTACCATAAGTGATAAGAATACATAGTTTATTGGTACAAAAGTTAGATAGTGTAGATATCTTTCGTAGAAATATGGCTGAAAAAATGAAGGAGAATTTTGATAAATATTGATAGCAATATAATAAAGTATTTGAAATGGCCATACTCCTTCATCCTCAACGTAAGGCGTTGTATTTAGAGTATGCTTTAAGAAAGTTATATGGATCAAGTGAAGATATGAGTATTTGTCGAGGTGATACTCTTAGACTCTTTAGAAGTATTTATAAAGAGTATTGTGTGATTTATAATACACCTATCACTACATTGTCAAATGTGGATAAAGTTAGCTTAGTAAAAAAACTACTAAGTTTGAAGGTGATTTTTTAATGTTTGAGGAATAAATGACTCAGGCAATTGTTTTAGAGAAAAAATCTAAACTAGATTGTTATTTGGAGGAACCAAGGAATAAACCTACAGATTTCAATATATCGGATTGGTGGAAAGTTAATTCAGTAAAATATCCAGTTAAATCAAGAATGGCTAGTGACATTTTAACAATTCCAGTTTTTACAATTGCTTCTGAATTTACATTTAATACAGGAGGAAGTGTACTTGACCAATATAGGAGTTATTTAAAATTTGAGACGGTAGAAGTCTTAATTTGTGCGCAAGATTGGATACGTTCGTAGCAACACAATGATAATAATGCATTAATTGATCTTTTAGATATTCTAAAAGTAGATTGAATATTCAAATAAAGAGCTATTGCTATTTGTTTTATGTGTATTATCATTTATAGAATTATTGTTATATACTTTATGTTTTACATTATATAAATTATTTTATCCTCCCACCAGTCTTTCAATAAAAAAAAAAAAAAAATTAACTCCGACATGCTACCTTTTGCATTGCATTGCCAATCCTTGGCCTGAACAAAGGAGGAGGGTTAGCATTGAGTTGGAAGTCGGTGGTGGCATTGGAAAAATCAATTTATTTTCTTTAAAGAAAAAGAATCTTCATTTCTTTTGGCCCTAGCCGGCCCTGGCCCTTGAGGGTAGGGTAAGGGCTTAAAAATTATAGGCCCGCTGTAAAAGTCGAGGGCTTTTGCTCGCTTAGGCCCTGCCCACCCATGTAAGGGTAGGATAAGGGCTTACCTCGGCCTCAGCCCCGGCCCAGCCCTTTGACAGCCCTAGTCGTCAGCCCACCCTTTGCAATCCAAGGGAAAGTCCTAAGCGTTCTTGTTAAATCTTGGGTGATCCATTCTTCGATTATTCTTCAATTCAATGTTGAATTGTTCTAGCATTAGAGGTCTCATCTTCGGTCATTTTATGGGAACACGAGATATTTCATCAATAGCTGTGCCCCTAGACAATTGATATCTGAAAATCAATTTGCTTTTATGCTTGGGAGGTCAACAATGGAAGTTATCTTCTCACTTAGACAATTGATGGAAAAATACCGAGCGAAGAAGAAAAATCTACATATGGCCTTCACCAATCTAGAAAAAGCTTACAACACGGTACCTAGAAATTTAATTTGGTGGGTTTTAAATAAAAAGAATGTTCCAAGAGGTTGCATTGAAATTATTAGAGACATGTATACAGGAGCGGTAACGAGAGTTAGGACTACTTATGGAGAGACAGGTGAGTTCCCAGTAACTATAGGTTTGCATCAGGGGTCAGCCGTAAGCCCTTATCTCTTTGCATTGATTATGGATGAGTTAACTGCTCATAGTCAAGATGAGGTGCTTTGGTATATGTTGTTTGCAAATGATATATTTTTTGTCGATGAATCAAGAGATGGTGTAAATGCAAAACTCAAAGATGGCACAAGGCTTTAGAATCCAAAGGCTTTAAAATAAGCCATACAAAGATAGAATATGTGGATTGCAAGTTCAGTGTGCATATACAAAGAGTTGAAACTCTTGTGAGAATTGAAGCCAGTGAGATACTAGAAAGAGATTCTTTCCATTACCTTGGCTTGATAATTAGTAAGGATGGGGAGATTGATGAAGATGTCGAACATAGGATAAAAGTGAGATGGTTAAAGATGAGACTTGCTTCAAGAGTGCTTTGTGACCGACGACTGCCAATAAGATTAAAGGAAAAGTTTTACAGGACAACGACTAGACTAGCTATGACCTATGGAGCAGAATGTTTGCCAATCAAGAAGCAACATATGCACAAAATGGATGTGGCAGAGATAAGGATGTTGAGGTGGATGTGTGGTAAACTTAGGAGGGATAAAATTCAATGTTGTAAAAATCGCTAGGCGGACGCTAGGCCGGTGGGCATGGACTAGGGATTAATCCCCGATTAATCCCCGCCTAGTCAATTAATTCCCGCCTAGTCATTAGGCGGTGACCGCCTGACTAGCGCCTAGGCGGACCGATTTTTACAGCACTGATAAAATTACAAATGAGTGCTTTCGAGAGCATTTAGGAGTAGCATCAATGTGGGATAAAATTAAAGAAGCCCGTTTGAGATGGCTTGGGCATGTCCAACGCAGACTAGCAACGGAGTCGGTAAGGAAAAGTTTGGCTATATAGGTTGATGGCCCGCCAAGAGGACGAGGTAGGCCGGAGAGGACATGGATCGGGGTAGTAAAAATAGATTTGAAAAAGTGCAACATATTTGAGGATTTGTCTCAGGATGGATCGGAATGGAGAAATAGAATTTATGTAGCTAACCCCAACATAGTTGGGACAAGGATAGAAATATCGGCTGCTACGTAGCGTGGCAGCCGATGTATCGGCCGTAGTTGTGGCCACCGCCACGCTACGGGCGATATATCGGCCATCACACCGGTAGCGGCCGCCACGCAGTACGTGGCAGGGGCAATCCGACTTTTTAGGGTTTTTTACCCCATTTTCTCTTCACCTCTTCCTCTTTCACAGCGGTAAAAGTGCTCCCATCATATTTCTTCAAGATTTCTTTAACTTTTTGCTACCAAATCTTCAAAAAAGGAGTTAACAAAAAGATTCAACTATTGTAAGGAATCTTCATCTAGGTATGTGAATTTTTTTTTTCAAGTTCTGAGATTAGCACTCTCTAACTTCTATTAATCACAAGTATCTACTATGAATCACAACATAATGGCACCATTGTCTTGTTTTATTGTAGATCCATGCTTCCTTTTGATCTTGCATGTATATCTTTTGTTTTTTTATATATATTGTTATTTTTATTTTCGAAATTATGTTATTTGAAATAAAAAAAAATTATTACTTATGGAAAACTCATGAAACAACTTGAAAATAGCTTCATATTGTTAGATCTAGGTTTCCCATAGATCATTCCAACATATATTGCTTGTTTTTCAAATTTTTTCCTTTTTTATTTTTGTAAAAAAAATATTTTTAATTATTGAATACCAATCAAAATGTCTTGAAAAGGGCTCCTAGATTTTAGATCAATGTTTCCCATAGATCATTCCAACATATATTGTTTGCTTTTTTTCTTTTTTTTCTTTTTTATTTTCGGATTTTTGTTATTTTTGGGAAAAAAATATTTTTAATAATGCAATGCCAATCAAATGTATTGAAAAATGCTCCTAAATGTTTTGAATATGTTTGGCGTAGATCAATCCAACATTTCTTTGTCTTTCCCTTTTTTATTCCTGTTTTTCGGATTTATTTATTTTTTGAAAGAAAAAATGCCTTAACTAATTCATTACCCATTATATTATTTTGAATAAGGCCCCTAAATGTTATATCTATGTTTGGCATAGATCAATCCAACATATCTTTGTCTTTTCATAATTTTTTTTTATTTTCTTATTTTTGGATTTTTTAACTTTTTGAAAAAATATTGTACTTTAAGTAATGAAATACCAATTAAATGTCAAGAGAATGATTCCTAAGCTTTAGATATATGTTTCCTCTAACTTTTTTTTTGTTTTTTTTTATTTTTAATATACTACTTGTTCATATTTATAGGTATTTAGTCTTCTATTGTGTATTTGTGTTTACCAATTGATAACTTAAAATGCCTCGTGATATTAATCCCGCATGGAGCTTTGGTGAGGCAGTTGAGAATAACAGGTTGAAAATCAAATGCAAGTTTTGTGGGAAGGTGACCAATGGGTGCATTACAAGATTCAGGCACCACTTGGGCCACATTTATGGCAATACTGCTGGCTATACCAAAGTACCAAGGGAAGTCAAGGAACAAATGAAAGCTTTGGTTGGCCAAAACAAAGCTAGAAAAGTAGAAATAAAAGAAAAGAGGCAGCAAGATATTGATGCTACCCGTTATGATGTATTTGGTGATGAAGGTTTTGATGAGGAAGATGCACAAATGGAGGCTGCACACTGAGAGTTCATCATGAGTCACCAAGAAGAACATGAACGCCGTGCATTTGCTAGAAGCAAATATTATGATGCAGGGGTCTCATCTACTGTACCAAGCAGGGGCAAGGGCATTGCAGGGGCCATGCTGGGGCATTTAGCACCCGGGAACGGGATGTTGATGTAGAAATTATCTCTACTAGAAGAGCAGTTCCTCCCCCTGTTAATCCTCAAGCACATAGAAAAGAGGGAGCTAAACAACCAAATATATCAAGTGTTATGAAAGGGGTGATGAAGGTTACAAGAGATAGATTAGCCAAAGCTACAACAAAATGGCTAATTCACAAGAACATACCACCTACAGCAATAGATTCCCCGTATATCCAAACAATTCTTGATGTTGCCGCCAAAGCTAGGTGGGATATACAGACGCCCTCTGTAATGCCGGGGTCTCATCTACTGTACCAAGCAGGGGCAAGGGCATTACAGGGGCCATGCTGGGGCATTTAGCACCCGGGAACGGAATGTTGATGTAGAAATTATCTCTACTAGAAGAGCATTTCCTCCCCCTGTTGATCCTCAAGCACATAGAAAAGATGGAGCTAAACGACCAAATATATCAAGTGTTATGAAAGGGGTGATGAAGGTTACAAGAGATAGATTAGCCAAAGCTACAACAAAATGGCTAATTCACAAGAACATACCACCTACAGCAATAGATTCCCCGTATTTCCAAACAATTCTTGATGTTGCCGCCGAAGCTAGGCGGGGTATACAGACGCCCTCTGTTTATGATGTGGACACTAAATATCTCGAAGAAGAATATAAAGAAATAAAGGCATGGGTGGAGACCTTTAGGCCCATGTGGCAACAAAATGGAATCATCATTATGTGTGATGGGTGAACCACCGGCACACAAACACGATTAATAAACTTTTTGGTGTATTCAGTCGCTGGGTGGGTCTTTGTGAAGTATGTGGATGCATCTGAGCATAGACGGACAGCTAGATATATATATATATACACTCTTATGGATAAGGTTGTAGAGAGTGTGGGAGAGGAGCATATTATACAGATTGTTACAGATAATGGTGCCAATTTCAAGGCAACCGGTAAGATGTTGGAGCCGAAGAGGCCTCATTCATCTGTTTTGGACCCCATGTGCAGCACACTGTATAGATCTCATTATGGAAGAGATTGGAAAGAATAAGAAAATTGCTGAAGTTACCAAGGCATGTAGAGGTATTACCAAATTTATTTATGATCATTCATGGCTTTTAAGCTTGATGAAAAGATTCACAAATAATCATGCCTTGATACGTCCGGGATCAACTAGGTTTGTTGCCCATTTCATTGCGATGGAGAGCCTTGTAAGGTTTAGAACAGAGCTGATTCAGATGTTTGCATCAGAAGAATGACTTCGTTCGAAATGGAGCAATGCAACAAGTGGTCCGGAACTTGAGATCCCTAACTTGATGAGGGACAATAAATTTTGGAAGAAAGTGAATAATTTATTAAAGGTTTATGAGCCTTTAGTTAGAGTGTTGCGGCTTGTAGATGGTGATGACAAGCCAACAATGGGATATATATATGAAGCAATGGATAGGGCTAAGCAAGCTATCATGGAAAAAATTAGATATCATGATGAATATATAAAGATAGGAAATATTCAAGTGAGAACTAGTTCTCACCTATTATATGAGAACTTTTTTACGGGGCCCAACTAGCAACCCATTCAAACCTAGCAACCAATAGGGAATCCCCTGATAGTCACTAATCCCAAGGATTGGCACACATCCGAATGACTGAACTGTTGGAATATGTTTTTGATTATGAAGCCATTAAACTTGTGGGCCATGGATGAAGGGGTTAGGGGCATAGGTTTGGGGTCAAACTTGATACTTAGGGTGGCCTCACATAGATCTTTCCATCCCCCTAGTCCCATCCCCAAATGGGGACCACAATTGGGCCCCACAAAAAAGTTTTCATATAATATGTGAGAACTAGTTCTCACCTGAATATTACCGTATAAAGATTATTGATGCCCGGTGGAACGACCAATTGCACCATCCATTGCATGCTGCAGGTACTCAATAATAATATCACTATTTGATGCTTTCAAAGAAAGCTATCTCTCTTTGATTGATGTTTAATCATTTTGCATTTCAACTTGTGTTCAATGTAGGTTATTTCCTTAATCCCGAATTCTACTAACCCAATGCCCAACAACACAACGAAGCAATAGAAACGGAATTGCGGGTAGGATTAAGGCAAGTGTTGAAGAAATCGTTGGGAGATGATGATCACTTCAAAGCCATCCAAGAGGTGAGTTAGAGATTCAGATCACATATGTAAATGCTTGAGATAGGTCCGTTAAACATGTATGGTTTATTGATTTATTCCTAATTTTCACATCGTAGATATCTACATACACCCAGAGGAGAGTAGGCTTTGCTGACCCTCTTGTAATGAGGGCAATTGGAAAAATGCCACCTGGTATGAACAAAAGATCCAATCACCCAACCTAGTAGTCTTTTGTTAATTTATCTCTCAATTGATTGGAAGGACTTGAGGAATATCTAATTTTATTTGTTTATTTTGAATTTCAGCTGATTGGTGGATGAATTTTGAAGATGATACTCCAAATCTAAGGAGAACGGTTGTTCGCATCCTTAGTCAAATTACAACTTCATCAAACTGTGAAAAGAATGGGAGCACTTTTTTCTCCTTGATCCACACAGAGTCCAGGAATCAGCTTACCATGCAAAAACTCAACAAGCTTGTGTATTGCCATTACAATTTGAAGTTGAGAATCAGAACGAGAGAAAGGAGGGCAAGGGATGATCCAAGCTATTGTCCTATTAGTTTGGATCACATATTCAGAGAGGACAATCCCTTGCTCCCATGGATAGCCGAGATAAAGGATCCATTGCTAGATTCATATCCGGGCTTTCAGGAGGAGGTTAGAGATTTGCTTGATGAAGAAATGGATGAGGCAGAGGGAGACCCACTTGAAAGAGAAGGCACAAGTGCATAGCCGCACCCACAATCTAAAGGGAAAGAACCTGCTCATGTTGTGTCATCTTCTGAGAGGAAGAGTACCACCGTCTCTTCGAGTAGCCATGGTGGAGGAGATGGGGGAGCTGGAGCAGGAGACAGTGGGACAGGTGATACTAGTGAATGTTACCAACATGATGAGGAAGATGCCATTCCTGTAGAGGACGTATATAACTTTCCGAAAAGAATGTAAGGAAACCATGGTTATCAATGGCGTCAGAGAGTCTCACCACCTACTCCACCTGCTCCTGGAGGTAGTAATGAACAAGGAAATATGGGTGGAGATGTTGGAGGACAAGAAGCGGCATCATGGACTGATTCGTGGAACCCTAGTTAAATGGACAAGGACCCACACAGTATTTTCCATATGGTCAACTGCAACAAGGAGAAGAACAGTCTTCAGCTTCAAGGTCCTACTCATATGGTGACTATGGTGAAACGCAATATAATAGATATCCACCTCCACCTCCTCCAAGTTCCTATGATGCAGCTGCCTTCTTTGGATTTGTGGATCCCAATGCTCATCAATATCAAATTCAATATGGTGCCAATAAAAATGATAACACTGATGGGGATGAGGATAACCATGCCATGGATCCTGGTAGACATTCATTTTCGTGGTGACTAAGGTATTCCTATCTCCTTCACCAACTTTCTACTCTTTTGTCATTTCTAAATTGGTGTTGATCACTTCATTCACTTGATTGAATTTGAACCTTGAGGCTTGAAGTATTGATTGTTCAATGTTCACTAATGACCTAACTCTTAAGTCTTATGCTTTTATTTCATGTTCTAGTTTTTTTTTTTTTTTTATGAGATTTTCATTACTTTCTAAGTTAGCATGACTAAGAAACATGAATACATGTGAAAAAACCAATCATTATTATTATTTTCTATTTATATAGCAATACAGGACCTCATATATTGAGGGCACCGCTACGCCCCCTTTTCTTACTTACTTTTGCAAAAGAACCACATTTTCTTTCATTTTACAATTTTCTGGATTTTCTGAAAAAATTTAGATTTTTTTGGCTGCTACGCCACTACGTAGCGCTCGCTTCGTAGCGGTTTGGCCCGCGCTATTTTCATCCTTGAGTTGGGACAAGGGATGATGCTCCTCTTAGAAATGAGGTGTGTGGGATTTGGGATTCCACTGGGACAAAGATTTAGGCCATCAAAACAGGCATATTTATATACAAGGAATCTCTATGGGATGTTCAAAAAAGAAGACTCAAAGAATGTCGGACCAAATCAAACCTTGTCAATTCACCTTTGTTGTTAATAAATTTAAAGTAATATTTGCAACTTATCCATCTCTTTAGTCAATGCTCAAGGAAGAACAATGGCTTGATAGATATTCTTGCTCCATTTAGTTGTCTTGTTAGTTCAAGAGAGGACACCATTGCATTGTAATATTGCCGACATCCTTGCTCCTCTTCTAACAAAAACTAATGTAATCAACTGAAGTAATGCTATAAACACACATATAGAATGCTCCATGCACAAAAAAATAAAATAATAATAACAATAAACCATTTCTTTTCTGAATAATTAAAACAGAGTTATGTAATTCATATTCACAATTCAAACTGTACGAAATAACCCATGATAAGCATGTGCACTCGGCTTTAAATTGAGTTAAATTAGCACAGCCAAAAGATTGTCATCAAGAACTCTATTCATTAGTTCAGATGGATAGGTAAATGAATGGAATATAGTACAAACACAATAAAATAGTAACAACCTTTGAAACAATAGTTCCACAATCAGCTTCAACTTGTCTAAACTTTGGAGTATTTGGAAATGCGCAAATAAGCAAAGTGCAATCTGAGGTCCAGTCAGCTCTATATTCAGCACCCATTTCCAGTGCTTGTGATCGCAATATACCACGCTCAGGATTAATAAATCCTGACAACACAAGGACCACCCCTTCCTGCCAAAACAGTCAAGTTGCAGTCAAGAACTTGGAAGACTAGAAAATCATGGGGAGAAATACTGAGATACAAGCACTGAAATTGGACTCAACAATACTCGTAACTTTGTAGCAACTCATCCAATATACATGTCTCCTTTAAGATTTTAAAACTTGGAGTTGAGGGGTCAACCGTGTTGCACTCAAGCCAAGTCAGATTGAGCCGCACCATGGGACCCAAAAAGTTTTTAAAAAAATATTGAGTTAATCGAAAATGATCTATAAAAAAAAAAAGCTTCCTACGAATCTAGAATTTTAACTCAGCATGTTTCAGTTGTTAAGAATAAATAGGCGTACATGCTTGTTTTCTCACAGTCAAATGAACTGTTCATCCATTCTTTGAATGATCCGATCACTCAAAGAATGTGGTTTTGATCTTCTAAAACAGATGCAAAAGGTCCGCAACAGCCTCCCAATCCCAAAGCTTCTCCCAACAGGAAAAATAGGCAAAAACCTTCCTTTAAATAATTCGATCTTCCAAAGAATTGTGGTAAAATCTTCTAAAACAAGAGCAAAAGGTCCCAACAGGAAAAGAAGGGGGGGGTGGGGTTGTGTTAGATGTGTCAAAGGTCTTTTCCATGGGACTCATTAGGTGAGTGACCTGAAGAGTGACTCAACTTGGCAGGTGCTGAGTTGAAATAGACTCGGACTTCTTCAACTTTTAAAACCATGCTCTACATGCATGCCACTCCGGAGTCCAGTTCTTTGGATTGTGTGCCTCATTTTGGTTGGATTGATTGGACTAGACAAAACTTCGATTTTACCAGTTGAATCTGCATATTAATTTCTAACATCAACTTGATGGCCTTATATGGGATTTTTAACTAGCATGATTTTCAAGCAATACTCCTTCCAAATGTGACCACGATGCTGAGAGTCCAAAGTGATATACCATGTGCCAAATGTGCAGTGGATGAGTTGCAAAGCATTGAGGTTTGTAGAAGATGCTAATGGTATTCTATCAATCATAATTATTTTCTAAGTTCGAAGTTTCTTACTACCAGGAGTTCTGAGAAGTCTAGCGTGCTCATATTTGATGCAACTTCACCTTTATCTGCAGAAATTTCAATGCAATTAGATGCAATGCAAGAAGAGTTCCCATCTTCACAAAAATGCTGCCATCCCTTGAGAGGAAGTAAATTATTTCATTTTATCTGAATGGATATTTTAAAAATGCTTTATCATTACACCTAAGGTGACAGATGACATCAGACAGGAGTTATCAGGAGATATTCAAAATCCAAAAGATTTTACTGAACGCCCCTAGAAATAATTGAATGAGAAATACATTAAGAAATTCTAGAAAATTAATTAGGATACAAATAAAATTTTAACATAAAGGAAGCCTGTTTGGGAGAAAGAAAATTAGAAATGGTAACATCACAAAGAAAATTAGAAAAGGTAACATCATATATATATGAACTAAGGTGAAGATTTTATATTTTCGCACTACATCCATTTTCCTTTTTAAACATTGGTGATATCACTATGCTTTAACTTTCATAGCCTTACACATTTACCAGTGTCAACATGCTTTTTTCTTCGAGGATTCCCACCTTTCTCCTTTGAGCTCATCCACGAAGGAAGATTCCTCTTTACACCCTTCTTGTCACCATCATCAGAGAGTAACTTTTTATCAGACATGGCAAACAAGCTTTTCAAGTGAGCCAATGAGCTCTAAATTTTGTGGCCACAGTACATTCCTCTTATCATGATAACAAGCGCATGAAAACTTGAAGATCTTCAACACTCATCCTACAATACAAACACATTGCAAAATCAATAATATGTAAATAGCTAAATGAATACATTGAATGAAAATGTAAGCCAAATTAACATCAAGACACTCAAGTAAGCTAACAATCACTTCTAGAGAAATACTACAAAGATGAAACTGCATAAGACTAATTATCCTAGGTGTCACAAAATGTTAGACTGAAAAAGAAAACTTCAAAGGTTTAGACAAATGAGCAGAAAAATTACACAGATTTTTGTAAAAGATGCCCACATAATTGTTAGGCGGCACACATAAGGCATAGGAATGCTTTTTCATATCATACACGAATAAAACCCTTGTCCAACGTAGGCCGGTAACGGCGCCGGTAAGGAAAAGTTTGTCCATGAAGGTGCCTACCAAAGGAAAGGACGCCAAAGAGAACGTGGATGGATGTAGTAAAAATAGATATGACGAAGTGTAACTTATCTGAGGATTTGGCTCAAGATAGATCGGAATGGAGAAACAGAATTCGTGTAGCTGACCCCAACATAGTTGTAACTTATCTGATGACGACGGCGACACAATTAAAACCTTTCAAGTCCATAAACAACGTACACCTTCAAAGATATTCTAATATCAAGATCTTCAAGTCCATGAATAACATAGGTCTTCAAAGAGATTCTAATATATAGATAAAACATGAATAGGTACAACTAACATTAATGTATGGCACTTGTTACAAATACATCTAAGACATTTCTAAAGAGGATAAGAGAGTGAGTAATGGAAGAATGATGAGAATCTACTTGTTAGTGAAAGCAAGCAGTGCAAGTATTTATCCTAGACTATTGGAGAATTTATTAGTTTGTCTTACATCAAAGGGATACAAAGTACATAAAGAGACAAGTCCATTAAAGTCTTAAGACAATGTTTCCAAGTTTCAGCTTCCATGGAAGTATATAAGCAAAACATAATGATTATTTTTTTGCAAAAATCAAAAGATAATGCCCCCCATGTTGCCATTTCATCAATGTAGTGCAGTTTAACCATGGAAAGGTAAGTGCATTGTGGTGTGCAAAGGCATTTCAATGAAAAATGCCTAGTGTGGAATTCACAGGACCAATAGGTTCCTCTATGGCTATTTTCTAATGCAGGCTCAGAGATATATAGACCCCACAGGCCAAATCCTAGATCTAGATCCTCCGGACCCAAATCAACTCCAAAGAGAGGCCCGTAGGATCTTTGAATGTGCATGCATCCAAGTGGGTCCCATAGGATATTTGGGGCCTACAACACCCAGCATTTTCTTGAGTTGCAAGACAGCCTAATGAGTTTTTCATCTATTTTCTTTATTTTTTTGAAGTCTCGTAGCACAGCTGGAAGGTGGTCAGTGTCACGACCACAAGGTTACAGGTTCGATTCATGTTACCATTTCCCAAAAACAAAAGGTGAAGAGTGGACGCTTTTCTATGCAGTTTTCCCCCTACCAATTAGGATTTAGTTTCCTTTGCAAACAAAAGACTGGATTAAGCATGTTTATTACTGATATAATTTCAGCATATTTCACCATAACTTCTGTTTCATATTCCAGGTCTGCAAGATCCAAATAGGATTTATATGGGATGTTGATGCAGGCTAGACTACTGGGCCTTGATTGAAAGTATATTCCAGAAGGCCCAAAGCCCACTAGGCCCAGCAGTGACAAAATCTTCAAACGGGAGTTTCTAGTTTTAGACTTTCTAGATGATTTTTCCACATTTAATAGATTTCTTTAATTGCTTTGATTAGGTAGTTTCTAATTTCCAAGGTTCTTAGAATTAAGAAGTTTCTTAGTAGTAGAGACTGATTACTAAAATTATGTTGAGACTCTATTATATATAGGATGTAATCCCTTCTCTTGGGATACAAAAAATTAATGAAAATTTGAGTTCTCTCAATCGTGTGTTTCTTTCGTCTATGGTGTGAGACCAAGACATCCTACCTTACGCCATTTGGCTTGGAGAATAGCCCGTTGGCTACCTCCTTCGTTCCCTACGCTGCTTCAGATGTGGGGACAGGATAGACAGTTTTTTTCTAGGAAAATAGTTATTGATTTTTCTGGTGTTTCTGCTGAACCCTTCTTCATATAGTGTCACTCAGTTGAAACCATCGTCTTACAAGTCACCTACTCACCTTCTCTTTTGCACCAAGACCAAACTGAAATCAGTCCATACTTTGGACGATCTACACCATCTCGTGGCATTTCAGTCTTCTATGATGAATCAAGGTGAGCGTTGATCGTCAACAACAGATGTGTAAATAACAGATCAGAAGATCGAAGATTATATAGACATGGGGAAGGGAATAATAGCCAAGGGCTGTGCTCCAAGGCAGGAGGCGGAATACCACGTACATGGGATAATCAATCAAATGACTAGGCTTCATCACCAAAGACTTCACACACATTCAACAATAAGAAAAATTAAAACAATATTATTCAATGTAGAAATATGAAGAGATCAGATCACATGCTTTTATAAACTTAACTGGATGTCCCCTTTGATGAAAACAAGTCGCACTCCATGACTGAATCTGACTTAATTCATAACTGGACTACACTCTATCAGTAAGCAGGCCCATAACATCTCCAAATAGAAGCAACAGAATTAAACAATCTTAGGTTTGGATACATAACTGAATAACCTATCTAATAGAACTGATTTCATATTGATTAGACTTCATTTGACAGCTTAACTGGGCCCATCTCTGAAGTCGACAAGATTTTACACCAACTTTCTGCTTTTGTGGGTGGATGAGGCCTGGATGGCGGTGATGAACCATATATTTTACACATCTCGATCTAATGGTCTGTATCACTCCAATTAGAGTGAAGTTCAGACAACTTCCCACACATTTCAGTTACATACACTTCACATATGTTCCTTCCTTGCATAGCATTCAGCTTAATGTAACAATACATGTCTAAGTGTCTTAACTATCACATAATAGAAAATGCCCCTTCAACCTAAGTGTCAGTTGTCAATCACATATCATTCCACTAGTTCGTCTCCACTTTTTCGTCCTTTCATGATCCTATTTGCAATAACCAACCAGATCAAACAGTTTGCTTTTTCGACTTTCTTCTCACAAACATCAGAATGTATCCGCCTACGGCTCTAAGTTTGTTCCAATTTGATACTCATCCTTCCTACTACTAGGTCCACTAAAATTGTAACCATGCATTCCATCTTCATTCTATTAATTTTTCCAGTCATTTTCCTAAAAAGATTGTCTCCAAATCTCTAGCAATATTTTTTATTAATTTCTTGTCGAACTAACGAGTATCACGTTATCATATTCACCACCTTATACATGATCTAAAGCATTTTAGAACTGCTCACTTATGAACTTCTGTTTTCTGTTCCTTCATTTCCTTTTTGACAATGAATTCAAAGAATTAATTAAAGACCTAAAAGAAAGATATCTACAAGTGTAAAAAACAACTGCATTAGGGATTATGGATTATGTTTTTGACCGAAAAAGGCAAGAGAATAATATGATTAATCTGATTGCAAACATCACGCTACTGAATAACGATATGCTAGGCATACAGTATGATATTGGCTTGGCATAGCAAGGTGTTCGTTGAAAAACCCTAAATGGTCGATCGTATTTTGATTATGGAGTTGTTTGTAAGGCGTTTGTTGAAAATTGATGCATAAGAAAATTGAAAATTCATTCTTCAAAAAATAAAACGGAAAGTCATATAATTAGAGGAAAAAAAGCATGTGGATAAAATGAGATTCCATGGAAAATGCCTCCAGAGAAAGAGAAGAAGAAGAAGAAGAAGAGGAAGAAGAGGAAAGGAAAGAAATGAGATTCTGAAAGAGCAAAACAGCTAAAGAAAAGTTTTTTTTACCTTTGGATGCATACATGACGCAATACAGTGAGAGAGAGGGCTTGGAGGAAAAAGGCCTCGGAACCGCTTCAATGCTACGAGGGAACTGTGCTACGAGGGAACTGTGAATGCGATTCCATCCATTCCAATTTCCACGTAGCATTTCAAAGCAAGGGTTTTCTTGGAGAGAAATTCTAAACACACCAAGCCCATTTTGCTGAGCCAACCCACATGCTGAGCTCGAAAAATATAAAGTTCCCTTTTTGGCTGAGCCCACTCACACAACATTACCAATGTGCTTTTCTCCTTCTCCTTCTTCCTCATTTCCGTTTGTTCACTGAGAAAACCAGCATGCAATTTCCTTTCGTCTGAACCATCTCCTCCGAGCTTCGTCATCAGCGCATCTTCTTCTCTTCTTTGTAAGCAAAGGCTTCTTCATCTTCATCTCCCCCAGAGGTACCTCTTCATCTCCAACTTCTTCCATGTTTGTTTTCTTCCTCTTTGTTAATCTTTTTTCAAACTGAATAAACATGTAATCTATGCAAATGGATTGAGTGCATGCAAATGGAATGGAGTGTGTGGGTTGCAATTGGTCCCTAAACATAGTTGAATGGAACGAATGGGAGAGAGGAGCAACCCAAAAAAAAAAAAAACATGGTTTGCCTTCTGCACAGTAACGCAGATCCGTGCACATGATTTGATGCAGTGCAACCAATTTTTGCACGGTGGTTCAAACCCGTGCAGGTTGCATATGCACGGAAATTAAAACCCGTGCAGGTTGCATATGCACGATGATGCAAACCCGTGCATATGTGAAATGCATGGCTAATGAAAACCATGCAGTTTCAGACATGCATTGCTAATGAAAATCCGTGCAGTATGTTTACATTTGCTAATTTGAATGATGTATATATTTCAACATGCCGCCGAGACGAGTTCATCGTGGTAGTTCTTCGACCTCAGGGCACGATGGCGCTATTAGTAGTCCATCGACCTCGCGGGGTCGGAATGGTGTGGCATGCTCATCCACCACAGATCGTCATAGGCCTACGGCGTCAGAGCATAGACGCAAAGTGCGACAGGATCCAAGTCCGGATCTGATAGAGGAGTCAGAGGAGGATGTAGCCTCTCAGGAGGCTACATATGATGATATTATTGATGATGATACACATCTGCTCATTCCAAAGGAGAGGGGTGGACGAAGATCGTCACGCAGGCCCTATTCCAGGTGGTCCAAGGGATCTCTTTGTCCTTGTCAGCTTTAGGACGCACATAGCTATGTCAATATGGGGAAGGGAGGTATGACATTTATTCTGACAATGTGTTAATGGTTCGTTTTTCTTATTGGAATTGTTAGAATCTAATTTTAATACGTTTTCTTACAACGTGCAGGATCGCGATGCTCTTAAGTGTATAAGTCATTGGCCTAAGTTGAGATCATGGTGTCTACCACAGCTAGGTGAAGATAATCATGTTCCTGGACTTCTTACGATTATAGAGGAGTCCGGCTTGGCACCACTGAGGATGCACTTATCTTACCGCCATATCGACCGGGCTTTGGTGTTGGCATACGTAGAGAGATGGTAGCCCGAGACTAACACTTTCCACCTACCTTTGGTGAGATGACGATCACATTGGATGACGTTATGTTGGGATTGGTGTATGCCCTAAAGCCCACTAGCTGCACTCTCATCTTTTGTTACTGGATATTTACTGGCTATTTAATGGAATGACTATTTTCTCTTTAAACATGTATATATGTATGGTTGTGTAAGGCCCGTTGTTTCTAGTAAATGAATTAGGTGTGTAGTGCCTACACACAGATAGGTCTGATTCATGGACAATGGAAACAACATATTTGTTCATAACTGAGAGATGGAGTTGGGCACTTCATCTTGGTATAGGTTATAGTGAGAGACTCTCTTGTATTCAGGGTGACTTACCTAAGTCATGGGAGGCCTTTTCTGGATTTATCTCATTAGTGCATATGCAATGCATTAAACAGGACCATTTTAGGTGTGATCTCTAAAATAGTACTATCACCGAGAGAAATCAAGTCACCTCATGCTACTGAGTGACCAGTGCTCTTAATCTTGAGCATTTGTGGATGAACTGATGAAGTCAAGTTCTTGTGCTTTAATTCACTGTGGGTGAGATTCTTTTTATAGGGTCAACAGCTCTGTGTTTTGGGTACTCGGACTTGATCAGTTGGGACGTGCAGATGCAATATAGAATCTATGCCACCTAATGATGGAATGATCGTCCCCTTAGAATTATCCGATTAATCATCAAAATCTAAGATCTTAGTATATGAATGTTCCATATGGATATTGAACTTGTGGGTCGCTCCCTGGACCAAGAGAATGATATCCGGATGATGATTAAGTTAAGGATATGAAGTTCTAAGGTTTAGATGTAATCAAGAATGTTGACAGTACATCTGATAACCTGACTTGATTATGGATGTTACATAGAGGGGCATTTAGGTCATTTTACTTAGTAGGTCGAAGACAATTGTCATTTTCTGACTAGCTTAATATCATATTAAATATTTGTCCCTGGAGTTCAACCATAACTCTTTAGTGGAATGAGTTAAGGTTAAAATGGCAAATATGTCTTTTGGTCCCTTCTCTAGTCATTTTCCAAGATTGGCATGGTTTCCTAAGTTGTTTAGATGACATATGGTTGAATTATTTTAGTGGAAAAATAATTTTGAGTCTAAATTCAAATAGGCTTTTAATGGCATACATGAATTTAATTCTAGATAAATTATTAGTGGGCCATGGTGAGC
Source organism: Litsea cubeba (assembly GCA_012931725.1). Classification (NCBI taxonomy): domain Eukaryota; kingdom Viridiplantae; phylum Streptophyta; class Magnoliopsida; order Laurales; family Lauraceae; genus Litsea; species Litsea cubeba. The sequence goes on from WHSA01000116.1 coordinate 246,039, forward strand.
ATTATTATGTGGGACGTCCTTTTAATGTTTCCAACTTTGAGTAGGTCTCTCTACTTGGAAGGTTGGACTCCTCTTTGGATTAGTATTCCTATAGTAAAGTTTCCTTTTTAATAAGAAACTTAAATTAGTACGTGTTGTGCAACTAGGATTACTAATTGCCAAAGTTTGTGGGATGTTCCTTTAGTTTCCTTTTCTAATTGGAGTGTTTCTAAAAGGAAATAAATCTTTAGATTATACTTTCCTTTTAGGACATCTATGAGAATTAGAAGAGATAACTTTTTAGGAAAGCAATCCCATAGTTTTCTATAAAAAAGAAGGAGGCTTCCCCCTTGGACGTCCAACACATTGAGATCCATCATTCCACACGTCCAGCCCTCTTTCTTCTTCATTGAAGAGAGTTTCAGGTCTGAGATTTTTTCCATAGAAAAAAGTTCTCAAAACTCATCTAGGAATCTAGATTAAGATCCCACCATCTTAGCCAATCAGATTTGGAAGTGAAATAGAGAAGAAGATCAAAAGCAATTCTACTGCAGAAAATTCCAGCAAGTTGTTTGCTAATTGCAAGTCTGAGTTCAGCTCTTTGGATCTTTTATTTCAGAGATTTGAAGTCTACACATCATCAAGGTAACAGTCTTCTTGAATCTCCTTTAATTATACACTTGTTGGTCATGAATTCATGGAGTTATTATGCGATCAATATGGCTGATTGGCGCTGCCCAGATCAGATTTTTTAAAATCTATTATGTTACAAATAAGCCATGGACGTCCTTCCTTAGTGATGTCCAGATCTGAGTTGCAGTTTCTTTCAGGATGACGTTAATGCTATTATTGACATTCCAGTTGTTGGTACACCCATCCACGCACCGACTCAGTTGTCATTTACTTATCAGATATCATTGTTAGAGCGTGGATTAGGGGTGGATAGAGGGGCTGCGAACGCAAAGTTATCCTTGGCTAGCAGTGGGGTAGTTAGAATGTCATGGATCAAACATATGTGCAGTTATGTGACTCCTCAGTCGTCTACACTGCCGATAGAGTGTGCTGCAAGAGGCTACCTATTATATTTGTCCATATTGGAAATGACTTCTCTAAAACACAATGTGGTGCCTAAGATTGGAGATATGATAGCTTATATGGGAAATGGAGAGATGGGTTGTGAGATGAGTTCTTCCAATATGGGAGCTTTATGATGATGAGAAGAAGTAAAATAAGAAGTATATACTGTTGAAGGGAAATAGGTGCAGAAGAAGTGAAGATGAAATCCTGAAGAAAGGAGGAAGATGCAGTGAAGAAGAATAAAAAATTAACTCAGGAAGAAGCAGATGGAGCCTGAAAAGGAAGAGGAAGATGAAGGCAAGGGTACCTTTAGAAATTCACAAATGGGTATTCTTGGAATAAAGAAAAAATTTAAAATGTGGGTTGGCTTAGCAAAATGGGTGGATGTGTTTAGAATTTCCCTTTCTTGGAAGGTTTATGGGACCCACAACGTACAAGCAACAGGACTGTTTATGCCCCTTTTAGGGTCATATTATAGGGTCCAAAATTTAGGCTCGGATCAGCCAATGGACCTAACAGTCAGTCAAAGGCCCATTTTATTTGCAAAATACTATGGCCCTTTTTTGTGTAAATGTGTTGGGACAGGCTGAATAATTAAGAATATATATATATAGGGAGATGCTCCTATGAGAGTATCCTCACCTTACTATGAGAGATAAAGGTGGGGGCCCTCACATTTGAGTTGTTAACATTGGTTATGGATGTGAGGGCCCCCACCTTATCTCTCATAGTAAGGTGAAAGATCCTCTCATAGGAGCACCACTCATATATATATATATATATGCCTGGGCCTAGTCCATCTAATATCGGCTAGAGATTAGGCTGAGATACTGCCCATGGGACTAAAATAGAGCACAAATCAGCCCAGTGAGGAACTGACGAGGATGTGGCTTGGGTTTGGCCAGACCATGAGCGCCCTTGATACATGAGGGCTTTTGGGATCTGTTGTGAATTTCATTTTTTGAAGATGTTTGGATTTTAGAGTTTTTATCACGATAGTAGTGAAGCATGGCCTACATAAAGGGCAGTTTTCCTTGCAAAAATTCCATAAATTCGTATCTGTTAGAATTTGAAGAAATCAAAATGTTTGAATTCTGCAATGCTGCTGGTGTTGAATTCTCGCATTTTTGAATTACAGGTTTCTTTCATGCCAAGATTCTTGCAGCAGAATTTCATGTTGAATTCTGGCATTTTTGAATTACAGGTTTCCCTATGACATAACTACATGAATTTCTTAACCCCAAGGGGTAGCTTGGTTGGCTTAGGACTACGGTTTATACCCGGAGGTTATAGATTCGAAACTGCACCACCACACTGGGACAACAGGGGAGTTTACCCTGCTTCCTTCTGGGCCCGGAGGGATTAGTCCAGCCCCAAGGGTTGGGAACTCTCCGATAGCAAAAAAAAAAAAAAAAAACTTGAATTTTTTGGTATAACATGGAACGTGAAATTATGAATGATGCAATGATCTAGCGCCCATCGGGATTTTTTTTTTGGGTAAAAAGAGATTTGTGTAGGTGTAGGTGGATTGGGTTCAGGTCTTCCATTGTCCCCTACATATTGTCAAAATAGGTTGTCGATCGGAATTTTCGGTAAGGGGACAATGGAAGACCTGACCCCAATCCTCTACCTACACAAATCTTCACAAACAAAAAATCTTGCACGTATGATGAATAGGCAACCCATTAACAAGGATACATCACAAGTCACAAACAAGGCAGCCACTGCTCATCCTCGAGACAGATCGCTCACATCAAATTGGCAATACCCATTTTAAGATATTACACCTAGGGCCCGTTTGGCAAATCTGGTTTGTTTGAAATTGAGCTGGCTCAAATAGATCTGTGTGAAATAGATCTATTTCAAATAGACTCCTTTATAAATAGATCGTTTGGTAACACATGCAGTATCTCTACTTCAAATAGAGCTATTTGCTAAAACTTAAATGGTAAACATACAAAGAAGAGCTTATTAAAGGGCATTTCTTGTCTTTTCAAAAAAAGTCAATTTATGATAGAAATTCAATATGACATCCATTATAAACTATTTTTAAATTCAAATAGGCCATGTAAGGTGTCAAAAGATGATGCCCCCGGACTATTTTTAAATTCAAATAGGTCATGTAAGGTGTCACACACCATCACTCCAAGTTGCATGACATAAGATAAACCATGACATAAGATGATAAAAAAAAAAAAAAAACAAGACCTATGACATAAGATGATAAAAATCAAGCACGAGAGTAAGCATCGTGCCAAATGGCATCTGCAATTGAATTCCTCTTGGCATTCATCTCCGTCCTATCTGTGATATCAAATGTATAAATGTTTTCTCCATATGATTCCTCAACGTCAGTGTCACGCTCTACTTGGGCATCATCCTCTGAAAATAATTGATCCTCCATATCCTCTTTCCTAATGAAATCATGCATCGCCATTCCAGCAACTACGATGCTCCGTTGTACAGGAAATGGGTAAGGGGCCATCCGCTTGAGGATAGGAAATCGAGCTTTCAAAACTCCAAAGCTTCGCTCGATCACATTCCCTAAGGGTGAATGCAATCTATTAAAATGCTCCTCTCTAGTACGAGGAATGGCAACACCTTGAAAATCCGGAAGCCAGTATCGGACATTTCAAAATGGAGAAAGAAAGCCCCGCATGTTTGTGTAACCAGCATCAACCAAGTAGTATTTACCTAAAGACCATTCAAGACAAATATTAAAGGGCATGTCAAACTATGTTGTAGCAATCATTTGTTGAGATTTAAAGCACTACAAATACTTTCTTACCAGGCGGGGCATGTGGAAACTTTAGCCTTTCATCAGAAATGGTATCCAAGAGAATCCGTTGATCATGAGCTGTACCTTTCCCATCCACATACCACATAGGTAAAGAGCATGTCAAACGAACCTGCTGCCATAACTTGTTGCATACATTCCCCCTTTCTACCTCTGTAAGGAATTTGTTTCTCTGGTTGGATAATGGCATGCACAAGGGTGCCATCTATAGCACCAATATAATCCTATTAAAAAGCAGATATCTGAAAGTCCAAGGGATCCTACCCTAGAGGGGGGGTGAATAGGGTGATCTACACTTAATGACTAATTATGGCCAATTTTAATTTCTTTCCAATTAACTAGTCACATGTGATGATTAACATACAAAATGCGGAAGCTTAAACAAAACAATCACCACAAATCAATAACCACTACACAAGGATTTATAGTGGTTCGGCCTCAATGCCTACATCCACTACCGGCTTGTGACTCACACCCCACCGGATTTCCACTAATATGCTTTTCAAAAGGCTAAGTAATAACCTCTACAATATGCTTTCCAAGGATAAGCAATAACCTTACAATGTTGTTTTTCTAGGCTAAACAACAACCTATACACAATGCTTTTATATGGCTAAGTAATAACCTTACAAGCAAATGATTTCTCTCAAAGAAAGTATCTTCATAAACAACTCTAAGAGATTACAATTTAAGCTTAATTTAATTGCCTCTTAAATAGGAGAATATGAAAGTATAAAGCTAACTCACACAACACTCTAAGTAATGCAAAGATGAATGCTCATGAAGTGTGTGTGTGAATACTTCAATCAAGTTGAACATGAAAGCTCAATCAATTTATGCTAAAAGCATTTAAAAGTTTAATGCACATAAAAAGATATGATTGAAGTAATATGCAAATCACATGTACCAAATACAAACTTGTAAAAGATATGAAAAGCAAGGGTTCACAAGTTGTATGAAATTAATTTAGTCTAAACATGTGATGCATGAGCAATGTTGTTTTCAAAACCAAACTAATTCAACAAAGGCTTAAATGAATGAAAACAACAAGGAAAGATTCAAAACAAGTTAATGAATCATGACATAAAAGAAATCAAAGATTTTGACAATGCATGATTAACAAAGTTTATAAGACAAACTTGTTTTGAAATCAAGGTGAAGAATCCTATGACTTTAATCAAAGATTAAGGAAGTAGAGGATTCAACACATCATAGTTTATATGCTAAAATCATTTACCAATAGTTTAACAAAGCATAAAACAATGATTAATAGAAGGCAAAGCTTACTTGGTGGTTTAACTTCATTAATCCAAGCTTTAGCTTTCCTTAATGACCATTAGCCTTCCTTAGCTTGATCCCCTTTCTTTTGCTTCAAAATGCCTCAAGAAGGGCTTCAAACATCATCACAAATGGCTAAGGAATGAGTTTCTTTTTATAGAAAAAGTGGTCCAACGGCTCCTTGTCGGTCGACCCACAGGTCGTTGTCGATCAACCGACACCTCAACGGTCAGATTCCAACGGTCAAGAAATTTTCCATTGTGCAGGTGTGGGTCAGCAGACAGGAACCGACAAGCTGACCGACAGTACAATTTTGTTCAGAAAACAGCTCTCTGGAATTCTAACCGAGAGGCTTTCGGTCAGCTTTTTAACCATGGTCGGTTAGCCGACACCTGACCGACATGCTAACCGACAGTGTGGCTAAAATCCCAACTTTTGCACATTTCAAAGTATTTTCATGTAGGGATTTTTGGGCCACTAAACCAAGCTTGGAAACATGATTTTAAATCATCTAAGTTCTTTTAAAATCATGAAACATAAAAAGCCAAATATAATTTGAAACTTTAAAACATAGGCTAGCTTGATTTATAAAAATTCTTTTAAAAAACAAATGCATCCAAGATTTAAATCCAAAACATGCACAAACTATAAGATTTACAATATTTAGAAACAATGCATGTAGAAAATCAGATTTCAAGATATTTAACTCAGTGCTTGTGTGAAAAATCATGAGATGCTAAAATGATAACGCATCCATCAAATTGTAATACACAAAATCCCTAACAATCTCCCCCTTTGCAATTTGATGGCAAACCTTTTATATGTTGGTAAACTTTGCTCAACACTAAATTTTCACACAGTCTTCAGCTCCTCCTTGGCTGGACAATCCTTGAAATCTTCTTGGATGCTTTTTCACTTTAGCTTGGGCTCTAGCTCTTTTTCTTCATTCTCCTTGATGCTTGGAGCTTGATCAATTTTCAAGGTTTCTCATCATCTTCCTTTCTTTAAACCAAGCATCTTCTTTAGCTTCCAAGCTCTTTCTTCTATCATCTTCTCCCCCTATGACCATGCATTTTCTCCCATGCATTCTCTCCCTTTGGGTAGCTTGAATACTCTTTCTCCCCCTTAATTATTTCTCCCTCTTTGCCATTAAACTTGAGAACTTTCTCCCCCTTGATATTATTCTCCCCCTTTGCCATTAAATTGCAAAGGTATCAATTGAAGAGAGGTACCTACACACATGAAACAAGGAAAATACCTTTAGTAGCACCTGTTAACAAAAGAAATCGAAAATGAAATATATAACAGGGCATCATGCATGGGTAGATAGGCTATAAGGGTACAGAGCCAATATAAGAGTGAATTAGATACCAATTGATAATGATAATTGACTATTAAAGTACAAATTGATCAAATTACCAATATAAAGATGCCAATTGACGGATAAGCTATAGGATAATTAAAGAGCAAGGTCAAAAGGAGATAAACTATCATGGATATCAATTGAAATAAATAAAAATATCAATTGAGATTCAAGGATAAAACTATTAACTCAATCACTCTAAATTGGAGTTAGGGAATACACCTATTAGGGTTCATCCAAATTAGAGCTATCCATGATGAGATGGGGTTAACTCAAACATAGCATCAAACAATTTAACTATGAAAATCATAAGCTATGTAAAGTTCTGAGTTCATTTCATTACAATCATTATATATAACTATCATGCACAAGATGAATGAAATGAAGTTCAATCATGAAGCCAAACCTCACCATTAACCAACCAAAATTATGAAAACATAAACATGGTGGTCAAGAGATTTACTTATATGAGCATGAGAGGTGGCAATCATGAAGATTATGAAGTTCATGGAATGTGACATGGAACAAAAGACATAACTATCAAGTTCAATCCAATGTACATAAGGTCTATCACAAACTCAAGATATGATACCAATTGGATATACATACTAATTGAAAATGATACCAATTGATTACCAATTGAATAGGAAACATGATTAAGAGCAAGCATGTGACAAACACAAAATTCCAACAAGCATCTTAAGATAATTATTCATCACTTTTAATGATATGACTAATGAGCATAGTGATGAACAAGAGAAATTGCATAAAAAGATATAACTTAGTAGAACATGCAATTTTCACAGTGTCAAATCATATGAATTCAATATCTAAGAAATCCATCAAACAATAGATATAACTATGAAATACAAGGAATGAATTTCAAAGATGTTCATATGATCAAGAACACTACTACGAAGTTGAAACATGTTTAATGAATGATACCAATAAGAAAATTACACATGAATCAACAACATAACCATCCAAGTCAAATAAAAACTAGAAAGCAAGAGGATGGATTTTTGGGTTCTAGTATGGTAACTACAAAAATAATTAATGAGCACAACCATACATGGAACAAATAAACATTTGCATAAAGAATATAACTAAATGAGCAAAGATGCAAATAGCTTAAAACAACATTCATTTCCATTTGAAATGGCATAATCAAATACAAAAGGAAATGACAACATGGAACATGCTTTGAAGAATATAACTAATGATGTTTTAAAGCAATTCCATTCAAACAATCTTCAAATCATAAACAAAATCCAACAATGGACAAAATGAGTATGAAAATGATGATAAAACATTTTTCAATTTGTATTCCAAAGAATATAACTACAAGGGCTCATACAAATTGAACACATATTTTCCATACCAAAGGACATAATTAGTAAGATCATGGAAAATTTAAATTGATTCAAATCATTTGTTTTTAAAGAAAAAATCTTACTATAACATTCAAACAAATGATTTTGCAAAATCAATTGATTATGTAGGATCTAGCTATGAAAGCTTTTGAAACCATAATCAATTGAACATGTAGAAATGCATGCAAGATATATAACTAAATGAAAGCAATACGCAAATCTATCAAGATGAAATTATAATCAAAAGATTTTGAAACCATGATGTGTAAATAGTATGGTGCATGAAAACAAAATCAATTGATCATAAACAAGCATTGCATTTTATGAAATGTAACTATGAAATAACAAAATGCAAATGCAACATGACCAACAAAAGGATTTACCTATAAAGGATAGGTTGGTCAAAGAGGTCCAATGCCTTAAGGTTTGTCTAAGTTTATAACTTTGGGAATCCACCTAAGGTCTTGAGAGGTTTGGTCTTTGAGGTCTAGGTTTGAAGTCCCACCAACTTTAGGAGATTTGACTTGATAAGTCTTAGATTTGGACCTATCACCATGAGATTTGAATAATTTAAACTTAGGTTGGTGATTAGTCTCTTGGGGTTGGTGAGATTGTTTCTTAGGGGTTTGGTTCACTTTTCTTTTCTTCTTATTTTTTCCCTTTATTTGACTTTTGAATTTTAAATTTAACTTAGCAACTTTATTCAAAAGTTCTTTCATTTGTTGAGTTATGGGAGGAAGATTGAGAAGCTTTTTGTTAATAGATTCTTTTAGAGTTGGTTTAACTTGTTTAACCTTTTTAGAATCTATTTTAGGAGACTCCTTTTTAATAGGTTTTACTTTTTTATTCTTCTTGGAGTCTTCCTTGGTTTTTAGTGTCTTAACCATCATAAAATTCGATTTTACTTTCTTTGGTTCAAAAATGATTTTAGACACATGGCTTCTTCTTGATTTGCACTCAAACCTAAAATGTCCTTCAATGCCACAATAATTACATTTAGACATGGGCAAGGAAGTGTGAGTGCTAGAGAATGAGGACTCACCTTTCACAAATGTGTTGGTGAATTTAGGGTCATGTGAAATATTCCTATCAAAACCAAGACCCGTCCTATCTCTTTTAGATTTACCCAATTTCAATAACTTTTCAAATCTTTCTTCACTTTGGGTAAATTTGCACTCATACTTTTGTTTGTAGGTTTCAAGTTGAGTGACTTGGTTTTTAAGGGTTGAATTTTCATTTTTAACTTTTGTTAGTTCAAGTTCAATTCCCTTAAAATTACTTAGCTCTTCATGGGCAAGTCTTAATTCAAGTTTAATTTCATTAAACACATTGGATCCAAGTTCTAGAGTATTTATCTTATTTTGAGCATTAGATAAATTTTCTTTAGTGATAGTCAACTTAGATTCAAGATTGTTAATGTTTTCATCTTGCCTTTGTAATTGATCTCTTAGATTCAAATTTTCTTTTTAAGATTATCACAACCTAACATTAATTCAATTAATTCATCTTGAGCATTTTGTAGGTTATGCAAAGAGATCATAAACTTAGAGTCTACACAATTTATTAATTCTTCTTTCTCTCTAAGTTCATCTTTAGAAGAGACTAATTGTTTGTTTAGACTTTTAGATTTTTCTTCTAATCTTTTATTCTTTTTAATAAGCTCTAAGGCAAATGTACATAATTCATCATAGGCTTGTTGAATGTCATCTTCATTTTCATTAATTTCTTCTTCTTTTAATTTAAGTTTAGATTCAAGTTGAGATACTTTAAATTCAATGTTTGAATCTCCAATAGATGGAAGAAGAAGGGATCTAGAAGAATCTACAAAGTCTAGCATAGTGGAATCCATTCTAATGATTTTCATAGAAAAACACTACTAGGGTTCTAACTCAAGGATCTAGATAGAGAGGATCAACTCCGGGTGTTTAAGCCCTAAATGGAGTAACCTTGCTCTGATACCAATTGAAAGTCCAAGGGATCCTACCCTAGAGGGGGGGTGAATAGGGTGATCTACACTTAATGACTAATTATGGCCAATTTTAATTTCTTTCCAATTAACTAGTCACATGTGATGATTAACATACAAAATGCGGAAGCTTAAACAAAACAATCACCACAAATCAATAACCACTACACAAGGATTTATAGTGGTTCGGCCTCAATGCCTACATCCACTACCGGCTTGTGACTCACACCCCACCGGATTTCCACTAATATGCTTTTCAAAAGGCTAAGCAATAACCTCTACAATATGCTTTCCAAGGATAAGCAATAACCTTACAATGTTGTTTTTCTAGGCTAAACAACAACCTATACACAATGCTTTTATATGGCTAAGCAATAACCTTACAAGCAAATGATTTCTCTCAAAGAAAGTGTCTTCATAAAACACTCTAATAGATTACAATTTAAGCTTAATTTAATTGCCTCTTAAATAGGTGAATATGAAAGTGTAAAGCTAACTCACACAACACTCTAAGTAATGCAAAGATGAATGCTCATGAAGTGTGTGTGTGAATACTTCAATCAAGTTGAAAATGAAAGCTCAATCAAAGCATTTAAAAGTTTAATGCACATAAAAAGATATGATTGAAGTAATATGCAAATCACATGTACCAAATACAAACTTGTAGAAGATATGAAAAACAAGGGTTCACAAGTTGTATGAAATTAATTTAGTCTAAACATGTGATGCATGAGCAATGTTGTTTTCAAAACCAAACTAATTCAACAAAGGCTTAAATGAATGAAAACAACAAGGAAAGATTCAAAACAAGTTAATGAATCATGACATAAAAGAAATCAAAGATTTTGACAATGCATGATTAACAAAGTTTATAAGACAAACTTGTTTTGAAATCAAGGTGAAGAATCCTATGACTTTAATCAAAGATTAAGGAAGTAGAGGATTCAACACATCATAGTTTATATGCTAAAATCATTTACCAATAGTTTAACAAAGCATAAAACAATGATTAATAAAAGGCAAAGCTTACTTGGTGGTTTAACTTCATTAATCCAAGCTTTAGCTTTCCTTAATGACCATTAGCCTTCCTTAGCTTGATCCCCTTTCTTTTGCTTCAAAATGCCTCAAGAAGGGCTTCAAAGATCATCACAAATGGCTAAGGAATGAGTTTCTTTTTATAGAAAAAGTGGTCCAACGGCTCCTTGTCGGTCGACCCACAGGTCGTTGTCGGTCAACCGACACCTCAACGGTCAGATTCCAACGGTCAAGAAATTTTCCATTGTGCAGGTGTGGGTCAGCAGACAGGAACCGACAATACAATTTTGTTCAGAAAACAGCTCTCTGGAATTCTAACCGAGAGGCTTTCGGTCAGCTTTTGAACCATGGTCGGTTAGTCGACACCTGACCGACATGCTAACCGACAGTGTGGCTAAAATCCCAACTTTTGCACATTTCAAAGTATTTTCATGTAGGGATTTTTGGGCCACTAAACCAAGCTTGGAAACATGATTTTAAATCATCTAAGTGCTTTTAAAATCATGAAACATAAAAAGCCAAATATAATTTGAAACTTTAAAACATAGGCTAGCTTGATTTATAAAATTCTTTTCAAAAACAAATATATCCAAGATTTAAATCCAAAACATGCACAAACTATAAGATTTACAATATTTAAAAACAATGCATGTAGAAAATCAGATTTCAAGATATTTAACTCAGTGCTTGTGTGAAAAATCATGAGATGCTAAAATGATAACGCATCCATCAAATTGCAATACACAAAATCCCTAACAATATCAACATTGAGAAAATTTTCAAAAGAATTTAGCTTAAATAAAAAAGTGGTGTCAAGGAAAGAGAGCAATACCTTAAAATATGGCATAAACGTGGATTCAAAAGAATTTTCTTAGGCACTGTATCTTGTGGAGGTGACTGTATCATATCTTTTGCAAATCTCATCATTGCAATCAGTACCTGACGGAAGTGTCTATGAATAGTTTCCCCTGAGTGTTGGAATCTATCTTGTATCACTCTATTCGTATGGACGTGCGCAATGACCATCATGAACATAGCCAACTGCTCCTCCACAAGTATATATCTATTGTCTTTTAGTAAATTCTTTGATCTAAAATACATGCATAAACGCCGAAACATATGTTGTTCCATACGTAATAGCTGATGACAAATAATGGGGTTCCCATTCAAAATGATTTGAACATGACCATGTCCCGTTAGGATTGAGTTCCTACATGGTTCCTTAATCAAGCGTTGTTGTCGCTTCTTGTACAACAATAGGATAAGTATAATAGTTCGATGTAAAATCGGGTCCATATGCTTTGTATATATTGCAAATAAAACATAACTAATCATTCATTCATATTTGGAGACATTTAACAATTTAAGAACAAAAGTTTAAGAGAGACATGTTTAAGAACAAAAGTTTAAAACATCATACCATGTTTAAAACATAACATTCATGTTTCGAAATCCAAATATAAGAACAAAAGTTTAAGAGAGACATAACATTCATGTTTCAAAACAAGCAAAAGAAAAACTCAAACAACTAGAGATCACTTGCAACTCCAAAAGCATTTCCCTTCTCTCTTTGCATTAAAGATTTGAGCCAAGTTATCCTTCCCTCATCTGTCTTGAATTTAGTCCAGATAATTCTTTTCTTCTTAACCATAAAAGACCTAAGAGCGACCATATGCAGTGGGCTAGTTTCTGGAAGTTGGGGCATGGCATGTAATAAGTCAATGCATGCCTCCATGGTAGGTCCTTCAGATTGAGCAGAAGCAGCAGCTAACTGATTTGATGCCTTCAATGAGGCTGCGAGCTCAATTATGCAATCATCTACTGCGTTGTTACTCCCTTTTGTAGAAGGCCTTGGTCGCTTTCGCCTAACATTGGCCATCGTGACATCTGCACCAATATCACTAGTAGTTGCATCTTCCCGCATGGTAGACTGGGAATTTGTTTTGTTCGAGGATTGAGTATCATCACAACCATTCAAGCTACGGAAACTTGAATCCGTATCCATTTGAATATCCTCAGGCACGCCATCCATTGTTGGAGCCCATTTATCATCCCCAATCGCCGAAGTACCATCAAATAAAGTAGCCATCTCTTAGGGAAAAGGAAGGGTCTTTGACTTAAATACTTTGGCATCCTTATGAGTATGCAATAAAGTTTAACCATAAATGTCAAATGCTATATTCACCTCTCTTGTAAATACCAAAATAAATAAGAAATTTATATACCTTCAAGTATTCTGTCCATCGGTCCTGTGCCATCTCCACACAGCCTGTATGTGGGTTAAAGCCTATACCAGTTCGTGATGTCAAGTGCAACCAGGCATTGTATAATTTTTTCAGATGATCTAATTGGTTCTTCAATTGCTTTTGATTGAAATTGTGTCATGTCCTTTGAGTAAATTTTTCTATTATCATCTTCCATGCTTTTGAGCTAAATTGCACCCCTGGGCAGCCACCAGCTCTCACTTGTTCCAAACAAATGTCAATGAGACACTTTCTCATTGTGCACGATCTATGTCATCTGTCTCTTTTGACTTTTCTTTATCCGACATGATAATTACACCTAACAAAGATAGAGCATATTTTTTTTAAGTTATTGTTCAGTTTTGTGCCATTCACCAAATACGAATGATACACCAACTACAAAAGATATTCACAGCAGGATGAGAAGCATTGGAAAGAGTTGTAATAAAAAACACACTTCAGTTGTCATTCAAGAATGCAAAACCTACTTCAGTTGTAATAATTACACCTAACAGATGGCGGTCCATTTATAGATTGAACTATCACAAAATCAATTCCACATTACATCAAACAATTAACTTGGTACAATAATAATAGTTAGGATTGAACTGGAGTAAGGTTGTCTCAATTCTTAACCCAAATTTTACTACTTTTAGAAAAACTAAAAAAAAACTCAAATCCCATTAACATTCTCCCTGTTTGGATTACATGTAAATAAAGATAGTTCTCTGCAGCCTGCAGATCTAATTACCCATCACTCTTCAACAAAACTCTCTCACAGGTAATTCAGGTAATCCAAAACCCATTAAACTACTGTTTACTTCACCCATTAAACTACTGTTTACTTCCATAGAGTTACCCATTAAACCCACCCCAACACACACACACACAACACACTGTAAAATACTGTCAAATAAACCAAGCCAGAGAGAGAAGCATGCCCTTGAAACTCAAGTAAAATCTCTTGCCACAAATGCCTTGAAACATGAATATTACAGCAAAAAAAAAAAATTTCCACTCAATGGAAGAGGGGTTTTCATTCATATTATTATAAAATAAACCAACCAAAACAAATCTTAACCTGAGTCTCAACTGTTAACCATCATTTTTTTATCTTAACCAATCATTTAGAATACATGAAAGATAGTTCTTAATATATTCTTCATTACCTTTTTACTCTTTCTCTCTATATATATATATATATTATTTTCTTGGTTGACCTAGTATCAAGAGGGACTACCTAAACCTACCCACCCAGGGCAGTAAGGTGAGATTAGGAGTCCTATCCACAGAGACATCGCTGTATTCTCCTAAAGATTGTTTTCATATGAAGAAATCTCACAAAATATGTAGAACAGTCACATGAAACTTGACATGAAAAATAAGAGACAAAAGAGGAACAAATGCAAAATCACACATCCCAAGAAGCTAAAATCCAAGAGTACAAGATTTGAAAGTCCAACTACCCCATTGCAATCTTTGGGGTCTTAAATCATAAACACATTATTTTCTTTGTATCAGAACTACTACATTTTCTTTATTAACCCTTGAAACATATGCTCTTTGCTGCAACCCTATCACTCCCCCATCTATCAACAAAGGTATAATCTCTGTTAAAATCACGAAAGAGGGTTTGGAGTTTGGACTACAGTAAAAGTGCCTTTGTAGTTGCTGCGTTGGGCAGGTTCTTTGGCTCTAGGCCCTCATTAGAATGGGTGGAAGGAACCATCAAGAAGGCTTCGAGGCTTATTATAATTTTAAGTCAACAGTTATTCTTACTAATTCATCATTGATAGACCATAGTTATTGCTAGTAACTTATAAGTATGTCTCACATACACACAGCACACATCATGTGGATCCTTTTTATACTATTATGTATATCATAGTTATTACATCTTGATCTGGTCAGCTCATACTACAACAGGCCCCTCATTTCATTTTCTTCCCACAACTAAATAACCATCATTCATGAAAGAAAATGTCATGCCACTTTCATTTATGAAAAAAACATTATATATTTGGGCATTAATGCCAAGGTACTAAGATAATCCTGCCTCAACATGTTATCAGAACTCCAAACATAATCATAAAGCAAACATAAATATGCAGGGGGAGAAAGTGATACAAATATTAAGTATATCTAATACAAGATTTTAATTGTTAAGAAAAAAAATTCACTGCTTCAGTTCAGTAAGAAATTTGGCATATAAGGACATCTGTCTGTTTCATTCAACCATGTATATAGAAGCACTATTAAAGGGGAGAAAAGTTGCGTTTTAGATTCCAGTGGAATTCACAAGAACCAGGCATACAGTAAAGTAAGCTAAACCAAACATTACACATCTTCACATATCCAGCCAACCACATCTTCTCAAGCTCATGACCCCAACATATACTCACCGTGCCGGGTTTATTGCATTCATTTAAAAGTGAGCATTGGAAACCAAAAATGATATTGCATTATACCCTAACCAAAGGCAATTGATAATTCCAAACTCATATTCATTTGGTGTAATAGGAATTGAATGAATAAAAGCTCATGGTCAAATGAGCTCCACTAAAAGATGATTCGATTACAAGAAACAAACATGCCCTAATTCATATTCAAATACCTTTCTCTCACTCACCTTGTACATACTAAAAGTTGAAGAGGCAAACTAAATGAGACATATCGAGCTTGAATTGCAAGAAATGCTCGTCCAAATCGACAACTCCAACTTTTCTTCTAATGGATCCCACATGGAGGGTCACTTGCAAAAAAAAAAATTCTGTTTAAGTAACTACACTCTTCATTCAACCATTGCAAAATGATGAATTTTACACAAGGCAATTGTGCTATCAGACCCACAATCCAGGTGCTCTTGCTCACTCAAAGTACAAGAAGCAGAGTATCTATCACTTCCATTCCTCAAATGAATTTTTTTTATGTCAATACAGAGGATGGAGGCCATCCAAACGTCACCATCAAACACATAAAACCCACTTATTCATGAAAGAAAAGGGAAAAATAATAATAGTAATAACACATACTTATCAAGACAAATACAACACAATCAGAAAATTTCAACACCAAAACCAACTACATAAACTAAAATCAAATCAAACTCACCAAATCTAAGAACCCAACTGGCCTTTTTCTTCATCTCTCACTGCTGTAGCAACAGGAGCCCTCACATCCTTATATAAACACACATAAAATCGACTCAGCATTTACTATGCTTCCAAAATCAGAAATCACCATATCCCAAATCCCCTCCTCCAAATCAAAATCTCTCCTAACAACCCCAGTATCAGAATGGCTTTCCTCATCCTCATCCTCATCCACCAACACCATCACCTCAAAAATCAAAACCAATCTCAAAACCACCCCCTCCATCATCGAAACTCCTCATGTAATACCATCTCAAACTAAAACCCATCTCCAACCCTTTCCAGCCTCATGTAATACCATCCCAAAAACCCATCTAGAACCCTTTCCATCATTATTCCAAAAAAAAAATCGATTGAACATAGAGAGAGAAAGAGAGTAGCAAGCAACTGTTCTGAATAGAGAAAGAAACAAGAAAAAATAAAAGAAATAGAAGGGGATCGTACCAGAAGAGATAAGCATTGCAGGATGAGAGATTCACCGAAGCCAGAAAGAGAAGACCAACATAGCAGCTGATTTGTTGCTTCCTCTTCTCCATTCTTCCTTCCACTCATGGTTTTAGGTTGCAGAAATAACGAGTTGGAAAAGGCTTTATTCTTTAGGACTTTCGTTGGAAATAAAATCCCATCAAGGGCATTTTTGTCCTAGAAAATGGGTCCCGCCTCTTTATTTTCGAGAGCCATTGCCTCTTAATTCTACATGCACATTTTTTTGGGCATTTCTTTTTTAGAGATTTTGCCTCTATTTCTCTGGAGTGTGCAGAGATTATAAATCACTGCCAAACACCTCTAAATTTTAAAACCTCTATCCATTTTAGAAAAATAGATGTTTAGAGGCAAAAAATAGACATGCCAAACAGGGGCTAGAATCACTTATTTGTAGCACACCCGCCTACAAATTGCTCATCCTCGGTACAGATTACTCTCATCACCCACATAAGTGGGAAGGGAGCCCACATACATGGGAAGAGGTGGCCCACCTTGCTTATATATATTAGTTAATGAGAGAAATGAATCGTATATCTAATTTAGTGGGCTAGTTCATGAGAAAAATAGGCCCCATTAGTTAATTTTATAAATAATACATTATATAGTAATGGGCCTCATTTATAGTGCCGGTATTAATTGAATTTTTTTTTGTGTGGGGCAAGCCATAGAAGTACAAGGGGTGACTCCAGAAGAAATTATTTTCCACAGAAACCTTAAATACTTGTGAAACCCATTTTGAATTGCAATAATATAAATGGTTAAATGCTTTCCTTACATGGATCATGGAGGTTCCCAGCTCATTCCTGATTCTCTCTCAAGTCTCTCTCCTCTTTAAAATCCCACCTTGTTTGATATTTCCTAAAACCGAATAATTTAAAAAATAAATTCCATGAGACATTTGAATGTGTCTTGTCAAAATCAAGTGTTTTGTGCCCTTTGGATGAGATGTGTCTTTTGGGCCACCCAATTTCAAAGGTTGCTTTCAAACATTATAAATTGAGGTGATTTGAAGTTTCTCAAAGTATTCAAGAAGATTCAAATGAGCACAATGCAGTATTTTCAGAAGCATATTGTCTAAGAGTATTTTATTCTCTTTTGTTTTTACTTTAGTTTTAAGGGCAATTCCATATTTCTGATTCTAGAGTGCAGTCTTTGAATTAGAGTTGGGCATTGCATCATGGGGACAAAATTTCATCAAAACCACCTACCTGCATGCAGGAAATGGTTGTCTTTAAGAAAGAATCTTAATTGGTGTGCCTTTTCCATTTTAATTGCTTTCTTAGATTAATTTCTCACATTCACAATCATTCACTTTTATTCACTAGCTATTTCATACTGACTGTTTATTTGATTTTATGATTGCACATTCTTCGTAAGTAATTTCCCCAACACTGTTGACACCAAAAATGTCACTTTGCCTCTTCAACATCAAGAAAGCTACATGAAGTTGCGGCCTACCACAAATGGGCGTTGCTACTTCTCAAAAAATCAAATTTTGTCAGAATCAAACAAAAACTGCAAGATCCTTCAAAACAGCCAAAAGAGGAGTACACAAGAAGTTTCGAGCCATTTCAAAATCATTTGGCCTAACTTCGCTCCTCCAATAGTTGAACAGGAGCTCCCGGCGGCGACAGCATCGGAGACACCAAATCTTCGATCAGAGCCTATGGATAGTCTCAAAATACATCCAAATGGCTCCGCATTAAGTTTCAAGTCAAACCGACAACGTTTGACCCTCCATAAACCCTCGAACAACTAAATCAAGCCTTTTGGCGGCGAGAACCACCGATGCCATCACTCATCTAAAAGAGCACATGGGCGGCTTCAAGATGCTTACAAAGGGCTACACGTCAAGTTTCAGGTCATTTATGCAACATTTGACTAGACTTTGACTCTCGGAAGCCAAATTAGACTTCTCAGCGGCGAAGCTCCCCGGGACCATGGTTCCCAAGACAGAGCCTATGGATCATCTCAAAATGACTCCAATCCCCTGTCAAGTTTCAAGTCAATCGGACATCGGTTGACCGCACATCAAGGCACGACATCTTTCTCGTGACAAAATCAAGTCTACTGGCGACAGGACCACATATCACTTCAAAACTCAAAGAAAAGCATATGGTTGGTCTTATTTATTACTCAGGAGGCTTCACCTCAAATTCCAGGTCATTCCGACATCGTTTGGCCCAGTTTCAGCTTCTGACGGAAAATCGGCAACTCTACGCTACAGAGCCTTCGGCTTTTCCCGAAAAATTGGAAACTTTGCACCCCAAAATGCAAGGATTCTCATTAAGTTTTCTACAGGAAAATCAAGCCAACAAATGTGCAGAAATGACAAGAAAAAATACAGAAGAAAAAAGAATAAGAAAAGACCGCAAAATTGTCGGGAAACGGGACCAAAAGGGGATAATTCCCCTAGGGTCGCCCGCGACCATGAAGCTACGGATCACCGGATTCACCCTAGAAAAGTCTGTTTTCCATCGTTTTTCGTGTTTTGAAGCTTCTAACTCCTGTGATTTTCCAAAATTTATGCTTTTGAGACACCAAATCCTTTGACATCTGTCAAAATCACGGATCCGTCTTCCAGAGTATCAAAGTCAACATTGATCGCCAACCAGTCGACTAAAAAAGTGCACTTTCTAGCCAATCGATCGAGAAATCGACAGGACAAATGTCATCGGCCTGCTGCTAGCTATCAATGCCTGAAGTTACATGGTCATTTGATGTTGATCAGCATGTAGATCCATCGATGATCATCCCCAAAAGAACTCCAAAAGACTCGGCACGGCCCGCGACTCTTCAACTGCTCGGCGACCACTTAATACAATTAATTAGCTAGCTTTATTGCAGTCATTAATTCATTTCTTTGGACGGTCCAATCAGAAGCAAGCAAATGGGAGTTACAAGTCAAGAGATTCATGGCATTTAAACCATGAAACTCCTCCCATTATGGCGATTAAAGGCGATTAAATGCCCTTAATCTCCATCGACCAATCAGAAGCCAAGGTCCAGGAGTTACGAAATAAAGGAATTAAACCTTGTAACTCCTCCCTTAATGCGACTTAAATGTGATTAAAGCCCATAAACCCTCCTAAATGGCTACCAAGAGCCTATAAATAGGAGATCTTTCCAAGAAAAATAAGCATTCGAAATCCCGAATAATACAGACAGAAAATCGGAGAGAAAGAAAAAGAGAGAAAACTCTGCGAAAGTCCTGCACCGACCACCGCTACAAGGTGACAAAAGTCCTTTGGGGGGTACCGCCCCAAGGTCTTTGCCTTCTCCTTCTGCCTCCAATGGCTTAGATGTGACTTTTTAGCCCGTCTACTTAGCTTTTTATTGGACATAGGACATCCTATTGGTCTTTGTCCTCTAAAAATCTGAGGTTATAGCCAAGCCAAGCGAATCAAGAGCATCCTCTATTCTCATCTGCATTGATGAATGCGAAGTCCACACATGGCTTGCGACCGTCAATCTAAACGAGTCTCCCACAATCTCCTGAGAAGTTAGATCCTCCTTTTCTTGCTTTTCATTGTATTTTGTATTTTTCTAAAAGAGACAAAAATCACAACTCTTGTCTTTCATTATTGATAAGAATTGTAAATCGGCTATAAATGCCAAAATCGGCTATAAACGCCAAAAATCGGCTATAAATGCAAAAAAAAAAATCGTCTTTCACAGCAAATCAAGAAAATGTCTCTTTTCTTAAATATATGTGCAATGGAAAACTTGAAAGAAGTTGATCTCCTTTTTACTTGCGAAGGTCGATCTCCGGACCACCACTTACAATTCCAAGTAAAATTAAAAATCTAGCACACCCACAAAAAAAATGTTAATACCCGCTTTGCCACCGGTTACGAAAGGGTTGGACCCCACGGACTCCCACGTCCGCCGACCTCAGTAGAACAGTGCGCAAGAGCTGTCCATCAAGCTGGCACACCCAGTGGGACACGTTCATTTGAGAACACGATGCTTGGAAATGAAGTATTTGCGTACCATATTTCGCTCTATGCTTATACTTCTTTTCTGGATTCCTTGGCTACTTTCTAGTTTGTGGCCTATGTTGGATTTCGCATCTAAAAAAAATGAGATGGGATTTTTTTGGAAATTTCTAATTCTTTGAATTTATTTTCACTCTTTCTCTTTTCATAACAAAAAATCAGATTTCTCAGTTTGGATTCAAAATTGAGAAACTTTGATCCCTCCTATCGTTCATCGTGCTTGTAGAAATGTTGAGCCTGTTCGAATTGGGATTTGGGCCATCGTTTCTCTTCGTTGAGTTCATTTGAGATCTAAAAAAAATAAAATAAAAACTCAAAATTTCTCAGTTTGGATTCAAAATTGAGAAACTTTGATCCTTTCCCTTCTGGGCACTAGCGCTCGCGGAAATCGTTGAGCCCATGTTCTGATCAGGGATTGGGCCATTGTTTCTCTTCGATGAATCTGTAAAAAAAAAATTCAAATTTCTCATTTTAGATTCAAAATTGAGAAACTTTGACCCTTTCCCTTCTGGGCACTGGCGCTCGCGGAAATCGTTGAGCCCGTGTTCGGATCAGGGATTGGGCCATCGTTTCACTTCGATGAATCTGTAAAAAAAAAGAAAAATCAGATTTCTCAGTTTTGGATTCAAAATTGAGAAACTTTGATCCTTTCCCTTCTGGGCACTGGTGCTCGCGGAAATCGTTGAACCCGTGTTCGGATCAGGGATTGGGCCATCGTTTCTCTTCGATGAATCTGTAAAAAAAAAATCAAAAAATCAGATTTCTCGATTTTGGATTCAAAATTGAAAAACTTTGATCCTTTCCCTTCTGGGCACTGGTGCTCGTGGAAATCGTTGAGCTCGTGTTCGGATCAAGGATTGGGCCATCGTTTCTCTTCGGTGAGTCTATTTCGGATCTAAAAAAAAAAAGACATAGACCACTAAGGTTAAACCAATTGCGTTCTTTGATCACGGTTGATTCAAAAAAGCCTTGTCCAGAGTGTGGAGACAGCTTGACTGTTCTAGGCATGGGTCCTCCAAACGGGTTCATTAAGTAATCCTACCCTTACCTGGGGGTAATTCTATCAATCGAGATTTCATAAGACCGGGTTAGGAGGCCTATGTGTACTCTCTTGTCTTTTAAATAAAAAATCTTTAAAATAAAAAAAATCTTAAAAAAAAAGGATTTTTCAAAAAAAAAAAAAAATAATAAAAAAAGATTTTAAAAAAAGAATCTTAAAAAAATATATAATAATAATAAAAATTTTCAAAAAAAATCTAAAAATAAAATAAAAAAAAGATTTCTCAAAAAAATCTTTTTAAAAAAATATAAAAAAAATTCAAAAAAAAAACTTCTGTCATTTTTGGGTTCAGATCTGAGAAATTTTGGTCTCTTCTCTTATGGGCACTGGCGCTCGCGGAAATCATTGAGCCCGTGTTTAGATTGGAATGCCTTTTGCTCTCTTTGATGAATCCGATCTTGGCCTTTCAAAAAAAAAAAAACTCTTGTCATTTTTTGGGTTCAGATCCGAGAAATTATGGTTCCTTCCCTTCTGGGCACTGGCGGTCGTGGAAATCGTTGAGCCCGTGTTTGGATCGAATACCATCTGCTCTCTTTAATGAATCCAATCTTGACCTTTCAAACTAGAGAATGTCATCTCATCGATGCGGTCTCCAAAAATTTGTGCCAAGCGGTACTGGTACGCCCTTTCAGGGTCTACTGTATTTACGACCGGCACATTTGTAACTCCAACCTTATATTCTTTTTACCTCGAGCAAGCCTTGTTTCTTGATAAGTTGAATTTAGGTTCACAATTGCTTCTAGCAGTCACTGGGATGCTCATTCTGGGCTCACCATACTTGCGATCAGAACAATTGTAACATTTATAGCTTTGTGCCTTCTTCATATTGCTAGGGTCATGTCCCTCGAGCAATTTGAAAAGACAAAACCATAGAATTTTCCATTTATGATTATTATATTCTTGTGATTACTATTGGATGTAGTCTTGTTTCAGAAATTCTCAAAACTAACAATGGCAGCTTCCTTGACCATTACTTTTGATGAGAATAAGCACTAACTCATGCTTCAACAGAAGCAAACCACACGCACTCAAAAGCGCACTATTAGCTGCGGAAGTGTCAACACCCTCGGTAACTCTCTGAATTCCGGGTCGACCTCGACTCCCCAGACTATCATCTTTGGGACGCTGGGGTCATTCCCACTTCCCGAAGAAGAAACCGCTCCTTCTAAGAAGCAGAAGGTCGCCTCTCGACGTGTTACCACCGTGACACTAAAGGCACCCCCGCGAAGCCTCGACCCACAAACAACCAGGTCTATCCCAAGACTTGGTCCTCAAGGCCTTCACCAAAACAAAGAAGGTCCCAAACATCCACCAAGCCAGCATACCTGGCCCCACTCAAGGAGAACCAGTTCTACCATCTTGCCTACATGAAAGAGAAGAGACCCATCTCCAACCTGACAACCAAGTCAACCCAGCATGAGCCGGCTTGCTCCTACAAGCCCAAAATCAAGTCATGCATCACTAGGCCTCTACAAGCACCTGTTAAGGCCTACAATCCTACAGTTTGACCCTTCATCTCTACAGGGGCCGAACTCGAAAAATTCAAAGCTTCGCTGCAACAGGCAAAGGACCGGGTCCGCATCCTGTCCTTGCCCAGCTACAAAGAAGATAGGCTCGGCTGCACCCGAGGGAGCACATCCTTCATTGTCGAAGCCCAGCCAGAGCTGACCGGAGCTCAAATTGCTCGTCGTGTACGCCGCTGCGCGACGTATCAACAAAAGAGACTAGAGAAGCAAAGGACCCATCCTCCTACACTTCAAGTCTCTCACAAATGGGTCGAAAAAGAAAAACCCGACCAAATTGCTGCTGTCCATATGGTTGGAAAAACTTGGAAGACGCCAAAAGTCAGCAACAAAAATCCATGTTCGACGTCCGAAGACCCGCAGCGTTTCCAGGACAAGAAGACATTCAGAAGAATCCCCTTCTCCTTCAAGTCAAGGACGGCGGAGTGATCCTTCCTCAAGCTCTTCATCAAAAAGAATGAGCCCCAGCTCAGTCACCAGGACAATTTCTTCGTTCGAATCCCGAGGGATGAACATCCTTGCTACAAATTCTGAGCCACCATCTCGTAATCCACCTCAAGATGACGCGATCACACGCCTCCAGCAGTTGGAACAAGGCCAGCAGAGGATTGAAACTCTGATGGAAAACCTTCTCCTCGCCTTCTAAAATCAGGCGAACAATGAATCTCCTCCGAATAACGAGGAAAATGGAGAAGAAAATGAGTCACGCTCTCTCACCAAAAAAGGACGTAGACAATTTCCTAGCCAAAGCAAAAGAAGAGGACATACTCAAGGAGCATGGGATCAAGCCACCATATCCCTTATGGATGGACTCGGCCCTGTTCCCTACAAAATGCAAGCATCTTACTCTCCAAACATATACGGGGAAAGGGTCAGCCAGACAGCACGTCATCCACTTCAAAATCTTGACGGGAGCTATCGCGAATCAAGATGAACTCAATATCCGCCTAAGTACCCTAAGGTACGACCTTTGACTGGTACTCCACTTTATTGGAGGACTCCATCCAAAACTAGGCCATGCTAGAGACACGCTTCCTAACTCACTTCAAAGGTGAGGATCTTCCCGCTACTATGGCTCAGCTCTGCAGCCTAAAACAGGGGGAGAATGAGTCAACATACGACTTCATTTACAAGTGGAAAGCAATGGCGTACAAATGCTCTGATGTACTGCCACAAGCGTCGTTAGTCGACATCTGCCGAAACAACATGAGAGTTAAATCCGCTCCATGATCATCGGCAACAAATCAAAGAACCTGGGAGAACTCCTAGAAGCTTCCATGGAGGCTGAAACAATGATTAAAGACCTCAACAGTCAGAAATCATCAAGAAAAGAGCCAACCGCCATTGCAACAACAAAATCAAAGAAAAAAGAGGTCCTCAATGTGCAAACCAAGTCAGCTCCTCAGCCACAAAAGAAAGCTGAAAACAAAGCTGCAGGTAAGAGACCTGAACTCTTTGATGCCTTCAAAGAGCGAGTGAAAAAAAATACCCGTTTGATGAAGATGTTGATGAAATCTTCGGGGCTCTCGTGGCAAACGGCTAGCTCACCTTGCCTGAACCCGAAAGACCAGGAGATGTTGGTAAAACCAAAAATCCTCGATACTGTCCATACCACCAGATGATCTCGTATCCTCTCAATCAATGCTTCGTTGTGAGAGAAAAGATAAACGAGATGTGGAAAAACGAAGTCATCACCTTTGACAAAAACTATGGGTCTGCCTCCGTCAACCATGGTGTCATGTGGACAAACATCAAAATCACCGAAGAAGAAGATCACTACTTCCTTCAAGGTGATAAACAAAATTCAAACGTCCGAAGAGCTGGTTCCCTACCTGACACCAAACGAACAGCCCATATGGGTACACCCCGATCTCCTAGAAGATGAAAACTGGGAGATCGTGAAAACAAAGCCAACAGCTCAACAACGAAGGCAGGCTAGGAAACATCTCCTCAAGCTCAAAGTGCAAGAGAAGCCCAGCTAAAACAAGAAGTCCATGAAAAGGCAGAGGCCTCCTCTATTGCTTCACTGGGGGCAATAAAAACATCCATTCCAGAGATTTCAAAGGGGGTAAGAAAATTCACCCTCAGTGATTTCATGCCACCTCAATTCAAGGAAGCCATGCGAGGGCATCATACTCTTGCAATTCAGTAGTTGGATTCTCTATTGATGGATACGAGTCCAGTGACACCGACGACGGATATGAGTCCAACTACACCGATGAGTGGGAGGAATCCCTTGAAACAGGAGAATATCTCTCCGATGAAGAATGGGTTCCTGAAACTCACCTTATGCCAGTAATCTGGTATAACCCCTTACAGCCACAAGGATCCTGGTCTGATGACGAAGAAAATCAAGAGGCTGTATAAGAAAATGTTGTTGACCCATCACCCGTCGTTGCTCCAGTGGAAATCAACCATGTTGAACCACAAAGAGCAGACAAAGAAGAAGATTTGGCTCCCATGCCTGAACAAGAGCAAGAACAAGTCAACGAGCTTCCTCGCAATCCAGAACCGAAAGTCCCTGAAGACCATCAGGTACCTCCTCCCTTAACTCCTGAGGATGGAGAAAATTGTTGGATAAACGATCCTCTTACATCCGAGGATGAGTTTGACTCCGAGCAAGCAACATCTCCTGTCAGAGCTGTCTGTAATGTAATAATTCGGGATTATAGCTCTTCCAAAGCCTCGTCTAATGAGATCACTTACACTCCGATGATGCCTAGCACCATATCTTCTGGAGCTACCTCGTCTCACGTGACTTTCACCGAGACAACACCCTCTCAGTCTTCTTCTCCTGAGACTGTGACTTCAAAACTCAGACTCTTCCCGACTGATCATCATGAAAAAACACCAGCTATTGATGCTTGCGGCGATAAATTGATCAATAGAGAAGAAAAGTAACTGGAAGCTGTTCAGGACTTGATCTCGAAAAATGCTCCATCCAACACAATTACTGAGGATGGCAACTCTGCCGAAGATACATCCCCAATAATAAAAAAATGACAGCCTCTTGATCCTGAAGACAATCTTCCAAACGAAGACCCTTCTCAAAAAGCTCTAGAAGTTGGTAGAGGCACCCGCTCTGGCTGGGACTACCACAAAAATTACAACCAATCTTCTTTTACTTATGTAAATTCTTCGGGAAAAGATGTTGTAAGCGCCCCTAGTGGCAACAATGATGAACATGTAGGCCCCAAGGAGGCTTTCAAGTATGACTTGATTGAACACTTCAAGCACATACCTGCACATATGCACATCCTAGACTTATTGCGAATGTCTCCGCGCACTCGTGATAATCTCATTTCAGAATTACAAAAGCTGAATGAGGATGTCGACAAACATGCCCCGCAAGTCCTCCAAATTGAAATGGACTACCGGGTCAAAAACTCAGAAACTTCCTCATAGGGAGAAAAGAAGAAAGTTGAGGGATCATGCATCGAATGCCTCTCGGTTCAAAAGGCAGCAAGTGCAACCATCCCCTTCACAAAGGAAGACCTCCTACTTGGCGAAACAAGGCATAACCGACCCCTGTACTTCACAGGGTACATCAAGGAAATGCCTATGCATAGAGCTCAGATCAACCCAGGTTTTGCACTCAACCTCATCTCCACTTCGGCTCTCGAAGAGTTGGGAATCCCACCCAGTAAGCCGAGCCACACATCTGTATCTATCTTTGGATATGATGGGAGTACTCAAAGGCCTATCGGCAAAATTAGGTTCAAGTTGCAAATCGGTGATCTTATCTCTGAGGTCATTGTGTATGCAATAAAAACCCCTTTATGCTACAACATCCTTCTCGGACGCCCTTGGATACACGATAATGGTGTTGTCCCTTCAATTCTACATCAATGCATCAAATTCGTCGGCAATGACGGCATGATACACCGGGTCTTTGCAGACAGAAAACCCTTCAAAGGTAAAGAAGTCCACTTCGCAGACTCCCAGATGTATGAAGGTGAAAAAAGAAGAAGAGGAGAAGGAAATAACACCCTTTATCGAAAATCTCCAGAAAGATAAAGGCAAGGCTCCTCAACAATCATCGGAAGAAAACAAACCATCCGGTAAATCTGAAGAGAGCATTCAAACTCCCTTCATCATCTCCCTCAAACCTTCAAAGCCTTTGGTCATCACGACTAAAGTGAAGAAGGCAAAGCAAAAGCCTAGGGGCAAATTTGTTGTCTCTTTCGTGTCTATCATGCAAGACACGGATTCGGATTCAGAGCCAGAAGACGACTCATCGTTAAGCCAAGGTGACACTCAGTAAGTTCAGCCTGCTTTTACTCCAATGGAGACACCTTCTGACATAGAAAATCCTACATCAGCTTCCTTTGTTGTTCCAGCAGCTTCAGCAAAGGAAAAACCGATCTTCTTCCATAGATCGGATGCTTCTTCATCAAACTCCATGCTTGAACCTTTCCAAAATGAAGGTATGCCTCAACTATCCTTATATAGTCCTGTGGCACAAGCTATTATGAAGAAAATGGGCTATGACGCTCAAAATCCAGTCGGTTTGGGGAAGGTCGCAGTATTATCACGCCATTGGGGCCCGCCTTGACCAAAAGCTAGCTGGAAGATTGGAGACTCTACGGCCATGTAGAAAAGTCTTCACACGGGTTAGGGTATGATCTCGACACTCCTCTGAGATAGTTGACACAAAGGCTTAAAAGTCGACTTACCGACCAAGCCTCAACATCTCGTATCCATGAAGACATGGATATCTCTTCGATGAGTCACCTGATAAAGATCCAAGAAGCTCATCCAATTGGTACGATTTCTCTGGCAATGAAGATTAATTGTCTGATGGCCCAGACATGTGGTCTTCTGACTCAGAAGAACCCTCGTCTCAAAAAGAAGTACCCTACTTCTACCCAGTTTCAACAGGCGATTGGGACCATCTCATAGCAAGCCTTGAGAAGATCACCAATCAAGAAGACCCATGGAAAGGAACAAAACCTTTGTCTGGAAATGCCCTTGAAACCCCAGAAGATTTCGTTGAGCTGGAAGCCTGCGAACCAAAAAAATACTGTGGAGGAACCACCTTTGAACCTTCCAACAGAAGATCCTGTTCAAAAGATCGACTTGGAAATACCAGATAATCCACGTCCTGTATTCATAAGCAAGAATATAAAGGATGATGAGTTACCCGAGTATATCGCTTTTCTTCGTGAGTTCGTTGATTGTTTTGCATGGTCTTATGCTGAAATGCCTGGCTTAGACCCCAAAATAGCAGTCCACAAACTCAATCTTCAAGAAGACATCCAGCCTGTCAAGTAGGGCCAAAGAAGATTCCGTCCAGATGTGATGGATAAAATTGAATAAGAAGTTCAAAAACTCAAAAGCGTTGGCTTCATCCGTGAAGAACAACATCCTGAATGGCTGGCCAACATTGTCCCCGTGACAAAGAAAAGTGGGCAGATCAGGGTCTGTATTGACTATAGAGACCTGAATGGCGCTTCCCCTAAAGATGAATTCCCGCTCCCCATACAAGAGGTAATGATTGACAATACCTGCGGATTCGAGCGAATGACATTCATGGATGGCTTCTCTGGCTACAACAAGATAAAGATGCATCCTGAAGATGAAAAACACACTTCATTTCGGACCCCATTAGGCGTGTATTGCTACACTGTCATGCCATTTGGTCTGAAAAATGCTGGTGCCACATATCAAAGGGCTATGATGAAAATATTCCAAGATATGCAACACAAGACGGTCGAATGTTACGTTGATGACCTCGTCGTCAAAAGCAAAATAAAAGAAAACCATTTCAAAGATCTTTGAGAAGTCTTCCTCTGGCTTCGCAAACACAAACTGCGAATGAATCCTCTGAAGTGTTTCTTTGGCGTCTCGTCGGGTAAGTTCCTCGGATTCTTAGTTAGGAAAGCTGGAATAGAGCTTGACCCCATCAAAGTCAAGGCTATTCTAGAAATGCCCTCTCCAAGAACCTTGAGAGAACTCAAAGGGCTTCAAGGGAGATTGGCCTACATCAGACGGTTCATCTCCAATCTTTTGGGGAAATGCCGTCCATTCTCCCGGTTGATGAAAAAAGGTGTAAACTTTGTCTGGGATGCTGACTGTTAAGCTGCTTTCCAAGACATCAAGTCATACCTGACAAAACCTCCAGTGTTAGCTGCTCCTACCACTGGAAAACCATTCATCTTGTACACAAGAGCCCTTGATCACTCTTTGGGAGCTCTGCTTGTGCAAGAAATGTTAGTTTTATGGACTCAATCCAGTAGATGATATAATAAATTGATTAATTTCTTTATTTTTCAGTATATTCATGCTTTCCTTTCATGAGATGAATGGTGATTTATTATATACTTGCACATAACCAATACGAATGACATGATGGTTCATGAGATGAACCGGGGTCCACAAGTATATTAGATGTAACACATGTGTATGGATGAGATCCACATACGGGAGACATGTGTGGCAAATCTTATACTTAAATATTATCACAACCAGTGATGAGACTGGACATCTCATACTGATAAGGTTGCAGTACTTTGATCACTATGAGATAGTGTGATTTGTCTCGATCATCAGAATGGAAGATTCTGGATCATAGTGCTGGTACATTTGATGTATTGAAGGACCATGAGAAGCACCTTATAAAAACTGTCTTTATTTTAAGGTCTGCTCTCATAATTCCCTAGCAATAGGCTCTCAATCCTGAGACATTAATGAACTCAAGTTTCTATCTATTCATTTGCTTTGAGTCACCAATGAGTGAGGCCAACTGTAGGTCAACACCTTGGTGATTTGGGTACGTGGTAGTAGAGCTGTGGGAACATTCAATAGTCAAGATGGAATCTATCTCTAATATCCCCTTGTGCCAATTAATAGATTTATCATTGGTAAGTGCGCACCCATTCCGATTAAGAGTTAATTGAAAAGGTACCTATTGATCATTATAATTAATTGGGGCTCAAGGATAATAAGATATGGATCTAGTTTGGAAGACAGGTCCAATTAATCCATGGATATTGATAGAGGGGTCTACTTGTGATAATGTGGAAGTTTAGGGTCTTCTATGTAATATTCCTAAGACTGGAGTTCAATTGCATTTATATAGTGGAGTTATTTGCAATTAACTGTGGGCCCGGATTACACATGAGATGTGGGGTCGCGAGTCCCAGTTGGAGCCAGCTTTATAAGGAATCCCTAGTGGTCCCCACGCTAGCCCAATTATTAGAAAGTATCTAATTCTAGTTGAACTCTAAAAGGAAAGTTACTATTTCTATTTGAAGTGAGACTTCTAATAGTGGTAATAGTAGACTTACTAATTTTAGTAGAAGTGAGACTTCTATTTTAATTAGAAAGGAATTGGAAAGTTACTAATCATATTTGAAGTGAGACTTCTAATTATGATATGGTAAGTTACTAATTAATTAATGGAAGTAAGACTTCTATTTTAATTAAGAAGAGATAGTTACTAATTTTTGGAAGTAAGACTTCTAATGGAAATTAGTAAATTGGGCTTGCAAAAGCTATAAATAAGAGGAGAAGAGGGCCTTGGACGTCCCATGCATAAAATCCACATTGGGATTCACGCCCAAGCCTCCCTAGTGCAATAGTTGCACATGCTCTTCCTCCTCTCCCTCTTCTAGTTTTCCTTCTAGTTCCTCCCTAGAGTTCCTAGTAGTTTTCTCTTGGAGATCCCACCATCTTCTTGAGAAAAAGGAGAATCTGATACGGGTCATAGCGTGGAAGATCAAGAGGTCTTGGAGATCCCTATTTGATTAGTGAAAGCGTTTCATCATCAAAGAAAGACGCAACTCCTCCATTAGAGCACAACCGAGCTCCAAAGGTATAATCTACTTCCTTGCATGTTGTAGATTTATTTGTAGCTTATATGTTGCTGTTTCTATCTTCTAGATAGATTGTATTTACTGATCATAATGACTGAGATTGAGGACATGGATCTTGGATTGGGTTTTATAGCCTTCTGGATAGTTGATCCCTGCGTCAAGTGGGTCAAAAGTTTTTGAAACCTATCCTAGAGGCCCACCCTATTTCCAACAAGAAAATGATCAAAGAAAAGAAGCTCCTCTATATTACCTCAGCCGCATGCTAGTAGGTGCAGAGCATCGCTACTCTCCAGTAAAAAAAGAATGCCTTGCAGTCATGTTCGCCATACAAAAGGTATGTCACTACTTGCTTTCCAACACAGTCTACCTGGTCTCGAGGATCAACCTCTTGAAGGTCCTTGTCACAAAAGCAGGTTCTCTCAATGCACGACTGACAAAATGGTCCATCCTTCTGTCACAATTTGATATTAGGTATGTACCGCAAAAAGCAATCAAAGGCCAAGCTCTAGCAGACTTTCTCGCAGAGCATCCATTGCCTAAGGATTCTCTACTCAAAGATGATCTCCCAGACGAACCAGTCTACAATGTGGAAACTTTTTCACAAAATGCATCCTGGGACATGTACTTTGACGGTGCAACCAGGACAAATGAAAAAAGACAGCTGATCTTGGGAGTTGGCATCATCTTTGTTAGCCCCGACAAATACATGATTCCACATGCTTTCTCACTACTGGAACCATGCACAAACAATGCAGCTGAATACCAAGCTCTGATCATAGGATTGGAACTCGCCATCGAATCTAGCATCACCATGCTGGAAGTCTTTGGAGACTTTTAACTGATCATCAACCAAATGAATCAGAAATTTGAAGTCAGGAAGCCTGATCTACTGCCTTACTACAACAAGGTACAATCGCTTCTGCAAAAGTTTGACATCTGTCACATCACCCACATTCGTTGAGGTGAAAACATCTGTGCAGATGCCCTGGTTGGACTTGCCGCATCTATGGCAATCCAGGAAGGGGAAATCATGCAAATCATAGTGTGCGAGAGAAGAATCCTCCCTCCTCTTAACACACACCAAGCAGCTGCTGAATGCCACCGCGTGGTTGGAAGTTGGATTTCTATCCTTCAACCTTCAATCGACGACTGGAGGGATCCGTTCATTGATTACACTATGTTCGGAATCCTACCTGAAGGTCCAAAAGAACGGGTAAGCATCCAAAGGCGAGCTCCAAACTTTCATTTGGATATTCCTTCAAAAATCGTCTACAGGAAAACCTTCAACGGAGTACTTCTACGTTGCTTGTCACAACAAGAGGCTGAAGAAACACTAGAAGAAGTTCATGTTGGTCTTTGTGGAGCCCATCAGGCTGGTCCCAAACTCTACGATCAGATAAAAATGTTAGGTTAGTATTGGCCTGCCATGGTAGCCAACGCAATGCAATTTGCTAAGCGCTGCCAACAATGCCAAGTTCATGGAGATTACATTCACATGCCTCCAGAATGGCTGCATACTACAGCGATCTCATAGCCTTTCGAAGCCTAGGGTATGGACATCATAGTTCCTATTTCTCCCCCTTCAAGCAAAGGTCTTCACTTCATCTTTGCCGCTGCGGATTATTTTTTTAAGTTGTCAGAAGCATTTACGCTCAACGAAATGAAGACCTCATCAGTCCTTCAGTTCCTACACACCAACATCATTTGTCATTTCGGCATACCTAAAAGATTCGTCCATGATAACGGACCACAATTCCAGGATCATCGATTCTACAAGTTCTGCGACAAATACAAAATCCAAAGCTGTCCTTCAACTCCATACAATCCGACAGCAAACGGATTAGCAGAAGCCTTCAACAAGACACTCTGTAAAATCCTCAAGAAAATGGTCTCTAGTCACAAAAGAGATTGGAGCGACAAACTGTTTGAAGCTTTGTGGGCCTATCGAACCACCGTTCGAGGACCAACCCATAGCACACCATTCTCCTTGGTCTATGGATGTGAAGCTGTCGTACCCTTGGAAGTACAAATTCCTTCCTTGAGAGTATCTTTGCAAAATGACATGACTCAATAAAGGAATGTCAAATTGCGACTCCATGAACTGGACAATCTCGATGAGAGACAACTCGAACTCGACAAAGTATTGAACTTTACCAAGCATGCATGGTAGGATCTTTCGACAAGAAGGTCAGGCAACACGCTTACAAAAAGGGTGACTTGGTTCTTGAGGTAAAAAGACCAATGGTCTTCGCTCGCAAGTCCAAAGGCAAGTTTGAGCCAAAATGGGAGGGACCCTACATCATCGACAAGGTTTTCTCCAACGGCGCATACGCACTCCTAAACATGGAGGGTGACAGATGTATGCTGCCCATCAACGGTACTACCCTTGAGGACTTACCCAACTGGGTAAGAGCAATGCCTGTATGGCCAAAACCTATTTCCAGGAACTCGCTTGCCAAACCCACACCTTTTAGAATTTTCATATCAAATGTTGGAATTTCTAGAAATTCAAACAATGCTTACTTTCATCGTTTCATTGTTCAAAAATTCCAAGTTTAAGAGCCTCTCCCTAACTTGACCAAAATTCTCAATCATTGAACCCAAAATTCATGGTTTGAAATAAAATTCGGATTCAGGGATTTCCACCCTAGTCCACCCTGCCTTTTACCGCCAAAATGGTTTTAGGTCAAAATTTACGACCGTCGTGTCTTTGAATAAAAAATGGTTTTTCAAAAAAAAAAAAAAAATG
Organism: Litsea cubeba; assembly: GCA_012931725.1. NCBI lineage: Eukaryota > Viridiplantae > Streptophyta > Magnoliopsida > Laurales > Lauraceae > Litsea > Litsea cubeba. The sequence continues at coordinate 279,935 of WHSA01000116.1, forward strand.
CGAGGAAGCGACGCTTAGTCGATACTTGCACAAACCGGAAGAACACGTTCGACACTTTTAAAATTGCAGGGAAGCGACATTTCGTCAATACTTGCAAAATAAAAAAAAAATCATGGAGACGCAACATTTCAGTTGATATCCACAACCCAAAATTCAAAGGTTTGAAAAAACCTAAAATCGAGGAGATGCAACATTGCAGTTGATATCCACAACCCAAAAGTTCGAGAAAACCACAAATTTCAAAAATCATGGAGAAACGACATCAAGTCAGTACCCACAAAATAAAATTTTTGAAAAGCGAGGAAGCGACGCTTAGTCAATACTTGGACCCAAATCCACGAGGAAGCGACATTCCATCGATACTCGCAGCCGAATGAGCAAGGATGCGACATTCCATCGATCCTTGCAAGACTATTCAGCAGGGAGGCGACTTTTAGTCGATACTTGCATTTTTTTTAAAACCAAAACTGGCTATAAATGCCACTAAAATCGGCTATCAATGCCACAAAACAAACCGGCTATCAATGCCACAAAACAAAACCGGCTATCAATGTTACAAACCAAAACTTGGCTTTCAAAAAAAAAAACCTGACTATCAATGCCATAAACCGACTATCAATGCCATAAACCGACTATCAATGCCATAAAAACTGGCTCTCATGCCAAAATCGGCTTTCATGCCATAAACAAAATTTGGCTCCCATGCCAAAACAATCATTTGACAAAAGGTTTTCACAAAATGACAAACTTTTGATCAAATCCCTTTTAGCAATTGCTTTTATCACAAAAAATTTAAGTGAGCGTCGGGAAAACAAAAAAAAGAGTACAAAAAAAAATACATGTGGTACCAAAAAAAGAAAGAAAGAAAGTGTTCACAAGCACTACAAAAAAAAAGTACCGAAAAATACTTGTGGTACCAAAAAAAATAAGAAGAAATCAGGAGCTCAACCAAAAATGGACTCCAGCCAAAGTTTCGGCTCCTCGAGCAAACTTTTGACCTCAGCCGTCAGAGTTTCTAGGGCACGCTTCTTCAGGAATTTTCCATGAGATGTTGGAGAATGCCGTAATCCATCTTTTACACCCAGAAGCTTATCCCAAGCAGTTCGCTATCGTTTGTTTTCCTCAGTCCTCCTCTTTAGAACTCAATCGGCATCTGCAACCTGGCGAATCAAAGCACTCTCCCTATCGCGATCCTCTGTCATAACAACCCACTTGGCCGCGACTTGTGCCTCCAAATGCTCAAGACGTTGCCTAGCCTCGGCTACCTCCCTATCAAGGATGGTAATGTTGTTCCTCAACCCAATGATGGCTAACTCTTCTAAGTTCCTCTCCCGAATGAACTGCTTCCTGCTCTGTGTAGTCTCATCTAAGTCAGATTGAGCCTTATTAGCATGATCCTTGAACATCTCCTTAAAGAAGTCACCATCAGGGAAAGCCATGGTCTCAAACCACTTGTCACCCAGTGTAATGATCCTATCAACGATCTCCTTGGCACCTGTGACGTCCAGACCAACTTCTTCAGCATCAATGAGAATCTGTTGCAAATGCTGGATCATGCCAAATCTGGCATCCAAGTGTCCAAAAAGGAGAGTCTCGATCCAAGAGCTTAAAACTCGTGCCAGCACCTTATTCGCAAATAGAAGAGATGGCCCAGATGAAGATTCGCCCCGCTCCGTCGGCCGACTGCTTATATCATGCCCCATTGGAAGAGTAACAAAAGAACTCTTTCCAATTGGAGCCATCGGGGAAGGAATCTCATCATGAGTTCTCGCCTCTGCCGTGTCAGAATTGGTTGAAGGAGTCTCTACCTCCGGATCAACCTCTGGCATCCATTGCTTTGGTTCTGAGGAAAGCGATGGATTCTCTTCTGTCACTTCAAAACCTTCCAATGAAACACAAAAAGGTATGAATATGATCCTGTTTAAAAGACATTATCAGGGTTATTACTATAAAGTACCTTCTTCGACGACTGGCGGAATACTTTCTTCCTCCATGAACTCATCGGAAGCATCGTCAACATTTGCATCCATCGATGGTTCAAAGTCATCAGAATCCCGTGGCCAGTCAACTGACAAGAAAAATGTTAGCAAATCAAGTCACAGACACACAAAAAAAAAAACAAAAAACAAACAGAAAGCGAAAGAAGTTATACCAATTGGAGATTCTGGATTCACTCTAGAGTCCCTCGGTTCTTCTTCAGGTGCCTCAACAGGATCTGTCATCGCCTCATCGGTTGGAACCTCAGGCATCGCCAAGCCTTCTTCTTCTGCTAAAAAAAAGAAAGAAAAGAAAAGCAGAAACATAAAGCAAATCAGAAAATAGAAAAATCCCATGAAAGGAACGGAAAGAGAAAGAGGAAGAAATGAACCTTCGTCCACGGTCTCTTCTTCTCGGCTCCTCTTTTCTGGAGGCTCATCAACATTCTCTAGCACCTCCTCATCAACAGTAAGAGGAACTTCCATATCAGGAGAGTCTTCGTGTTGCCCCTTGCCGCGACGATGACTCCTCTTCCTCTTGCTTCTGCTAGCTCGCTTTCTAGAAGAACCTGCCCCACTGTCAGAGTCAGGTTTCCCACTTGACTCCTCACCGGATGGTCGGCTCTTCCCAGTGGACTCCACGGAAGCTCGCCTCTGTGCCGCTTGCATCCAAGCATCAAGCTCAACTTCCTCCTGTTCTAGCTACTCTAAGGCCTCATCAGGTATTTCCCGGATAGCTTCATAACCGATGAAAGCCTATCTTGTGTTCTCTCCAGAAAGGAAGGCCAAAACTTCCTCTCGCCGGATGCCATTCGACTTTCCAATACCTTTTCCAGAAGACAGCTTCACATCAAACTCCTTCTTGGAAAGCCGTTGGTATGCCAAAAACCTCTCCGCGAACCACTTCGCGAAGCCGGCAGTCTAGGAAGTTGACAATATAGGATAGGAAATCATGGAAGTAGTGTCTCCAGCACTATAGAAAGCCCATGCATTCTCCCGTCCTACAAACCTCCAAAGTGCTTCGCCATGCTTGAAGGCGCTCCAACAGTGCCTTGAAAAAAGCCCAACTGTAGCGCAAAGCGAGAAGGCACATACGGCTAGATGTCGATGAAAAGATGTCTATGGTACACCATCGTGCCGACACGTATGCTGAAAGCCACTCCTTTTCTGCATTAGTCAAGGAATAATGCCTTCCTGACCCCGCTCTGGTAGAGTCACGGGAGGCACCAAAATCAAAAGCCTTCTTCCGCAACTCTGGAGAAAGCTGAAAGAAACTGCGATTCAGATCTGAACATCACTAAGGAAGGATGTCCAATGGCTGATTTGTATCAAAACAGGTTTTAAAAAATTTGATCTTGGCAGCATAAATCAGCCATGTTGATCGCTTAATAACTCCATGAATTCATGACCAACAAGCATGGTTTAAAATCTCGGTATCGGTCGCGGTATCGGCCGGGCCGAAAAACCGATACGTCGCGGATATCGGTCCGTCGCGGTCGTCGCGGTGTGAATTTTTTTTTAATCCAAAAAAATTCGCAAAAATATTCAAAAAATCTAGAATATTAGAAAATGTTGGAAAACAATATTTTTTTCCATTAGTAACAACAACAAATCAAAATCTCGGTCACCTTAAGTTATGAGTCCTGTCTGTGTCGCTGTTCGCTTTATTCTCCAGTGTTTTATATAATGCAACCATTCTTGATGCTCATGATCAATAAGATGAAATATCATAAATTTGACATAATGCAACCACAATTTTTGGCAAAAACTCATACTTTTTTGTTCCAAAAGTATAGATCTATTTTAAACTAACACATTATCAATGCATTTGAACACTAATGTGAAAAAATGTAATTGATTTCAAGAAAGCCCCAAATTTTGGAAATAAAAAAATTTAGATCTACATTTTAAAATACTAGATCTAGGGAAAAATAAGTGAGTAACATCGAATCTAACTCAAATACTCAATATAAAGCCTTTTGGTTCATAAATTAGTGTATTACACAATCTTTTACTACTATATCATTCCAAACATAATTAAATAGGTTTAATATCATATCTAGCAGCTTATGATAATAATAGACATCCAAGCATAAAAAAAAACAAAGACAATTAGCAAAAGAGTCCTAGCTATCATGGTCAAGTAGGATCATTTTGTCTTCTTGATTGCCACTTCTGTAAAACATGCGCTTTGCAAAGGGGGTCCGGGGGTATCCTCCGGCGGGGGTCGAGCTGGTTTTTTAAACCGGTATCGGCCGGTTTTTTAAACCATGCCAACAAGTGTATAATTAAAGGAGATTCAAGAAGACTATTACCTTGAATATTTGTAGACTTCAAATCTCTGAAATAATAGATCCAAAGGGCCGAACTCAGACTTGCAATTAGCAAATAACTTGCTGAAATTTTCTGCAGTAGAGTTGCTTTTGATCTTCTTCTCTATCTCACTTCCAAGTTTGATTGGCTAAGATGGTGGGATCTTAATCTAGATTTCTAGATGGGTTTTGAGAACCTTTTTCTATGGAAAAAAAAATCTCAGACCTTGAACTATCTTTAAAGAAGAAGAAAGGGGGCTGGACGTGTGGGATGGGGATCTTCTTAGTGTTGGACGTCCAAGGGGAGAAACCTCCTTCCTTTTTATAGAAACTTTTGGAATTGCTTTCCTTAAAGACTATCTCTTCTAATTCTCATAGATGTCCTAAAAGGAAAGTATAATCTAAAGATTTATTTCCTTTTAGAAACACTCCAATTAGAAAAGGTAACTAAAGGAACTTCCCATAAACTTTGGCAATTAGTAATCCTAGTTGCACAACACTTACTAATTTAAGTTTCTAATTCAAAAAGGAAACTTTACTATATGAATACTAATCCAAAGAGGAGTCCAACCTTCCAAGTAGAGAGACCTACTCAAAATTGGAAACCTTACCCATGGAATTCCCATTATGGACGTCCCACATACTAATGCACACCATGGCCCACAAATAATTTATCTAGAATTAAATTCATGTATGCCATCAAAGGCCTATTTGAATTGAAACTCAAAATTATTTTTCCACTAAAATAATTCAACCATATGTCATCTAAACAATTTAGGAAAACATGCCAATCTCTGAAAGTGACTAGAGAAGGGACCAAAAGACATATTTGCCCTTGGCTCCCAAAATGATCAAAATGTCCATGCTAAACCCATAGCAACATAAAGACCATTTTAACCTTAACTCATTCCACTAAAGAGTTATGGTTGAACTCCAGGGACAAATATATAATATAATAAGCACGTCAGAAAATGACAGTTGTCTTCGACCTACTAAGTAAAATGACCCAAATGCCCCTCTATGTAACATCCATAATCAAGTCAGGTTATCCGATGTACTATCAACCTTCTCGATTACATTTAAACCTTAGAACTTCATATCCTTAACATAATCATCATCCGGATATCATTCTCTTGGTCCAGGGAGCGACCCACAAGTTCAATATCCATATGGAACATCCATATACTAAGATCTTAGATTTTGATGATTAATCGGATAATTCTAAGGGGACGATCATTCCATCATTAGATGGCATAGATTCTTTATTGCATCTGCACGTCCCAACTGATCAAGTCCGAGTACCCAAAACACAGAGCTGTTGACCCTATGAAAAGAATATCAAATATAGTGAATTAAAGCACAAGAACTTGACTTCGTCAGTTCATCCACAAATGCTCAAGATTAAGAGCACTGGTCACTCAGTAGTATGAGGTGACTTGATCTCTCTCAGTGAAAGTACTATTTTAGAGATCACACCTACAATGGGAAAGTCCTCCCATGACTTAGGTAAGTCACCCTGAATACAGGAGAGTCTCTCACTATAACTTATACCAAGATGAAGTGCACAGCTCCATCTCTCAGTTATGAACAAATATATTGTTTCCAGTGTCCATGAATTAGACCTATCTGTGTGTAGGCACTACACACCTAATTTATTTACTAGAAACAATGGGCCTTACACAACCATACATATATACATGTTTAAAGAGAAAATAGTCATTCCATTAAATAACCAGTAAATATCTAGTAACAAAAGATGAGAGTGCAGCTAGTGGGCTTTAGGGCATACACCAATCCCAACAAACTCCCACTTGCACTAAAGATCACTACTTCCTAACCTAACACCCATAGACTCAACATGAGAAGTAAAGACTTTCTCAGTAAGAGTCTTAGTGAATGGGTCAGCTAAGTTATCCACTGAGGCAATATGCTCCACCACTATTTCTCCATCCTGAATCAATTCCCGGATCAAGTGGTACTTTCTCTGAATGTGCTTACCTTTCTTGTGATTCCATGGCTCTTTGCACTGTGCTACAGCACCAGTGTTGTCGCAGTACATGACAATCGGTTTATGCACTGTAGGAACAACTCCCAATTCCAATAGGAATTTTCTGAGCCATACTGCTTCCTTCACAGCTTCCGATGCCGCCACATACTCTGCTTCCATGGTAGAATCAGCAGTACAGGATTGCTTGACACTTCTCCATGATATAGCCCCTCCTGACAGAGTAAAGACGTATCCCGAAGTAGACTTTCTGGCATCTCTATCAGATTGGAAATCAGAGTCTGTATACGCCAAAGGCGTTAGATCATCTGCTCGAAAGGTTAGCATAAAATCTTTCGTTCTCCGAAGATACTTGAATATATGCTTAACAGCTGTCCAATGCAAAGGTCCAGGGTTTGACTGATATCTGCTAACCATGCCAATGGCAAAGCAAATATCTGATCTAGTACATAACATTGCATACATGAGACTTCCAACAACGGATGCATATGGAACTCTCCTCATGCTCTCTATCTCTTCAGATGTCTTTGGACATTGATCTCAAGACAGTGGTACTCCATGTCTAGAAGGTAGCAAGCCCTTCTTGGAGTCATGCATGTTAAACTTGACTAATATCTTCTCAATATATGAAGATTGGGATAAGGCTAACATCTTATTCTTGCGATCACGTAAAAGCTTGATCCCTAAGATATAGCTGGCCTCACCCAAATCCTTCATCTGAAATTGAGAGGATAACCAAACCTTTGTGGATGACAATATACCTACATCATTTCCAATGAGCAATATGTCATCTACATACAGAACTAAAAATGCAACTGCTTTTCCACTTCCTTTCTTATACACACATGGTTCATCAATGTTTTGATCAAAGCCAAAAGATTTGACTGCCTGATTAAACTTGATGTTCCACGCTCTAGATGCTTGCCTAAGTCCATAAATGGACTTCTTAAGTTTACAAACCATGTTATCTTGGCCACTAGCAATGAAGCCCTCTGGTTGCATCATGTAGATGCATTCGTCAAGACTTCCATTAAGAAAAGTTGTCTTGACATCCATTTGTCATATCTCGTAGTCATAATGACATGCGATGGCTAAGAGAATCCTTATGGACGTAACCATAGCCACTGGTGAAAATGTTTCCTCATAATCGATACCCTCTTTCTGAGTATATCCTTTCGCCACCAGTCTTGCTTTGAAGGTTTCCACCTTCCCATCCACTCCTCTTTTCCTCTTGTAGATCCACTTGCACCCTATTGGTTTAATCCCTTCAGGTGCATCTACAAGTTCCCAGACTTGATTGGAATAAAAAGAATCCATTTCATATTTCATCGCTTGCTGCCACATGTCAGCATCTATATCCGTTACTGCTTCATCATAACTAGTAGGATCCTCAACCAGATCTTCAGAGTCTGTCTTAAAAGACACTCCTAGATATCTTTCTGGCTGTCTAGAAATTCTCCCACTACGACGAGGCTCCGGAGTGTTAAAAGGAATATCTTGTTCATCTACTGTCTTAGGATCTGGTACAGATGTTATAGGAGATCCCGGAAGAATCTCCTCAAGGGTTTCTTTACAACTAAGCTCTTGGTACATCATACAATCATCCTCCAAGTATCTAGCATGAGTGCTGATGAGCACTTTTTGCTCCTTTGGATGATAAAAGATGCCACCTCTCGTTCCCTTAGGATACCCAATGAAGTAGCACATTTCCGATCTGGGTTCCAGCTTGGTAGCTTTATCATTCAGTACATAGGCCGGACAACCCCAAATGTGGATATGTCTTAAACTAGGTTTTCGACCTGTCCACATTTCTTGTGGTGTCCTAGATACTGATTTAGAAGGTACCTGATTTAAAATGTATGCTGCTGCTTCTAGGGCATATCCCCAAAAAGATATAGGTAGGGTTGCATGACTCATCATGGACCTTACCATATCAAGAAGGGTACGGTTTCTTCTCTCTGCTACACCATTTTACTGGGGTGTACCCGGTGCAGACAACTGAGACACAATCCCATGTTATGTGAGGTACTCTTTGAACTCACCCAGGAGGTATTCGCCACCTCGATCAGATCGAAGGGCTTTGATAAGTTTCCCTAGTTGTAACTCCGCCTCAGCCTTGAATTGCTTGAATTTATCAAACGCCTTAGACTTGCGTCGCATTAAGTACACATATCCATACCTAGAGTAATCATCAGTGGAGGTGATGTAATAGCATTAAGTACACATATCCATACCTAGAGTAATCATCAGTGAAGGTGATGTAATACTCATACCCTCCTCGAGCCGGTTTGTTCATAGGACCACACATATCAGTGTGAATCAATTCTATCAACTCCTTTGACCTTAGTCCCTTTCCAGAGAATGACCTTTTGGTCATCTTTCCCTTGAGACAAGATTCGCACTGAGGAAAAGGTTCGAAATCTAATGAGCTCAAAGGCCCATTTTCTACCAACCTCTGAATCCATTTTAGGTTAATGTGACCCAAACGTAAGTGCCAAAGATATGTGTCATTGATTGAAGATACCTTCCTTTTAAGGGAAGTTGAGTTTTCTTGTTGTACATTATGCAGTGTGGGAGCAATAGGATATATATAAAATAAGTTGTCATGCATTCTACCGAACATATAATATTTCCATTTCTATTGATATCAACGCCAGAATGGAAAGAAACTGAATAATTAAATTCAATGAGTCTGGAAACTGAAATTAAATTCTTCCTCATGTCTGGAACATAGAAAACATTATTTAAAACTAATATCCTATCACATGGAAAATGTAAGGAAACAACTCCTACTGCAACTGCCCAAACTTTAGCTCCAGTTCCAACTCTAAAGGCAAACTCTCCTTTCTCAATGTTCTGCATTATCTGAAACCCCTGCAATGAATTGCAGATATGATTAGTGGCTCTTGAGTCTACTATCCATGAATCAGTTAAAACAACCACCAGACAAGTTTCAATGTAGTATGAAAAAGATGTACCTTTCTTGACTGAGGCTAGCAACTTGGGACAATCTTTCTTCCAATGACCTTTGAGGCCACATTTGAAGCATTTTCCTTTGGGCTTTCCATCTGTACCCTTGTCCTTCTTTTTACCAGTATTGTCCTTTTTCTGTCCTTTTCCCTTATTCTGCTTCTTCTTGAACTTCTTCCTTTCGGGTTTAGTTTAGAGGAAGACTGGAAAAAGTGAGCTTGGGCTTTGGGCTTCGTGATAGCCTCCGCCGCCTGGAGTTCTTTCATTAACTCAGATAGAGTCATGTCCATCTTGCTCATGAACTGATTGAAAGAGTCCAGCAGAGTTTCGAGAATCATATCAATTTGACTCTCTGCATCAATCTCAGCCCCTAGAATCTCAGCTACATTGAAACAATCCATCAGCTTGAGCATATGCTCTCTGACAGGTGTTCCCTCAGCCATCCTAGTATTCATGATAGTCCTTATAGCAATTTGCCTAGCTGGCCTGCTTTTGTATGCGAACATCTCAGACAAGGACATCATGATTTCATAGGCTGTATCCATTTGCTCGTACTGTGTTTGCAACACGTTGGACATGGAAGCAAGCATGTAGCATTTAGCCATGCTATTCGCTTTCTTCCATTTCCTCTCAGCCTCTAACTGGTCATCAGTAGAATTAGCATCAATATCAGGACAGGTTTCTGTCAAGACATACTTGTACTCCTCAGCAGTGAGTACTATGTCAAGATTTCTCTTCCAATCTACCTAATTAGGTCCAGTCAGTTTGTTCTCATGAAGAATGCACATCAACGGACTACAAGAATCTTTACCCATCTCTCTCTGGATATGAAACGGTTTATAATTAGACAGGCGGTATATATGTAATATGCATATGGTGCTTGTTATAAAAGGAAAAACAAAGCACAAGACTTTTTACATTATTTAACCCTAATCATAATGTATCAGTGTTTCAACTTCCTCATAGACCCTCCATCGAAGGGATGGCCGAGCCTACAGTCACGTTGAATTAAGGTATGCTTATTTGGATTATCACTATCTGGATACATATATCCAGTGGTAGTCCAATCACTGATTGGTTTGGCCTCATATGACAAATAACCCTTAACTCCTAGGGAGAGGTCATTACCGTCTTATGTCAAGTGTTTTACCATCTCTTATGAAATTTCCCAGAATGTCTATGACTTAAGTCCTCCGAAGGGAAGTGACTTTTATCCATTCTAGATGTGAACTTTAGTAAAGATCTCCACCGAAGGGATGGCCGCTCCCACCAACACTTCATTGACATTCTATAGAAGTGATCTTTAGTAAAGAACTCCACCGAAGGGATGGCCGCTCCTACTAACACCTCATTACGAATATTCACATTAGTTCACCCATTAACCCATCAAAGCGGTCTTTAGTAAAGAACTCCACCGAGGGGGTGGCCGCTCGTACTAACACCTTAATGAGATAACATGAACCGAAAATGGAAGGCCATGGGGTCTTTCCAAAAACCCCTCTCCCACTTGATTATTTATCACTAGGGTTTATACTATTTGACCTTTACATTGTTTACTCAAAAGCTCTTTTAAATCTAGTAAACTTGGTTAATTAAATTTATGACTCAATGACTTAAGTCATCTTAAAAATAAATAACCTTTGCTTTAAAACATTTGAGAAAATCCCTTTAAAGAATCAAAAACCTAACTTGGGTTATGGAAACCCATAGGTAGCATCTAATTAGATTTTAGTTTAGCCTCTTTTGGAAACCAAAGGTACGAAGATAAACTAAACCCTATCCAATTTTAAACCTTAGACAAAATAGAAGGTGCTGGTCTAAGTTCTGTTTAAAACAATTTGACAAACTAAAAACAATCTAATATAAAAAATGCCAATTTTAGAACCTAATGGTGGCCATGTTTCTAGGTGACAATTATAGCAATTATATAAAGCATTTATCGATGCATTCCAAATATAAGAGCAAATAAAAGTATACAATCCTTGATGGCTCCCTACTCTTCGGACTTCTAATCCTTATCGAACTAGGACATCAAAAATAGATCTCATCTTGCACCAAGAAGTCTTGTCTCCTCCACCACTAAGGAATCCGGTTACTTGCAACCTATCTTGCTTGAAACTTTCTTCTTTTTGCTTGTTCCAATAATTAAATTTATACAAGTAAACCCATAAAAACAAAACCCGAAATTACATCGGAGATGCCTATGCCTTTTAAGAAAGCTTACATCAAGACTAGTTGGAATAAAAGAAAAGAAAGAATTACAACTTCCTATGATTGCTAAACGCGCAATCGTACGCTTTCCAACTAATGAAAAAAACATCCAAATCCACATAACAATCATGCGAACCATCAAGGATGCAATATATGGCTGCAAACAAAGAGGTTAGTGCATGCAAAACACTATGTGCATCATTAAACAAACCTGGAAAATAAATTCCAGCAATGTTAATGAAACTTGCACACAACATGCATCACATAAAGAAATTTTGATATAACTTTAGTAGGGTGCCACCATGCCCATAATCAATCTAGGATTAATTAAACACAATATGGGATCATGATTTCACATGGAGTGGCTCTGATACCACTGAAAGAAACTGCGATTCAGATCTGAACAGCACTAAGGAAGGACGTCCAATGGCTGATTTATATCAAAACAGGTTTTAAAAAATCTGATCTTGGCAGCATAAATCAGCCATGTTGATCGCTTAATAACTCCATGAATTCATGACCAACAAGTGTATAATTAAAGGAGATTCAAGAAGACTATTATCTTGAAGATTTGTAGACTTCAAATCTTTGAAATAATAGATCCAAAGGGCCGAACTCAGACTTGCAATTAGCAAATAACTTGCTGGAATTTTCTGCAGTAGAGTTGCTTTTGATCTTCTTCTCTATCTCACTTCCAAATCTGATTGGCTAAGATGGTGGGATCTTAATCTAGATTTCTAGATGGGTTTTGAGAACCTTTTTCTATGGAAAAAAAAATCTCAGACCTTGAACTATCTTCAAAGAAGAAGAAAGGGGGCTGGACGTGTGGGATGGGGATCTTCTTAGTGTTGGACATCCAAGGGGAGAAACCTCATGGGGCGAAGCATGTCAACCATGGGCTTCAAACAGCGAGTCTCTACTAGCTTGACAAGTAGTTTTCTCCTTTTTGTGTGATTTATCTCGTAAGTATATTTTTGTCTCGTGCATTCATGAGTTTAAGTAAATACCACTGAGCTTGGACCGCCCCTTCAGTCTGATCCACTGTCCGGGGGTCCTTAAACTTGTGGACTGTCTGCAGACTAGTCGTGTATTTTATACACATCGTGCGTGTTCCGGTTTCGCGGCCGGTTTCCTCGTCTACCTCGTGTAGTGTGGGGTTCGTGTTCTTGCGTGTCGTGCTTGTCGTGCGTGCTTGCTCTAATCATCATAAATGATGGAGAAAGGATGGGCTCTTTATGGATTACTATTCATGATATTATATGTATTCATGTTAGTTTTGTTTCGTATATCATTCGTGGCATCTTGTTTTCTTGATAACCTTCTTACTCATGCATTGTTTTAAACCTTGTAAATATGTTTCAAGTTCAGTAAAATATTTTAAGCATTGTTACTTTTAAGCTTTAGTTTTATTTATGCTCTTGCCTAAATTGATCACCTACCAGACCGTCGTGTCTGATATTCTACCCTTTGGTGCTCTAGGTAGCAGGTTTACGTCTTGAGCTAGTTCGTGTGCAGTTGGCTTTTGAGCCACGAGTTTTGCAGGCTTGTTGTGTCAGTGATGTCATGTAGACGTCATGCTTGACTCCGGAGCTACGTTTCGCCCCTGGGTAGTATGTGTTCTTAGCTTGATATTTTGTACGGCTTCTGTTAGCCTTTATCTTGGGAATGTAATTAATGCACTTGTTAATTTGTAACTTGAATATGTTCGGGTAATGATTAACCTGTTACCGTCAGCTCTGTATATTCTGATATTATGAATTGCTCCAATCTAAGTTTGAATATTGTTATGACAGTTTTACACTGGTAGGTTGAGTGCGACGCGGAATCCAATGGCCATGGACTCCGGGTCGCAATGCCTTGTAAGCTTCCGCGAAATATTTTGATGTGTTTAGGAAATTTTCTTTCCTCACACATGCGGATCCTGTGGAGAAATATAAATTTTTAATTAACCCCAAATCACGCTCCCCGAGATCGGATCACTGCAGGATCCTGGTTTCGGGGCGTGACATGGTAATCCAACTCTAAGATTTGTTTGATGATGCCATAATAAGTGAGCTCTTCATTAACAAGATTTGTGTCCTTGGCGCTTGCTCTACAAGGTGTTATAGCTTTCACTGAAACCCCACTGTTTTGTGTTGTTCTGTTTAATTCTGCATCTGCTGTATAGAAAACATATCCATTTACCGCATATGCATTGTATGAAATGGCCTCAAACATTGGTCCATCAGCAAGCCTTTTAAGGGTACAATTCTCTTCATTTTATAATTGTTTTCTAAGCCAAGGAATATAATCCAGCCCCTTCTCCATTCGAATGTTGCCTCTCTGATTTTGATTGTTACATCTTATGCTTTGGAGGTATTCAACATACTTCCTATATTCATCAATGCACTATGAATGGGCTATCTATTCAGGAATTTTAAACTATACATGCTAGTGAAATCTTACTTACTTTTCCCACTCTGCATTCCCAACAAATTGCTTTAATACCCATTTGCATGCTTGCTCGTATTGCACATTATCAAGTTTGTAGACTTTTCCCCTTTTATCGATAGGGTATGAACAATCACCATGCTCATTCAACCATGTATGCTGTCCTTGCTTATGGCTTTTTTGTGTACCATTGGGCATGTAATTCATTGCATACAACATTGCTTCATTCATGAGGAAGTACTCCGTAATAGAGCCCTCTGGATATGTCTGATTCACCACGTATCCTTTGTATGTCTTCATCTTCCTGATAGAATATAAGAAATTAGACCCTGAATCTAAATTATAATTAAGAGAAAAAAAGGCATATTAAAACAAACGTCTTATTTACCTCTCAAAAGGATACATCCATCGATATCTAACAGGTCCGCAAGATTGCACCTCCTTCGCTAAGTGCACGACAAGGTGTGTCATAGAAACGAAAAATGAGGGAGGGAAGTACTTTTCAAACACACATTGTTTCCACTAAGCGTTTTTTCATCTTTGAAAGTTCTTCACGATTGATAACCTTTGAGCATAAAACATTAAAAAATATTGATAGTTGTCGTATGGCAGCATGCAGTGGCTTTTGTGACTCAAATGCATACATCATTAGCACTGGCAGCAGTTGTTGCATGAGAATGTGATAATCATGTGACTTAACATTTTTGAGTTCTCTGTTCACCAAACTAACTATGTTTCTCCAATTTGTACCATACCCAATTGGCACCTTCAAATGATACAAGGTCTTGCATATCAAATCTTTCTCATGTCGGGATAGTGTGTAAGGAGCATCCGGACAAATTAATTTGCCATTATGTTCCACAGGCCATAGTTTTTTCTTAATTTGCAAAGCTTGACAGTCTTTGCGGGCTTCAATACCATCCTTAGTTTTATCCTTGGTGTTCATGATTGTTGCGAGCAAATTTTATGCCATGTTCTTTTCCACGTGCATCACATCTAAGTTGTGGTGAATAGGCAATTCCTATGAAAAAATATTTTACATTAGAAAATAATGTTTATATAATAAATTAGTTTAATATTAAGAGGGGTATTATAGCGTACCTGTCACACCCCGAAACCGGGCCCTGCAGTGATCCGATCTCGGAATGCGAAATTTTGGAATAAATTTAAAACTTTTGTTATATTTCTAAAGATCCGCGTGAATGAGGATAATAAAATTCCATCACGGTCAGAATATATTTTCACGGAAGCTAATCATGGCGTTGCTGTTAGTTTTATGGACTCAATCCAGTAGATGATATAATAAATTGATTAATTTCTTTATTTATCAGTATATTCATGCTTTCCTTTCATGAGATGAATGGTGATTTATTATATACTTGCACATAACCAATACGAATGACATGATGGTTCATGAGATGAACCGGGGTCCACAAGTATATTAGATGTAACACATGTGTATGGATGAGATCCACATACGAGAGACATGTGTGACAAATCTTATACTTAAAATATATTCACAACCAGTGATGAGACTGGACATCTCATACTGACAAGGTTGCAGTACTTTGATCACTATGAGATAGTGTGACTTGTCTCGATCATCAGAATGGAAGATTCTGGATCATAGTGCTGGTACATTGGATGTATTGAAGGACCATGAGAAGCACCTTATAAACACTGTCTTTATTTTAAGGTCTGCTCTCATAATTCCCTAGCAATAGGCTCTCAATCCTGAGACATTAATGAACTCAAGTTTCTATCTATTCATTTGCTTTGAGTCACCAATGAGTGAGGCCAACTGTAGGTCAACACCTCGGTGATTTGGGTACGTGGTAGTAGAGCTGTGGGAACATTCAATAGTCAAGATGGAATCTATCTCTAATATCCCCTTGTGCCAATTAATGGATTTATCATTGGTAAGTGCGCACCCATTCCGATTAAGAGTTAATTGGAAAGGTACCTATTGATCATTATAATTAATTGGGGCTCAAGGATAATAAGATATGGATCAAGTTTGGAAGACAGGTCCAATTGATCCATGGATATTGATAGAGGGGTCTACTTGTGGTAATGTGGAAGTTTAGGGTCTTCTATGTAATATTCCTAAGACTGGAGTTCAATTGCATTTATATAGTGGAGTTATTTGCAATTGACTGTGGGCCCGGATTACACATGAGATGTGGGGTCGCGAGTCCCAGTTGGAGCCAGCTTTCTAAGGAATCCCTAGTGGTCCCCAAGCTAGCCCAATTATTAGAAAGTATCTAATTCTAGTTGAACTCTAAAAGGAAAGTTACTATTTCTATTTGAAGTGAGACTTCTAATAGTGGTAATAGTAGACTTACTAATTTTAGTAGAAGTGAGACTTCTATTTTAATTAGAAAGGAATTGAAAAGTTACTAATCATATTTGAAGTGAGACTTCTAATTATGATATGGTAAGTTACTAATTAATGGAAGTAAGACTTCTATTGTAATTAGTAAAGAAGAGACAACTTGCAAAAGCTATAAATAGAGGAGAGGAGGCCTTGGACGTTATATGCATAAATCCACATTGGGATTCACGCCCAAGCCTCCCTAGTGCAATAGTTGCACATGCTCTTCCTCCTCTCCCTCTTCTAGTTCTCTTTCTAGTTCCTCCCTAGAGTTCCTAGTAGTTTTCTCTTGGAGATCCCACCATCTTCTTGAGAAAAGGAGAATCTGATACGGGTCATAGCGTGGAAGATCAAGAGGTCTTGGAGATCCCTATTTGATTAGTGAAAGCGTTTCATCATCAAAGAAAGACGCAACTCCTCCATTAGAGCACAACCGAGCTCCAAAGGTATAATCTACTTCCTTGCATGTTGTAGATTTATTAGTTGCTGTTTTTATCTTCTAGATAGATTGTATTTACTGATCATGATGGCTGAGATTGAGGACATAGATCTTGGATTGGGTTTTGTAGCCTTCTGGATTGTTGATCCCTGCGTCAAGTGGGTCAAAAGTTTTTGAAACCTATCCTAGAGGCCCACCCTATTTCCAACAGTTGCGACCCGGAGTCCGTGGCCATCGGATTCTGTGTCACACTCGACCAATATCATAAAGCCATCATATAAGCAGACTGGCACAATCGTAAATCATAGAACACTGAGCTGGTAGTAACAGGACTATTTATTTCCCACATATTCAAATTACAATTAACAAGTATCTTAATTACAAATCCCAAGAAAAAGGCTAACAAAGCCATACAAAAATATCCAACTAAATAGAAATACTACCCCCAATATTTAGATACGAACTCCAGTGCCAAACTTGACATCTAGATGATATCAATGGGCAGCCTCTCACGTCAGACCGGCGGCTCCACCGCCTCCTCCGATCAAACACCTAAAAACAGAATGAGAGGAAACTGGCACCAAACAAACAGGGTCAGACACGACGGTCTGGCAAGCAAATAAACAGGTAATATGTAAAATGGGCATTTATAAATCCTTATGGAATCATTGTAAATCCATTTAAAGAGTCTAAACAATAATAGCAAAAAATCATGATAAAACGATCGAAAGACCGAACATAAATATCAAAGCAAATAAATGAACAGTCTCTGAAGTATAAATATCTCAAAAAGATAACAGCCTACATAAAACATTTCATAAATTGGAAATACATTTAAAATCCTGAATAATAGAGACAATACGATAAAAGATCGATTTCATAAACATTAACAAATTCAAAGAATATACTGAGTATAAACAAACAAGAATCATAAAACAAATTAATAAACAGATAAAACATTGGCAACCACACATAGCTATATTCTCCTATTACCGAAGTAACAAGAGCAGACAGAACCGTAGCCACTACACATGGGACCAGAAACAGAATCAAAACCGTAGCCACTACATGTGGGACCGGCAGATAAAAACCGTTGCCATGGTCGGTACAGACAGAATCCAAGCTGCAGCTGGCAGACAAATTAAAGATCCCAAGCCGGGTGATCAGCCCGACAAGGTGACCTAAGCCTAGTGGTGCCTTTAGTTTTCAAAACTCGAACCGATACAAATCAAACCATAATAATCCCTTTGGCTCATGGGCTCACACTACAAAGCTCTAGCCCCATCTTGCCTCAAGGTTTTATTTTTGAAATAATAGTCTCTTTGGCTCATGGGCTCGCACTACAAAGCTCTGGCCCTGTCTTGCCTCGAGGTTTTATTTTCAAAATACTAATCTTATCGAAGAAATCCCGAATGTGACGAACCACTCCAATCTCCTTCCGAATCGATTCGGACAAAACATACGAATTTCTAGGGTAAACCACTCAAATACACATCAAAGTAGTTTGTATAAAATCATGCGATCAATCCTTTCGAACATGGAAAACCACATGATTTTATAACAAATCACCGATGCTATTCAAATTAGTTCACCAAAGAATACAAATACATTCTCTGACTTGAAATGGAATGGAATAGTGTAGAATGACTTAATGACTTACCAAGGAACCATCTCAATACACATTTAACCTTTAAACATTGATTAATAAGATAATATGTTTGATGCCAATGAAAATCCATAGCATTTAAATGATAGAGTGCGCATTGAGACTTGAAAGATTCCCGGGTAATTTCACTTATGCTCATTCTCTCATTGTTCTCTTTCCCATTTCACCATCTTTCCAAGTGTCACACTTTACCCCAAACTTTCATGGGCTTTCAAGCATAAAAAAGGAGATTAATGGGCCTCAAAACAAATAGTAGAAATGGGCTGAAATGGGCCTGAAACAGGCTTGAACAAGAACCAGAAAACAGCACACACAACACCCAAAAATTGGGCCCTGGACAGGCCTGGGCTCTCTCGAGCGACCCAGGGTCCGCTCGAGCGGAGCCCAAACAGAACCTGGTCCGCTCGAGCGGCCCACTGGGTCGCTCGAGCGGACTGGGCTCTGTCCCAGTCTGGGTAGAGTGCAGAGTTTGCATTTCTTCTCCATTTTCTGATTTTTCTTTCCCTTCTTCCCTTCTTACATATTTTCACATATATTTGGGCTTCTCCTTGCCAATTCAAGTCCATGAAAAACACTAATGCAATAGATCATTCCATTCCCATCAAATGAATCAAATACAAACAAAACATTTCTATATCAAAAACACTAACATAAAGACATTCATAATTGATCCGAGGAGATGCATCACCAAGTGATTTTAAGTAGTTGAAACATCAATTTGGAAAGCCATAAACAATACGAATGTTCAATCATTCAAAGTTAAATCCATCCATTTGTAAGAAGAAAACAATGTAGAATATAAATCCATGAGATTATTCATATCAAGTAATAATCATTATATTAGCTGGATAATCTACTTGCCTTGGTCAAGAGAAGATGTAAATCACTCCAAGATGGTGCTCTTAAAGTCCCAAGCTCCAAAATCACAAAACCCCCAAAATAGCTCAAGAAGAAGCCCTAGAAACCAACCATTTTCAAATCTCCA
Source organism: Litsea cubeba (assembly GCA_012931725.1). Taxonomy (NCBI): domain Eukaryota; kingdom Viridiplantae; phylum Streptophyta; class Magnoliopsida; order Laurales; family Lauraceae; genus Litsea; species Litsea cubeba. The sequence continues at coordinate 299,303 of WHSA01000116.1, forward strand.
TGAAAACTCTTTGCATATGTAACAAAAACATTCTAAATGGTTTGGAAAACCAAGATTTGAAGAAAGAAATCCATTGCTAACCTTTTTGAAGCTCAAACAAAGAAGAAAGGCTTGGAAAAGTGGTCTCTCCTAGCTCAAATCTCTTGAAAATAGTGTCTTTGGAAAGCCAAGAGAGAGGAGAAGAAGATTGGAAGATCAATCCTCCATTTAGCACTCAAGATGAGGGGTTTCCAAGAGGAGAGAGAAAGTACTAGGAGAAGATGCCCTAGACAGCCCCCATGTTGCTGGAAAATGAAAATGGGAAGAAGAAGAACCCCATTGTGGTTTTATAAAGGGTAAGTGGGCTGGGCCCCATGGGCCCCAATCTTACAAAGGCTGAAACTAACATTTGGGTGTCCCGAATGAGATCGACGAAGAAGAAAAAATCGATCATATAAATATTTACTTTTCAAAAAGTATATTTTCCCCAAATTCTGAAATTTTCGAAATTTATGGGCAGATTTAGTGAAAATGTCATTTTTGCCCTTTTTTCTCGAAAAACGCGATTTCTGAGCATCAAATCAAAATGGTCAAAACATGAAAGTTGTTCAACTTAATAAGATGAGTCAAAATACACCAAATTTGGAATTTTTAGAAATCAAGAGTAATTCCTCATAAAAATACATATTACAAAGCCGGGTCAAACTAAAGTCAACGGTCTTCAAAACCCTCCAAGGTTATGAAAAATCTAGTCAAACCCAAAAACAAAGTCAAACCAACTCAAATCTCGCTTAAAAAGCTAAACCACAATTAAAACAATACTAAACAGAGAAATTGGGGGTCGGGGTCTTACAGTACCTTCCAATATGGCAGCTCAAAAAAAAAAATCGATCTCTTAGACCATGCAGTGGTCTCGTTTTCCTCTGCACATCTCTTCCTCTTCTTACCTGCTACTTTTCCAAAATTATTCTGAATACCTTCCATTTTGTTTAATACTTCAGAACCACTCAAATGCCTAGGAGCCTTCCCATGCTCTTCTTTCCCATTAAATTGTGACTTTTGTCTCCTAAAAGGATGGCTCAATGGTAGAAACTTCCTGTGACTCATATAGGCAAACTTCTTTCCATATTTCAGGCGCACTGACTCCGTCCCTTCGCTACATACAGGACAACCGTACTTCCTTGCAGTCATACAACCCGACAAATGGCCATAAGCTAGAAAATCATGTATAGCCCATAACAAAATTGCTTTCATTGAAAACCTACTCTTAGTGTAAGAGTCATATGTTAAGCTTTCGATGGACCACAATTCATTCAACTCAGCGACCAATGGTTGCAAGTAGACATCAATGTCATGTCCAGGACCTTTCTTCCCAGGAATCAATAATGTTAACATAGTGAACTCCTTCCGCATTGATAGGGATGGCGGAAGATTGTATGGAACAATCATAACAGGCCAGCAACTATAAGAGTTGTTATTATTCCCAAAAGGATTGAATCCGTCCGTTGCAAGTCCGAGGCGAACATTACGTGCATGATCAGCAAAGTTAGTCCATTTACGATTTACTTGTTTCCAGCATGCAGAATCCACTAGATGACGCATGACTGATTCGTTTGGAACTAAACTCGCATTTGCATGCCATCTCATACTCTCTGCAATCCAGGGTATGCTGTACATTCTTTTTAACCTTGGTGTTAATGGAAAGTATCTTAACTTTTTCCATGGCTTTTTTGAACGTCTCGGCTTCAAAGGGTCCTCCGGTTGCCACCTACTTACACCACACGTAGGACAAGAGTCCCTATTCTCATGTTCTCTCCAATAAAGTATGCAATCATTACAGCATGCATGGATAATTTGGCACTCCATACGTAAAGAATCGATAATCTTTTTGGCATTGTAGGAGCTATTTGGCAAAGTGTTCTCGCTTGGCAGAATGTTTTTGAACAACTGCAGCAATTCATTGAAATTATTATTCGACCACTGATGTCTAGCCTTCATGCCCAATAAATCAACTGTTACCGACAACTTTGTATGTTCAATTCGACAAGATGGATATAAAGGTTGTATTGGATCCTCCATCAAGTTCTTATATTGGATATTCTCTGGCGATTCATCCTCAACTTGAGGAGAGTTTTCATCATTAATTTCAACAGAGCACTCAGATTTACTCCCTCCCGCGCGAGCTTGAACATTGTCCTTATCACAAACACGTCCAAATATGTCATTCACCATATCAACCATTCTTGGGAGTTCATCTTCACTATTATTATTGGCTTCTACACTAACACGATTTTGGGGATGAATTTCTCCATGGAAAGTCCATGTCGTGTATGTTTTGTCTATACCATCACATATTAAATCTGTACGAATATCTTTCAATGTCTTCTTCCCTCCTATAACATTACGACATTTGACACAAGGGCAAAAATACCAATCGTCATCCCCTAGCCTTTGTTTGTTAGCTTTTATGAACTCAAAAAATGATTCCACCCCTTCTAAGTATTCAATAGAAAGCCTAGGTGCCATCATCCAATCCTTGCTTGGGGCCATGTTCTGAAAATCAAATCCATAGACTATAAGGCACACCACATGGTTTAAGAAAAGTAAATGACTCACACCCCAAAAGGACTACAAGAGCCAGTCTTATTAAACACAACACACTGCATTATGCATTGAGATGACCACCTGACTGAGGCCCACTTTTGCATTATACATGAGATATGAATTAATAAGGAGAAAAATGATCACACTATGCAGTGTATCATTTTTACTCATGGGGCCCACTTTTATGTCATATTACATAAATGGAGACGGTCCTATAAGGACCATCCTCACAGTGCTTCTTAAGGACTCATCCAGTCGGTCCAATTTCACTCATCATCATACGTTCCTCATTGTTACTTTAAAAGCCAATGGAGGGAAATGGAAAAAAAAAGAAGAGGCAAACACTCCAAAAGCAAACCCAACCCAGAATTGTATTCTCCTTTCGATTCCACCTGCGAAAGAGGAACCCAGACCTCCAAACCTCGTTTTGCACCAGATCGAGGGATCTTCTCACTGCGAGCATTGTCTCGGCGTTTTGTCTTCAAGTGCCCCCTTTTGGAGAATGGCAGATCTCCATCGCTGTAATAAATGGAAAGAACCCAAAACACAAGGAAACGCTCTCATGATCTCGTCCCTCTCTCTCATAGACGACAAACCCCCTCTTAATCTCAACCTCTCGTTGCAAAATCTTGCTCGACTTGACGAAAACCATAGCCTCTCCTCTTGCTCTTGCTCCTCCTCTCCTCGAGGCTGGTTCTGGTCCTCTTCCGCCACCTCTCTCTATCCTCTCTCGTATCCTTTCGCTCTAGGCCTCTTCACAGCTCGTCGTTGCAGACACCACTCTTCGCAGTGCTCTCTCTCTTTCTCTCTATGTGCAGCTCTCTCCCTTTTCACGACATGGATGAAAGATGCTTTGTGGAATTGGCTGTCTTGTATTTGGAATGTTATAGTATTGGATTTATTATGCATATTGGAATGTATTGAGTGTTAAAGAACTGAAAAATGTGGTATTTGAATGTGGATTTGAATGGGGATGTGCAATGTATTCAGGGTTGAGTCTTGGATTCGCATTTTATTGTGAATGTTGGAATGTCTTGAGTGTTAAAAGGACTCACAAATGTGGTATTCGAATGTAGATTTTAATGGGGATGTTGCAATGTATTCAGGGTTGAGTCTTGGATTTGGATGTTGACAGATGTTGAATTTGGAAATGGATTGAATGTGGGAGGTAGGCCCTGTATCCATTGACCATCTATTTGATCCCATTCCAGAATATGGGAAATTGATTTAGATTTAACTCTAACAGGGTGATGGCTCAGAAGAAAGGGTTGAGAGTTAGATATTTGGAAAAAAAACTCAAATCTATAACTGAAGAATGGAGTCATTCTCAAGGCATAAGTCTTTAAAGCTTGAAGATGCCATTAAATGGAAGCATGTATTTTTTATTTTTTCATTGCTACACCATTTGAGACAATGGTTCAAGCCTGTTTGTATGATTCCACCACTTTCTACACCATTTATCAGGAGGAGCTGCTTGTTCATATATGGGGTTTTATCCCATAATTGATATCTTGGTTTTGATCCGATGGATTTTTTATCAAGGTCGTTTGTACTTAAAAAAAAAAAGAAAACAGAAACAGAGCAAAGCGGCTTAAACCCCAATTTTGATCCATAGAATGAACCACAAGTTCTTCATTGTTGGAGAGATCAAAGTATTGTTTTAAACATGAATTTTCTGGTGTGGGTATAGAATTGTTGTTGCTATTTGGAAACATAAGAATAATTGCAAGGAATCCCATTATGCTACAAAAAAAAAAAAAAAAACCTCATCAAATTTCAACACCTATGGTTTCAAAATCAAGAATTCACGACACTCAAAATCAATACTACATTCAAGCTTGAGATGCGGCAAGGTCGATGGAAGTGATAAACAAAAATGAATATGATGGGGCATCTCTATTTCTGGCCTAGAGCAAGGCTTCTGTAGAGGCAGCTGGAGTGCCCTGCTTAAGCTAATTCATCAACTTCATTTTAACATGAGATAGACACTATAAAAACAACTCTCTTTTCTTTTCTTTTTTTTTTCTTTTTGACTGTTAAGAACTCTCTTTTTGCAGAGCCGAAGAGATTCTCATTTTAACCATAAATGACATTATAAAATAGTCATCCATCCCAACCACAATACATTGGAAATAACCCATTTCATATCCAGGGGCATCCAGGGGTATCGGTGTAGTTGATCCCAACCACAATACCTTCTGCCATTAAAGCTAAAAAAAAACCTTGAACATGCAGATTCAATGAGTATCAAGAGCACAGACCCTATCAACCTGTATCAACAATGAGCACCCACCAAAAATAGTTGGTCACAAATGGTATGTAGCAGCCAATGATTTCTCATGTATATTGAGACCACGTAATACATTTAAGAAGCATACCAAAATGTATAAGCACTTCACTACCCCGATCATAAACATCATCTAAGTATTTCTTTTACAACGAGCATCATCTGAGCATATTACCATGGATGTCCACTAAAATTATAAATTCAAGGATCCCAACAAGTTCAATTTCTATAAGAAAAGCATTCCCAGACATTTACATGCATTTAACAAACTATAGAAGCTCTTCTGCCAAAAAAAAAATTTATAGAAGCATTTCACAACCGAAACAAGAACATTGGAGTTACAAATTTCCCCACCAAAGACCCAATTTGAAGATAAAAAAGTGATTACATTGTTGATAAATCAAATCCTTCATATATTCCATACAGTGAGGCCCACCCAATCAATCAGAACGCTCTAGTACACATCCAACCCATGAATTCTCTCTCATCCATATCCTGTCATTATCCACCATAGGATCGAATCACAATGAAAAAAAAAAATAGTAACACAACCGTTGGAACTTTGAGGCCCTAAAATGAAGGCAGCATTGATTAATCAAAACGTCTGCATGCAACGGTGACGAAGAGGGACAAGATCGAGAGAGGGAGGGCGAGGAAAACAGACGGGTTCTTTCCTTCGATCGGAAGCTTTAGTTCTCCGAGGCCGAGGGATAGACCATGTCCGAGAGAGAGAGGCGACGTTCGAGTAGATGTGTCCGAGAGACAGATGATGAAGAGGGAGGGCGGAGACTCTCCCTCGTTTCGGGTTCTTTCCATTTGTTACAGCGATGGAGATCTGCCTTTCTCCAAAAAGAGGCACTCGAAGACAAAACGTTGAGACGACGCTCGCAGGGAGAAAATCCCTTGCTCCAGTGCTAATCGAGGTTTGGAGGTCTGGGTTCCTCTTTCGTAGGCGGAATCGGAAGGAGAAGACAATCCTGGGTTGGGTTTGCTTTTTGAGTGTTTGCCCTATATTTTTTTTCATTTCCCTCCATTGGCTTATAAAGTCACGATGAGGAGCATAGGATGATGAGTGAGATTGGACCGACCGGATGAGTCCTTAAGAAGCACTGTGAGGACGGTCCTTATAGGACCGTCTCCCTTACATAAAATGTGAAGGGAGAAATCATTTACATGTCTAAGGATATCATAAACAATGAAAGGCCAAAATCTAAGCATATCCATCTCTCCTTCACCATATAGCCTAAGCAAATCAGATTAAAAGTTCAAAAAATAAAGAAATAAGTAGAAAACTTTAGTTCCTCATTTATTGAAAGTTCAAACCATTCCACAATGGGCCCTCAATCTCTGCAATCTGAATTACTTTGTAAATCCCATGTGTTATAAATGCACAAAAAGGTGAGTATATATTATGGGTGCAGATCAGATATAAAGACATTGCTTACATACACTCAAAAGGAAAATAAGATCTGGCTATTATTTGATAAGCTTACAAAATAAAGAAGAAAACAAGAGATCTTTACTAAATAAATAATCCAACCAGACTTCACAAACCAATGACAACAAGAACATGGGAACGACCAAACATGGAACGACCAACCAGAACATGGAATGACCAAACTTATATGTGCATCATTCACATATTTGTTTGGCCAGAAGTCCCTGGGCAATGGAAAAGTCACTACAACAAAAATCATTTTTCGCGCCAAATATTCACGACGTTTGCTTCCCTGGGCAATAGAATTAGAATTTTGCTACTCTCATATCCATGTTTGCTTCCCTGCTATTTATCATATTATGTTTCTTGAAAACTATTTATTATCATGTTACACAGTTTGAACCACTTGACTCCCAAATGTTAGCATACTTACTATTGCGGAACTTATGCCATTTTATCTTTCACTTTCTACATTCTTGATGAGCATCTCATTCTTTGCTTATGGAGTGCTCAAGCATGACCTTTTCATTTAAGTAAGTGTATCACATACCCAAGCAGTCAGCTTTCAAGTATTTATTTTTGAAATTAATAATGTAATGAAGATTTTCTAATTCCTATTAGATTGTAAGGTGTGATTTGCATGAGATTTGTTAAGATGTCTTTAAGTTTAAATTTGAATTTAAATACTGTTTAAATTAAGTTTTAGATAGGTATGAAATAGAGTTTGCACTAGATTTAGTTTCCTACTTTACTCTATGAATTGATATTTGTGTTAATGAAATGTGTACAGTTAGATCTATGAAAATGTAGCAGGTTATGGTCCTACCTCTTTTCACTTGTACGATAATCATAATTCTTTCCTTTTAATCTCTCGTCCGCATATTCATCGAAGCATGATCCTAATCATATGCTTTTGGAATATGTCATGCTAGATCTGATAGTGGGCCACCAGCTTCGGCGAATTCACTAGGGCAGATATCATCTGAGATCAGGATTTGTATTTAATGTGACTGATCGCATGAACCTTTGGTGAAAGGACGATGAGATTGCAAGTAGATATTAGTTGTGTTAAGATGTTATTAAGCTTAAATTATAATTAAATTATGATTTGAATAGGTTTGAATTAGCACTTGGATTAGATTTAAGTCTCCTACTTCATCTAATCTCTTCTCTATAAGTTGATGTTTTTGTTAGTGATGACATATGAAAATGCAATGACATTGGAGGTTGACTCTAAATTGACCTTGACTTTAGAGTGAGGCCAGATGAGGTTCTGTTGTATTTACAATAACAGGGCTGTTTAGTGTTTTCCTAATTGGACCTTCCTGGATCACAATTTTTCTCCTATCACTTTTTCAGGGGAGACATTGAGAAATTCACAAGTTGGTTTATTTCTAAATGACTTCTCAAGGCCCTCTGAATTTCTTCATGAAGCTTAAAATCTATCATTTTTCTAACTTCTTGAAATTATTTAATTCCTACTGGGAGGGGTATAATGAGAGCTCAAAACCTTTTAGTGGTAGCAAGGGGCTGGTTTTTGGTTGGATCCACATAACCCCAGCTCAACCCTGGGGTTAGCAGGATTGGGTTTTGTTGTTGAATTGAGAGTGTTCAGCTAATAGCTTGAACATAGATGAGTTTTTTTGTAACAAAGTAAAAAGTTCTTGTCATATAGACTAGAGATGTGGATATTGGTATTTGACTGATGATTGATAGTGAGAGCACCAATTAATTTTTCGTTTGACAGTTTTTACCTATGCTCGTAGAGATATTCTACTAATTTGTCATAGTTGTTAAAGACTACATTTAGTTTGGGTTTAGAACATTTCTGGGAGAAAAATATGGCAGCAGTTCTTTCTGTAATTAAATATGGCTATGTCAGGTTGATTTGGTTTTTATTCCATAGTGAGAGAGAGAGAGAGACAAGATCCAGAATCAACTTCTCATTCTCTGGTTCCATTTGGCATGTGTTCTCATGTTACATTATGCTGGGAAGGTCTCAGCCACTAGCATTCTGTGTTTAGTTGCTCTATGCCACTGTATGTTGAATGCCTCGGCCTGACTTGTGCAAATGCTGCATCCAAGCCTCTCACTTATGCAGTAGAATTTGGTGTTGCATTTTTTTTTAATTTTCATGTGCTTTGTTTTGCTATTAGATATTGATTGTTTACATAATTTGTTTATTGTTTAATTAGGTTTTCCATATGACCATCGATCACTCATTGAACCCAAAGAAAACACATACAGAAACCCATTTATCCATACCACATAAAATAATAAATTCAGAGAATAACAATAAACCCATTTTCATTTCAATTGCAGAAATGCTGAAATCCAAAGAAAAAAATCATAAACATCCAATTCCATGTAACTGAAAAACAAAGCAAAAAAAAAAAAAAACCCAAATGAAAGTACAAGAACCAGTTCCCATTTTAAATTAAAGATATGAACACCTTCAACTAGTACACAAAATTACTTTGCCCAGCTTCATTAAATCAAAATAAAACCAACAATAAAGGGAATATAAAAGAAAGATTTTTTAAACTAATAAACATCAATAAAATCAACAGAGAACCAGCCCACTTCATTAAATAAAAAGGGAAACGTACCTGTTTGAGCAGCTCAGAGATGAAAAGAGTGGGATTGAATGAACGATAGAGGTATTGGAGAATGAGGAGATGATTATTGGTTGCAAATAAAATGGAGGTTGTTGTCTTTGTCTATCGACCTTCCTTTGCTGTTGTGCTTTTTTTAAGAAGAGAAAATGATGTTAGGAGGGAGTAGATGTCATACGAGCATTTAACAGATCAAAGAATGCTGCATGACCAGTGGCGGACCCAGAATTTTTATTTGGGTGGGGCGGACTAGGCAAGACTTATACAATGAAGGTAAAAAAGGACTAAAAAACAAATAATAAATTAAATTCAAATCAAAACGCAGACCCATAGATCATGCACATAGCTTTAGAAAATCATGCATCAACAGGCTCCACTCACCCAAATTTTCATCCGTTTTGGGTTTTTCCTATTGTCTCGATGAGAATATCAGCTCATGGCCCACCACATAACTCCATGCCAATATACTATTATTAAATTAAACACACCACTACTCACTAAATTATCACAAACTCCACAGCCAAATACCCCCCACCAGCTACCTCAATACTTAACACGCCCATCTAATGAGCAAAAAATCCTCCCAAATAAAATCATTTATAATTTATGGTTTCTCATATCAGATCATCAAATCAATGTGATTTCTTTAAGATGGAGATAGATCACAACGAATTCAAAAGAAGGGGAAAAAATGCAAATTCAAACCTCAGAATAGTTTGTAAATGCTGCTAAAATTATTTCGTCAAAGATGCCTCTACAAATAATAGAGTCTTAGGTCATTCTCTTCTTTTACATAGACAAGATCAAAAGCCAAACACAAACAAAGATCAAAAGCCAAACACGAACATACAAAATTAAAAGCAAGAGAACCACAAAAGATGCTAAAACTCTTAAGAAAGGATCATATCATATCATATTAACTTATAAAAACTACATCAGATCAAATATGGTATGATCTGATGCAGATCAAATCAGGCCAAGGCTGACCATAGGGTTAATGACGAGGATCTCATGCAGTCACGATTCATCTCCATGTAAGTACTGAAGAATGTCAAGAAACCGAATCAACTGGAGCGCATCATACTCCACAAGCTTATCATCCTCGGAAACTTTTTTAGGCACCAGAAGCCTCAACTGCGCATCAATCGATGCCAGCTTCTCCAGCGAATTATGAGACATCTCTCTCTCTCTAAAAATCTAAATCCTTCTCTCTCGATCTCTCATTATATATGTGTGGGGAGATTTCCAGAACTCCAGGATTACGCTAATCACAGCCATCAGATGAGACTAAGCACTCTCACGTGCCATCCGCGTGCCATCCACGTGGCACCAAAACTCACCTCGGCTAACAGGGCAGAGGCCTTAGCCGAAGGCAAACAGCTCCAGGCTGCTAGCGCCGAGCTCGGCCACCCCATGTGCCCATCTCGGCTGAGAACTCCACCTCGGCTGAAGGAGCCGGGACGAAAGCCGAAGCACGAAAGAACCTCCACTCGCACCCCTCATCCCCCACGTCATCAGGCACGTGGAGAAATAGGGGCGCTAGCTAGTGAGACAGATGCGACATCCAGCCATCCACAATCTTCGCCAGATCACTGACAGGGCGGCATCCAACGGCTGAAGCCACATCAGGGCAAGGCCCGAGGGCAGATCCGATGGTACCCCAACCATCAAAGGCGCCCAACACAATCTGGCCCAACAAGACGCGCATTTAATGCGATGTGGGCTGATCCGACTGGCATTAAATGCAGAGTGGGCTGGATTGGACTGCATTTATTACTTTGTGGGCTCATCGTGACTTCCCAGTCGAATCATGGGACCCACACCAAGAAATCCTCCAAAGATACGACCCAAGCCTCTATAAATAGAGCTTCATACCACATGCAAGGTACGCACAATTCAACACATAGAGCTGTTACTCTGCCTCTCTTCTTCCTCTCCTTCCATTGTTCCAGTTCACTCACTGACTTTGGCATCGGAGAGCCTTGCGCCGCCCAGGCCAGGGTCCTCTGACCGTTTGCTCTTCTCTTTCAGGCTTTCGGACGGTACCCTGTCATCACCACTTTGGATAAGTCCTCTGAGGCTCTCCAGTTATTGTGGGCCATTATTTTCTGCACCTACAATTGGCGCCGTCTGTGGGGAAGTAATATCCCAACCTTCCCAACCTTCTCAACCTCAATCTCCGAGAAGCCATGCCTCCAAAAGCTAGGAAAGGCGGAGAATCCTCGAGAGCAGCGCTCGAGCTGCCAGCACCGTCAACGGACATCCCTCCTCAGGGGCGGTCCCGAACGGTGCATGGCACATCTGCAGGCGAGGGCCGCTTAGGCTCGCAGCTTTTCATCGAGGTCCCCCTCCAAGAAGGACTCGAGGCCTCGTCCTCAGCAGACGAAGTTACGCCACCCCGACGCGACGAGCGTCGGCATGAGCGTCCTCGCAAAGATAAAGCCGTTGCCGTGGAAGAAACGCGTTGAGTTCAACCTCCTGCCGCTGGAGGAGATGTCGCGGCTCAAAATGCTCTCCTCCAGAAGCAGGACCGGTTAATCCGCGAGCTCCAGCAGCAGCTGAGAGCAGCGTAAACTGCCTCATTGAGGCAAGTCTCTGATCCTCAGGGAAAGAAGGGGGACGCCCCCAGCAGGGCAGCGCCGCCTCCTCGCGAAGATCTCAGAAACCATCTGGACCATAAGCGGAGCCAGATCCATGACGAAGGCTCGAGCAACAGCCGAAGTCATCGTAGCCGCGATGGCCGAAACCATAGCCATCACAGCCCGAACCACTCCAAGCGAAAGTCAAGAGCCCAGACTCCAGAAAAGGACGACGAACAGGAGCGATTTGACAAACGCGTCAGGTTGGCTCTTCAGCGCAACCTGGACGTGCGGGACCAGAAGCAGATCTGTGGCCACACTGATCTAGGGGCCTCGCCCTTCACGAGGGACATCGAGCGCACCCCCTTGCCCAAAAGGTTCTCCGTCCCGCGGTTTGTCCCCTACGATGGACTGTCCGATCCATCCGCTCACCTCCGTCACTTCTCCCAAAAGATGTCCATCTGGGGAAACGAGGGCCACCTCAACTGCAAGATCTTCTCCTCCAGTTTGGGTGACCTCCCTCTGAAGTGGTTCTGCGCCCTCCCAGAGAAGTCGATTTCGAGTTGGAAGGAGCTCCAGCTCTCCTTTCTGAAAAAGTTCCAAGCTTACAGCGCCGTCCCCAAAAAAGAAGGGGACCTTCTCACCCTGAGAATGAAGCAGGGTGAGACCCTCGCCAAGTTCGCCCGACGATTTTGGGCGGTTTACAGCCAGATCGAGGGCACTAGGGAGGAGATAGCGATCTACGCCTTCCAACATGCCCTGATCCCCGGCCACGACCTCCGGAAGGACTTGGTCGGAGACCCTCCAGAGTCCATGCCAGAGCTAATGTCCCGGATAAAGCGCTTTGTCGCCTGGGAGGAAGATGAAATCCAGGCCCGGGAAGAGGGCGAAAGGCCGGAGCCCGAGCGCAAGAGCAGCCAGCCTCGGCAGAGAGGCGGGAGGTCCTTTCAGAAGCAGGAGCCCAAGCAGGCCTGGGCCGTCAGTTCGGCGAAGCCTGCGTCATCCCGGTCTGGGGGCACCTGGAGGCCCAGACCTCCCACCAGCGCCGATCAGAGCGTCAATGTCGTCTTCAAGGAGCCGATATACCGTATCCTGAGCAAGATAAAGACCAAGCCATTCTTCAAGTGGCCTCCGCCCTTGAAGAATGAGCCCACCTCTGGCAACCGAAGCAAGCTCTATTGCTCCTACCACAAGGGTAAAGGGCACAGACCGAGGACTGCAATTCTCTGAAGTGGTACCTGGAGAAGCTAGCCAGCGAAGGCCACATTCCAGAGTTCGTCAAGGCAGATGATGCCGGCGGCAGCGAGGGCCGAGTTCACCAGAGCGCGGCTCGGGAGACAGACAGTGAGGATTCCGAGAAGATCATTAACGTGATCCATCTGGCGTCCTCAGTCCCCTCTCCCTCGTCTCGTGGAGGCTCGCAGGCCCGCGCCGAGGCCAGGCGAACGTCGCATGGGAAGGAGGTGATGAAGGCCAAACTCGCACCGGCATCCAAGAGGGCCCGCCGCGACCGACCCGCGTTCTCAGATAAAGATCTAGAGGGAATCCAACTCCCTCACAATGACCCCCTGCTCCTCACAATGAAGCTAAGAGACTTCACCGTGAAGAGGATCCTCGTCGACTCCGGCAGCTCTTCCGAGGTCCTCTACTACGATTGCTTCAAGAAGATGAACCTCTCGGAAGCAGACCTCACGGAGGTCCGTGCGCCCCTGTTAGGGTTGTCCGCCACGCCAGTCTATCCCAAGGGTAGGATCACCTTGGAGACCCGAGTCGGCGGAGCCTCCGTGTTGGCCGACTTCCTGGTCGTGGACGCCCCTTCTCCCTACAACGTCATCTTGGGCAGAACGTGGCTCCACAAGTTGGAAGCAGTCCCTTCTTCCCTCCACCAGAAGCTGAAGTTCGTCCTCGAGAACAAGGAGGGTAAGATGGAAGTGGTCACAGTGGAGGGAGATCAGCAGCAGGCCAGGCAGTGCATGCTGGCCGCGGTCCCAGCAGTGAAGGAGCCAGAGCGCGTCAACCTCGCCGAATTCGAGAAAGGCCTAGATGAAATCGGCCGAGATCCCGAGAAGAAGAGCATTGAGGACCTGGCCGAGGTCAGGCTCAACTCGGCAGACCCAGATAGGTTCTTCCTGATCGGCACCCAGCTGCCAGACGAAGAGAGAGGCGAACTCTCAAGGTTCCTGATGCAGAACATCGATGTCTTTGCTTGGAGCCCAAGCGAAATGCCTGGGGTTGACCCAGAGGTCATGTGCCACAAGCTGAATGTGGACCCCAACCACAAACAAGTAGTGCAGAGGGCCCAAAGGACAGGGCTGCAGCAGACAGACACGGTCGTCGAAGAAGTCGACAACCTGCTGAAGGCAGGAGCCATCCGGGAAGTCCAGTACCCGGTCTGGCTGGCCAACACGGTGGTGGTCAAGAAGAAAACTGGTAAATGGAGGGTGTGCGTGGACTTCACAGACTTGAACAGGGCCTGCCCTAAAGACAGTTTCCCCCTCCCAAAGATTGACCAACTGATCGACGCCACCGCTGGTCACGATCGAATGAGCTTCCTCGACGCCTACAGAGGCTACCACCAGATCCCACTATACGAGCCTGACGAGGAAAAAACGTCATTCATAACCCCCCGCGGCACTTACTGCTACAAGGTGATGCCCTTCGGGCTAAAGAACGCGGGGGCGACCTATCAGTGCCTCGTGACAAAGATGTTCCAGGCTCAGCTCGGCCGAACGGTAGAGGTGTACATCGACGACATGGTCGTCAAATCAGTGCACTCCAGCGACCACCTGGCGGATCTTGGCCAAGTCTTCGACATCCTTCGCACGTACAAGCTCAAGCTAAATGCCTCCAAGTGCGCCTTCGGCGTAGCCTCTGGCAAGTTCCTCGGCAGCTTGGTGACGCGGAGAGGGATAGAGGCTAATCCGGACCAGATCACCGCGATCCAGGGCATTCAGAGCCCCTCTACCATGAAAGAAGTCCAGAAGCTCACGGGAATGGCTGCAGCACTCAATCGCTTCATCAGCCGGTCATCAGATAAGTGCAGGCCTTTCTTTCAGCTTCTAAAGAAAAATTTAAAATTCCAGTGGACCCCTGAGTGCGACCAGGCATTGGCCGCGCTCAAAACCTATTTGATGTCACCACCCTTACTCTCCACCCCAACTCCGGGGGAGGTTTTGTATTTATATCTTGCGGTCTCGGATCACGCAGTGAGCTCCGTCCTCATCAGGGAGGACGAGGGAGTTCAAAAATCGATTTATTATACGAGCAAGACCCTGCTCGATGCCGAGACCAGGTACCTTTTGTTGGAGAAGCTCGCGTTGGCTCTCGTCAGCGCCTCCGGCAAGCTCTCACATTATTTCCAATCCCACACCATTGTGGTGATCACGGAGCATCCACTCCGTTCAATATTCAAGAAGGCTGACTTTTCAGGGCGAATATCAAAGTGGGTAGTTGAACTGGGGCAGTATCATATACAGTACCGTCCCCGAACTGCGATCAAAGCCCAGATTCTGGCAGACTTCATCATTGAGTTCGTCTCGCCCAATTCAGCTCCGACCCAGCCCGGCACGGCACTGGGGGGCACAGGGCACGAGCCAGAAGTGACTGAGGTCGAACAGTCTCCCGCCCAGGCATGGAAGATCTTTGTCGACGGATAGTCCACCTCCAAAAGAGCTGGCGCCGGCATAGTCCTCCAATCGCCAGAGGGTCTGGTCATAGAGCAGGCTTTCACCCCTGGACTTTAAAGCGACGAACAATGAGGCAGAGTATGAAGCACTGATAGCAGGGTTGAACAGTGCCCAAATCCTCAGAGCCCAGCGCCTAGTGATCTTCAGCGATTCTCAACTGGTGACTAGCCAGCTCGCTGGAGGCTACCAGGCCAGGGACGACAGGATGGCGGCCTACTTAGCCCTTGCGAAAAAACTGCTGTCTCATTTCAGAAGGCCGAGGTCAGGGCAATATCTTGAGATACCAACACGCACGCAGATGCGCTTGCAAACCTGGCCTCCGCCGTCGAAGCAGGGAAGAAAAGGACCGTCGAGGTTGGGTCAATATCAAGGTCAAGCTTAGAACTCCATTCATCTCGGCTTGTCCTCTGTGCTGATCTCGGCCCAAGCTGGATGGATCCAATCGTCGCCTACTTGAAGGATGATCAGCTCCCTGAAGACAAGACTGAAGCCCATCGGATCAGACTCAAGGCAGCTCGATTCTAGCTCTCTCCCGAAGGCAAACTCTACAGGAAATCCTTCACAGGTCCTTACCTCCAATGCGTCCATCCGAGCAAGGTGGACGACTTTCTGTATGAGATCCACGAAGGAATCTGTGGCAGTCACATAGGAGGTCGATCACTGGCCTACAGAGCAATAAGCCAGGGTTACTGGTGGCCCTACATGCAGAAGGACGCGCAGGTATACGCCAGGAAATGCGAGAAGTGCTAGAAGTTCTCCCACTCTCTCCATCAGCCAGCACAAGATCTGAGTCCCCTCACTAGCCCATGGCCCTTCGCTCAATGGGGCCTGGACATTGTGGGGCCTCTTCACCGAGCTCCAGGGAATAAGAGATGGCTGATAGTCGCTACGGACTACTTTCACAAAATGGATAGAAGCTGAACCGTTGTCCTCAATCACGGACAGGACTCCTGGAACTTCGTTTGGAAAAACATCCTAACGAGATTCGGCATTCCCCGGACCCTGATTTCGGACAACGGGACTCAGTTCGACTCCAAGTCCTTCAGAGACTTCTGCCAAGAACACGGTATCAGAAACCATTACTCCACTTCCGGCATATCCGCAGAGCAATGGCCAGGCAGAAAATCTCTAACAAAGTGATCCTGGACGGCCTGAAGAAGCGACTGGACAAGGCAAAGGGAAGATGGACAGAGGAGCTTCCGAGCGTGCTATGGGCATACAGAACGACTCCAAGACGTTCCACTTCGGCAACACCTTTCTCTCTGGCCTACGGGATGGAGGCGGTCATTCCTTTAGAAATCGGCCTTCCCACCCTGAGGACAGAGCTGGTCGACCAAGGCCGAAACGAGACGAACCTGGCAATGGAGCTGGAGCTGGCAGACGAACGCCGAGAAGCAGCAGCCCTGCGTCTGACCGACTATCAGCAGCGGTTAGCCAGGGCATACAATCAAAATGTCAAGGAAAGGAGATTCTCCGTGGGAGAGCTGGTTCTAAAGAAGACCCTGCCAGCTGACAAAGAACCAAACGAAGGGAAGCTGGCTCCGAACTGGCATGGCCCGTTCAGGGTAGTCTCACTGGCAGGGAAGTCAGCCTACAAATCGAAGACTTAGAAGGCAAGCCACTGCCGAGACCGTGGAACGCATCCCACTTAAAGAAATTTTATTTCTAAAGATGTAATGAATCCAAGAATCAATGAAAGCAGCTTTCGCCCTGTCATCAATCTGTCATCTCTCTTTGACTGACTCCGGCAGCTCTGGGTCTACCGCCCTGGAAAAGGCCTCGAGTTCGAACACTCGGCCGATTCCTAAAGTCCGGGTTTTATCCCACTCAAGGGTCTACCGCCCTGGAAAAGGCCTCGAGTTCGGACACTCGGCCGATTCCTAAAGTCCGGGTTTTATCCCACTCAAGGGTC